>CM070513.1:12320277-12744654 GCA_036346375.1 Guadua angustifolia | reverse complement strand
TGTCGTATGTGAGAGCTGATAAGAAGTAGCACACATCAAAATCGCGTCAGGTGGTAGGTAATACTCAGTTTAGAAATCAAATCTTACAATTCTTCCTTTGATTCTTCTCTTCAGAAGATTCTTGGAACACTTGAGAGTAGAAAATCCGCAGCTGATACAAAATTAGCAGTTAAGAGTATATTTCATAAGCATGCACGTCTAAAGACAACTAAAAAAAGAACGCTGGAAACAGTGGAATGTTCAGAAAGCTCAAGAAGCTAGATAGTATTCGGTAAGATACGTAATGAAATAGCATCCATGTACAAATCATCAACAAAAAGCAAGTCAAATGCTGCTGCTTACCAAATGGTATGGATTCGATAAGAAGTAATCCTCTTCTTGAAGAGGCTCACCGTCTGCACCGCTAAAAATATTAATACAGCTGCATTAGATCATATGGCAAAAGGAGGATCTACGGAATATTTACATTTAAATGAGAAATTTGCATATATGCATATGCCACTACAGAATACTCCAACAATAAAAATGCCACTAAAACAGACATATAAATATGCCACTCTACCCAAAAAGAACCCTCAGAATAACTAAAGCTATATCAAAACTATAGCTTACTACATAACTAACATTAAGTTATGCACTACAGTACAGAGAGAAAACAATCCATCAATGATAACCATGGAATCTAAATGACTGTAGTTAAGCTTGCACGAAGTAAGCAACTAGTCTATGTGTTTCCACTTGCATGACATAAACATCAACACAAAAAATAGTAGTACTAAAATCACTGAATATGAAATGTATGTACATAATAACCGTAGATCTATGCTGACTAGGTGCAAATCATGTGAGCCACACTGGCTAAGGACTAGGAGTCCGGAGGCCTGGAGCTTGGAGTGCAAGATCTGTGAGGGCCACGCTTGCGGGGCAAGGGTGGTTGTCGAGGGCTGAACTTTGAAATTTGGAAAATGAGACAGATGTCAAGGTTTAGCTTCAGGCATACAATTGTCTTTAGCTGTACAAAGTAGCATAAATATATGATTTTTTTGGTTTTGTTTTGGAGTACTTTTAGGTTGCTTTACAGTACAACATATAGGAATATCTCTGTTTGAAGTGGACATAATCAACAGCACACAGTACAATCCAAAGGAAGGAAGACCAGAAGGTAAACCACAACTCCTTACAACTTGCGAAGAAAAAAGAAGGTTAAACATGTACCTGTTTGCTACCATTCGAAGTTGTCTAAAAGGCCATAAATACACGCCTTCTAGCCTTATTTGAGCAACTCCATGATCATGGGCATTGTCGATAACATCATGGAATGTAATTGATCCCTGTCATCCGATGGTAAGCAAAGTGATCAGCAGAGCATGCAGAGGAAAATGATCAAAATTGCAATAACATCCATGGTTATAATTAACTTGGTTTGGACATGTAAAAACTGAGAGATTTATTAACAAATAAGGATAAACTACAATGTCAAAAAAAAATGTAGACATGGGGGGAACTGGTGACTACAGGTCCAGGATAACATTTATTCACAAGGTAACGGAAGCCATAAGAAAAGGAGCTTGCTTTACCTGAACATAATGTACCCCACTTATCTTTGTTGGGGTACTCAATAATTCTAAAATTGAGTCACCTTTAGGTTTCACAAACTCAAGAAACCTAGAAGAACCATTTGAGGCACCAGCAAAGCTCCAACTTCCTGAACCATAAAATGGTAACGTTATTTCATATATTGCACCAACATAGTAAGCAGTAGTATCCTATACAAAGCAAAACAAGAATTGGGTACATTCAAAAAAAGGAAGTGTTATATGTGCATTTTATTAAGATTGTTTCACAACTATAGTTCAAAAGAATAATGTATGTAGCATTAAACAACACAATATATGGACGTGCTGTATGAATGTTAAGACAAGAACATAAGATCGCATTTGCTGGTATTGTGAAGCTGATGACTAAGGCCCCATTTGGTTTGACTTTTACCGTGGATTTTCAAAAGCACTTCTATTTCCTATTTTTGGATACTTTAAATATATAAATCACCTTTTTTGGAGACATAACAGAAAAATTTAACATGAACTGTAACTAACTAGGTTCAACAGCACAACAAAGCAACCACAAACAATATCCTAAGAACCAAGACAGATGTAGGCAAAAACATGCAAACATGAGCGATGCATAGGCACAAGGAAGACTACTAAACAACATTCAGAAAAAATCAGCAATAGCAAAATTAAATATCATAATTTAGGATTTGTAGAATAGAACATCGCTGTAGGGAAACCCTAATTGGTTACACTCAACAAAAATCATTCCAACACCTAAAATTTCAGCACAACATACTGAACTCCAGGAATTAAGGACATCCTCCCGTGCAGCCATGCTTCAAATCATACATTTGCCCATAGCTGACATAACATACTTAATTCCTTGAGACCTTAAGGCAGCTACAGCCTACACATACTAATGTGTGCAGTGTCAATACAAAGTTGTCAAGGGAAAGACAAGCTAGCACTATAGCATAGGCTGCTGGGATTAAAAAAAAATTCTGATAAAACTACAGGTCGAGTACATCTAGTTATAACTATGGTAAAAAAAGGAAAGAACAGAAGTTACCTTTATACGTCCCTGTAATGTTCCATGAATACTGACTTATCTCATTGTCATCCCTCTTGAAGAATGCATGCTGCATAAACATAGAGATCGAGAGCAACAAGCTCAGTTGCATACATACCAGTAGAATCAACAGTTGCAGAGAAACAGATAAACTCAAGACTATAATCAGGTAACAACCCTAACATCATAAATGGAAGGAAACCAATCGAGGCCACCATTCTTTTCCTTGTGGAATGAGTCGTTGCTATTGCTCACTGAGTTGAATCATCAAGACCTATGGAGTAGTGCTCCCTATTTCCTAGACTCTTTACCCCCACCATAGCTGGGATCGATTGGTGCAGTCAATCGAACATGCAGAGCATCCAATTAGAACGACTATCCGGAGTAGATAAGCCTAATTTTACTCCCAAATTTATGCTTTTCATGGAACTGTGACAGAGGGGAATAAGCACAATCGTAAGCCCGTAAAATTACATCTGCAGCTACCAAATTAAGCCCCCCAAAGACAACAAGCATAATTCTCCGCAATCTTCGCTTCGATGGCTCTAATCCAATTGGCCTAAAACCCTGGAGTAAAAATGGGGGAAAAACTTCCAAGCCCATCAATCAAACAGCGTCTCTCACCTCATCGGCCCACGATCCATAGGAGGTGGTGGCGCCGGCGGAAGCGACGCGTTCTCTGAGCGGCCGCAGCGCGGCGGCCAGCGGCAGGAGGGCGAGCCCGACCACCGCCAGAGCCACCACAGCGACCCTCAGCACGGCTCCGGCAGCGGCGGCGGGGCCCATCTTCCGATCGCGCGCGCTACCTTCACAACGAAGACAACGCCACCATGCGGACGAGCAGCACGCGGGCGGGCGAAGCAACCGCGACCGCTCCGGGTGGGCTAGTTGGTTGGTGCCGTGGGGTTCGGGGGGAGCTAAACCTAGAGAGGAGAAGGGAAAGCGAGAGGGGAACAAGCGAACGTAAGGGGAGGAGAGGAGACGAAGGGAGGGCCAGGGGGTCAAACTGGCGGGGGTGGGAGATGACGGCGAGGCGACGGCGACGGCGACGGCGACGGCGACTTTTGTTTCGGCAGACGTCACGCCAAGCATGAAGCAGCGCTTGCTGGTGGGGAGTTTCCGTGTGGTGTGGGGGCGGGGTGGGGTGGTTGGCGCCGGGCTGGATTGGGAACAGCTCTCGCGCGCGGCCGCCCTACATCCGGGCCTACCTGTCACGAAGGATGTTAGCATTAGGTTATGGTAAGTTGGCCCCACCTGCCAGGGAGGGGTCAGAGCGATTGGGTCTAGGGGGAGAAAGAAAGCGCTAATTACCATCAGACTCTGCAGTTAATTTTCATGGCGACATGTGTCATGCCGAATTTTTATTATTAATAGTAAATAACAAATACAAAATCATAAAAGTAAGATAGGCGGGCCAAAAATTTTGGATTTAGGAAGTACACCGTTGTTAATAGCATCCATAGGTGGATGTCGTCATCGAACAGCTTGGAGTGTTCAAGGCGACGAGAGACCGCGACAATGTTAGAGCAAAGAGTGGAGGAGAGGCAAGGCAGGCGAATCGAGAGACGGGATGAGAGAGGAGATTGATGCAAACGGCGCCTAGCTCTTTTCATGGGGTAAAAGTCTTGTAATTTAAAAAGTGTTGCTCCCAAAAACTGAACTATCTACGCATACCAGATTAACTATAATAGAGTGTGAGTCATACAAAAAGGGGAAGTGCATCTAATTCAATTCCTTGGTTAGCAACATTCTGCTGATATAATTCGAACGTGACACATCTGGTACCTGTGTGGAAACAATGTTTAGGTTGTTTGTTTTGCTAATTCGGTGTGTGCATGATCATTTCCCAACCGCATAAGTCGCTTTCCTACATGATATGCCTCGTATCTTTCTGCTTTATTAGCAAAAAAATGCCTGGCCAGAAAATCGTGTGGTTAGAATGCTTTGTGATGGCCCGTCCACGATCTGTGTGTGGGTGTGGCTAGCTGATGGACGATCAATTAATTGGATTTGATTTGACCACTTACAAGATGAATGAAAATTGGTTGTGAACGATTCTACTTGTCTCCTCCCAATCAACTCAACCGCTAGTCACCAACCCCTAAGGAACGCCGAAGCAAAACACAACGGGGCGAGGATTGGTACTATAAATCAATCTCTGACGTCACCATTTGAATTATTGTTGGTTAGTGCTCAGCTACAGTTCTGAGGAATCAGCTAAATAGTTTGTTTAGGCATAACACTACCTGGCACTGGTAGGCCGGCACTCATTTTATAGCGACTGATTTCTACGAGCCAACCTCTATGCACGAAATAAAGTAGTGCGCATGTTAGAATCGTCTAGAAGGTTCCGAAATTCGGAGCTAATGCTTCCAGATTTTTTCCCCTCTTGGTTGAATATTCTATGTTAGTCTTATTCAGCACCCTGAAGCCTTTACAGTTCACATTAAAATCTCCCAAAATAAAGCTTGGAAATCGGAACAATGGAAGGTGTAATTGGGTTTTGGTCTTACAAACTGTTTGCACCCAAATTTAGCAAGTATGGTCAATATCGGCAAGTCCCAGGTCAACGAAACATGGAAAGAATATAACTTAGGAATATCTCGGAAAATCTGTTTGGAAGGAAGAGACCGACACGGATACTGCTCATCAGATTTGGAAGGTCTTAATCGGTTTTGGAAGAGAATCAGACTCCTGAACCAATACGACGCCAAATTTTGGAAGGATCAAGACGCCGATACGGATAAGATTTACAAAGAGTCCAAGGTGAATACGATCAAATCGGCGACTATATAAGAGGACCAGAGGCGAGAGGAGAAGACGCCCAGAGCCAACCCACAAATTTACACATTGCTTTTTATCTTCTGCATTAGGTTTAGATTAGAACAATCCCTCTTCAAGTCTTGTACTCAAGTCTTGTCTCGTCTTTCGTCGAATAATACGAAGCGCGATCGCCGGTTATTGTTCTTCGTTGACTCTATCTAGGTCGATTTGCTCTGTTTTGTTGCGACGCCTTCTCGAGTTTATCCGCTTTTACCCTTCCAACTAGCCTTCATCGGCTAGTCACTATCCTTACGTTCCATCGGCTTGTAGCCGATCGATCTAGGCCGACCAAAGACTTTGGTATCGCCTTAACGATTCACGCTTCCCTTGTCGATTGGTCGAGTCAAATCGACCGGCACGCCGCGCAAAACCGAACCGGTGTTAAATGCGGTGTGTTGCGATCAAAAACCCTACATCACGTTTTTGGTGTCAACACATTTTTGGCACGGCCGGTGGGACCAAAGAACCAATCTACAGGATGAACGCAAACAAGTCCATCGCTCCAACCGACGTCAACACGGAGGCGATCATCGCCGCCACAATGGAGGACTTGACTCTGGCGGTGACAAGAGATCGAAGAAAGAAAAGCTTTTGAGGAGATGATCGAAGTGCTACCAAAAACCCGACAAGGGTTATCCAAAAAGCTTCTCCGGACGCTCAACCCTATCGGCGATACCAACAAACCACCGATCCGTAAGTCGATACATGCCGGCTCAGCCGAGTTATCTTCTATGATTGAGCGGTCGGTACATCATGCGCCGATCAACCAATCATCGGCTTTGGTCACAACTTTGGGGCCGATGATAAAAACGGCGTTAAGACAATCGCTCAAGAGTTGGCCACGCCGAAAGTCTGTTAGAACCATTGCAACAACTTCCGACGATCACGCCTACGCTGGGCGCTAACTAATGTGGCGATTAAGTCGGCATCGCAATTCCTTTCATGCCGACTCAACCCACGGTCTTTGAGACAATCCGATGGATTCACTCAAGATATGCATATACCGACATTTGCAAAACCCAAAGACGTCGGCACGCTATTGCCCGGTATCGCTGGTGCCTATACCCAATCGGCTACACACGGTGAACGAGCACATGTACAAGCCGATTCTGACCGCGAATCAGGCGATTCACAGAGTGGTTGCCTACACGGAACCCTTTGCACCCGTGCCAGAGCCACCTGCACCCAGAGCCGATAGACGTGATCAAGCGCCGCAACAATACCAGGAGGTGATACCCAATCGGCGACCCGAGTCTGCACTCGGAGGGCAGGATGCCTTCTTCGGGGCTAAACCCGGTCGGCAACCCGAGCTAGCACTCGGGGGGCAGGATGCTGTTTATGGCCAAAGGCCTAATCGGCAACCCGAGTTGGCACTCGGAGGGCAGGATGTCAACTGGGTCGACCAAATCTCGACTGTATTGAGAAACCAGTTTGGCCTGCGACCAAGGGGTAGGACGGTCGGCTACCGAAAGCCGTACTCGGATTACATTGATCACATGGCCTATCCACGCAATTACCGAGTCCCAGATTTTGCCAAATTCTCAGGGGACGATTCCGTTACTACTTTAGAACACATCGGACAATTTATTGCCCAATGCGGTGAAGCTGCCCAGTCCGACGGGCTGAAAATCAGATTGTTTCCTTTGTCTTTGTCAGGAACTGCGTTTACATGGTTCACAAACTTACCTCCAAATTCGGTCCACTTTTGGGACGATTTGGAAAAACGATTCCATGAGTATTTCTTTTGCGGGAACCTAGAGTTGCGAATCTCCGACCTAAGTTATGTCTGACAGAAGTCTGGAGAATCGGCAATTGAGTACATTAAGAGATTCAGGAAGGTTAGGAATTGGTGTTTTGGTGTAACTTTGCCCGATAATCAGTTAGCCGATTTGGCTTTCCATAGGTTAATTTCCCCATTAAAGGAAAGATTTGGCGGGCAAGTATTCACTGATTTGAGTCACCTCCTACACCGAGTATCGGCTCAAGAAAGTCGTTTCTCCAATGATAATGGCTTCAAAAATGAATTTAGGAATAATGAAGACAATATACAATCGGTTTTAGAGGATAGCCGATTACAATTCGTACATGAGCCAGCCATGAAAGAGAATGTCAACCCTTTTTCGATCAACATGGTCCACTGCTCACGCAAAGGAAAAGAACCTATGAACGAAGAACCTAAGCCGATCCAACGGGTCAACATTCAGTCCAGTTCAAAGGGTAGTGACACTCAAAATTATGATCGGCTCGTTCCAAATAGAAGCCGATCAAAATGGTAAAAACTCGACAACTAAATCAAATGGAGAGCTGCAAGTCGGATGATGGTATAAGGCTGAAAAATCTCCACGAAAACTAGCACCCAGACTTAAGCCGACTTTTTCTCTATTACTTGAGAAATATGAAAGAAGAGGTAGTCGGCAAGGGCAGCGTTCTCATCGACCAGATAATTGGCCAAATAATTTGGAAAGAGCTCGCCGACGACACCCCCCAATGGACGTCAACATGGTGTTTACTCTGCCAGTCGAAATTAAAATAAAGACAGAATCGGCTAAAGAGGCATTCATCCAGCTATGAATTGGCCACGAGGAAGCTGAGTGTGTATCGGCTACTTAATATTCAATAGCCGATGAAGTACAAACCGATGATGGAGATTTTTGGAAGATAACAAGTTATCTCCCAAAAATGGGGGGCATATGTTTGCACCCAAATTTAGCAAGTATGGTAAATATCGGCAAGTCCCAGGTCAACGAAACATGGAAAGAATATAACTTAGGAATATCTCGGAAAATCTGTTTGGAAGGAAGAGACCGACACGGATACTGCTCATCAGATTTGGAAGGTCTTAATCGGTTTTGGAAGAGAATCAGACTCCTGAACCAATACGACGCCAAATTTGGAAGGATCAAGGCGCCGATACGGATAAGATTTACAAAGAGTCCAAGGTGAATACGATCAAATCGGCGACTATATAAGAGGACCAGAGGCGAGAGGAGAAGACGCCCAGAGCCAACCCACAAATTTACACATTGCTTTTTACCTTCTGCATTAGGTTTAGATTAGAACAATCCCTCTTCAAGTCTTGTACTCAAGTCTTGTACTGTCTTTCGTCGAATAATACGAGTTGCGCATCGCCGGTTATTGTTCTTCGTTGACTCCTATCTAGGTCTGATTTGCTCTGTTTTGTTGCGCATCGCCTTCTCAGAGTTTATCTGCCTTTTACCCTTCCAGCTAGCCTTCATCGGCTAGTCACTATCCTTACGTTCCATCGGCTTGTAGCCGATCGATCTAGGTCGACTAGCACTTTGGTATCGGCCTTAACGATTCACGTTTCCTTGTCGATTGATCGAGTCAAATCGACCGCACGCCGCAGCAAAACCGAACCGGTGTTAAATGCGGTGTGTTGCGATCAAAAACCCTACATCACGTTTTTGGTGTCAACACAAACCTTAACAAGTACGTTAATTTATCGGAGAATTTTCAACTCAGCCAAATAGATCTCTGATAGTCTGATTTGCTTATGGTTATGGACATCATAATAGCATCACTTAGACAAAAAAAAGCTGTTTAGTTTGAAGCTAACTTTGCTACGTCTAAGCTTAGTTTTACTATAGATTTTTAGACAGACATTTGGTTTGTTGTCACAACTGCGACTTGCTACACTTTCTTAGTCCTATATTCCACATGCCATATACTCAGTTTTTGCCAAACTTTGCCATAATTGTAGCGCTGAATTTTTTGCCACAAAAAATGTAACAAGCCACACTTGACAAAACTTAGTTACGGTAAAGTTGGCTTCAAACCAAACGGACCCTCAGCATCTGTATTTCATTCACTGAGATATGCCCACTCGTTGTGTCTTATGGAGCTATTCCGGTTGACTCGCAGCCTGGCACCTATATGAGAATGAGCGTTGCGCGTATCATCCACAAATAGACAGGCAAATAAAGCGAGTGAACCATTGTTTAGAGGCATATTTTGCGTTGTTTTGTTCATGCATGCCCGAGCAAGTGGATTCATTTGGCTCACGTTGGCAGGGTTTTTGTGTAACACCTCATGTTACTCGACAATGGATGAGTCATCTTTGGAGGTTTTATATGGTACAATCCACGACACTTTGGTACCACGGATACATCACTCAGCTGCAGAGCTAGAAAATTTGGAGAGCCTAAGTAAGCCTAACTACGGCCAAGGACTAACCATAAACTAGTCTTTTTTTTTGAAATTTGGTCAGGAGCTTTGGCATTCAGTATAAGAGAACAACAACCGGTTACAGTCGCATACACACCCACCTACACACGCCCACGCACGCACGCACACGCGATTGCACCGGCCCTCAATGCGCACCCGGGTGAATCCTAGGATTTAAACCCGGACAGACAGCGTGCCAACCAGCGACGCTAGCCAATCGAGCCTTCAGCTCGTTCGCTAAACTAGCCTTTTGTTATTATGGTCCCTTTCAGGTTGAGCAGCTAGCAGGTTGGAGTGACAGCTTAAAAGCTACGGTTTGCCACCATACAGCCTTATCCGCCCAATTATTCATGCGTAATACCTCGGTTCATTAATATGAAAGCTTATGTGGTCTATATGGGTCTAAATATAGCACATTCGAGTTAACTCTTTTACACAAATAAGGACAAAAGTGTATATAAGATGCTATGCATGCATGGGTATGCTCTACGTTAGGCTAGGCTATAAGCGAAATTTGGCCCTTGAAGGGCCATAAATGGCGATCAAAGGAGGGTTGAATTATTACACAACAAATTTTTCCCAAAAAATTAAACTAAAACCTTCCAAAACCTCAGAAGTGCGGAAAAAGAAAATCTCTCGAAAAATCAGCTCTGGGGCGGCACTACCGTGCTATAGTAACCGGTAGTGCTCGAATAAACAGTAACCTGGTACTACCAGGTTGTTGTAGCAGTAGTGCTATTGAACAGTAAAATCAGGCAAATAAATAGTAAATCAGCAAGACTTCAAAAACGAAAATCGGCATATCTTCTGATCGACTAATCCAACATCCACGAAACTTTGTATGTACCTTCCTATGGATGTCAGGAGCCTATTCCAACCTTCAATCGTATGGATTGATGTCAAAGTTTTAACTTTTTTTTGAATTTACTGAAGGTAGCATCAAAACCGGATTAAAAGCAAAAAACTTTGCCTTGAGACTATTCATGGGTTTTTGATAATCAAGATGAGCTTAAATGACCTCCCACATATCATACCAAGCAAGAACTCCAAAAAATTGCCCCAATACGACCAAGATCAAGATCTACCTCAAATTCTTTCTTCTCAAGCAAAAACCTGTTTCTTGAAGAAACTTAAATGATTAAGAAGAGGCTTGCCTAGATGATTAGGGGATGATCTATAGAGGATACATTTATCAATCATTCATCCTTTGCAGCACAAGATCAAGCAAGAAAGAAACTACAAGAAAAGATCAAGAGTAAAGTAAGAAGAAGATCAAAACTTGAAGATGAATTTTGATTTCATTTTAGATCATGAGGATGGATTGCAAAACATCTCACCTGAGGGTAAAGCTCCTAAAAAACACATACACCACGCAAGAAAACTAAAATCTTGTAGGAAACCCTAACACTTTTAGTGACTGAGTTTAAAGTCTCAAGTCATCACCTCCTAATACATCTCCCTATATAGTAGAGGCAACCCTAACCCTAAATCTAGACACTACAAGTAAATACCATCCACATTTACATGGGCCAACCTGAAACTCAACACTTTTAATAGGTTTTTCACTCACACAAACACACTTCTCAAAGCGGCTTTTACATTGACGTCAAATCCGCTCCACAAGCTTAAATTTGCGTCCAACACCACTGTGACGTGTCCTAAACCATTTAGGCCACTGCCACGATTTTCCAAACTACCTCGACCACTAGTGTTAGATAAATTACCAATTTACCTCAATGACCGGTCTTCCTTCTTCTCGAAGCATCGCCGTGCTTCGCGCTTTCCACGTGGCCCCCATTGACTTGCTGCCAAGAATCTCACGCATTCGGACTTCTCTGAACCGTCCTTACTTGCAAGCAGGCCTAAATCACTTGACGCACCACGTGTCCTTTTTCACTCTAAGAACAATCAAGTCAAGTGACCGTTCTGAATCTCAACTCCTCTCTGAGACTAGTTCCGGTCCATACTGTTACTTGCCATATCTATCACCATTGCTTCATGCTTCAGTTCTTGCCTTCTCTGTTTACAACCACTTCTTGGTCTCAATCATCTTTCGGCGTCCGTCGATCGTTCTAAACCCCAGCTCTCCTAACCTAGTCCTGGTCTCGTCTTTACCTCGCCATGACATAGCCCCGGAAGTCTTGCAACCACACAGACAAGAAACACGTCATATAGTGCTGTTCACAAATATATGCAATTAAATCAACAAAATTTAATTTACATCTCGCGAGGCCAGTAGTATTGCTCGGCTGGTACTACCATCCCCTGTGGACAGTAGTGTTGATATACCTAAAACCCAACATAGACCTACTCTGAAAAATAACTACTGCACGTTTTGATCGGTAGTGTCACTCTCCCCACACTAATGCTCCTAGCACGCCGGTAGTGCCGCTCTGCTAAACCCTAGAGAAACACCTCTCTGTGTAAAAACTACTGCTCCTACGGCCAGTGCTACTGCAGGGCCAGCACTACTGCCCATCCCAGGCTGGTAGTGCCGCTTGATCGACACTACTGCTTCTACATGGCTGGTAGTGTCGCCCAACACTGATAGCACCTCAAATTGTTTCAAATTCGAAATAGAATTCAAATTAAACTCAAACTCGAACACTATATGCTCAAACCAAGTCAATAACTCCTCACAATATGGATATACCTCCATATGGTGTTTTAGGCCTTCGCTGCACAGACGCGTTTGGTACAAGAGTGCAAGCATATGGTGCCTAGCATGTGTGGGCCCAGAGTGGTCATACAACGTGGCATATATGCCAGCACTAGATGTATGGATGTGTACCGATGGGTGGTTTTTGGTATTTAACGTGTATACGATGTTCTGCTGAGGACGTCAGCCTTTAAGGGAGTGATGATATTAGTCTCACATTGCTTATCTAAAATAAGTTATATTAATATATAATGCATGTTAGATCAAAATATAGAACCTCTGGGTTAATCCTTTTACACAAAATGATAATAAAAAATGTATGTGAGGTACTATGCATACGTCGACCTGTGCAGCGTCTTAGTGTGTTACACCATGTTTCCCATCTGTGGCAAGCTTCGCCACCAACTGAAGCAGTGCAACAAGGATTGCCAACTCTGACCGAAGAACAAGCTCTACTGCAAGTGCCTGAGCGTGTTTTGGCTCGGCGCTTGCACGAGAAGGCAGCGTCAACAGCAGTCCAGGTCAAGATTCAATGGTCCGGGCTTTCAGAATCGATGGCGACCTGGGAAGACTACACCGAGCTTCGGCATCGGTTTCCCAACGCACCGGCTTGGGGACAAGCCGGCGGTGAGGAGGGGGGGATGTTGCAGCGTCGAGCCGTCGACTACCGGAAGAGGAAGGCGGGAAGCAGAGTCGCTCAAGGAGAAAACGTGGGCCAAGCTAGGAGGAGCAAGCGAGGCAAAAGGCCTAACCAGAAGTACAGCCCAGCCCAAGCGTTGGGGTGTGTGTTCCTCTGTCGACAAAGATGGGATAAAACCCCAGAGGCTCCTGGTGCTCCGTATCGCTGAAGAAAAATACAGAAACTATCTTCTACCAAATCTACCTACTTCCTCCCCAAGTTCTTCCTACCCCTGCCATGTTCTTGCTTCCGATTTCCCAACGCCCTGTCAGTGTCTGATTCCCCAGTCCCCAGCTGGTTCGTAGCAAAAGCAGATGAAATGTACAGCAAGTTCAGTTTTGCAGTTCATTGACCAAGAAACGTCCGCTCGCTCTGCATTCCTTTAGCTACACTATCCCTTAATTGGCACAGCAGGCTTGGTCTCTCTCAGGTTGAAATCCATCATAAGATACATTAAAACATACTGTGCCAAGGCTTAACAGTAGTTCAGTCATTTCAGAGTTCACACTGGCCATCTCCAAAAATACCCGTACAGTGCAGGTGCACTGCGCAAGAACTGGTGGTGCTGTGCATACATGCGTGCCGCGGATGTTGCTACAGATATGTTCATCCGGTGTACATATCTGACACTCTGCCGTCTGATCATGACCTACATTTTTAACTGACTAATTAAGCAACGTAGTTGGCCTTCTCCACCTGCATCGCGTCCACGATCTTGGACCATTTCGTGCGGATGGTGATCATCATCAGCGCGCTGGCCTGGCATGTCAGCCCGCAGATCAGACCCGACCACAAACCCTGCAAGAAAGTTGCGAGGAAATGTTCGGTTCAGTTAGCACTGTGTCCAGCGTACTCCAGCTTCTTTGAGAAACTTGCGTTGTTCTGATACGAGCTGCATGCTTGCCGCATTGGCTTATGAAGTTATGAACACATCGTTGATTGATCATCACTTGCCTTGGTGTTGAAGTTGAGCTTGAAGGCGAAGAGGATGGCCAGCGGCATGCCGATGAAGTAGAACGCTACCAGGTTTGTCATCGCCGCCAGATGCTGCCACCCGCAGCCCCTCGCCACGCCTGCCATGCCACAAACAACGCGTTTCCAATGTAATTTCTAATTGGGTTTCTGTGGAATGTAAGTATGTATCAGAGAAATGATCTAGCTAGCTGATCCCACCCGAAAGGACACCCTGTGCTGAGTCGAGCACGATGGAGATCATCATGAGCGGCGTGATGGCGGCGAACTCGGCCACGATCACAGCGCTCCCACTGAAGAGGCTCGCCCACAGGCCATGGCCGAAGCCCAGCAGCAGGATGAAGGAGACGGCAAGGAACACCGAGAGTTTCATCGTCACCGTCACCGCGTTCTTCGCCCTGTCCACGTTCCCGGCCCCGATCTCGTTCGACACTCGGGTGCTGCAAGGTGAAAGCAAAAGCAATGCAATTTACCCACCATAAACACAAGAAGCAGGAATTCAATTTGACAGCAGAATAACTTAATTGTCCTGTCTGAACTCTGAGACTGGGCGGTACCTCACAGCGGCACTGAACCCGTAAGTGATCATGTAGGCAATGGCCTCCGTGCTCGAGCTGCATTAATTTCGCTCCGAGTCGGTCAGTACTTGGTTTCATGGCATACATATGATGGAATACTGAAGCTAAGCTAGTTAGAGTGACATACCACATGGCGATCAACGACGTGCTCACCGTGGAATTCGGGAGCAGGCCGGCGATCAGCACCAGGAGCTCAAACGCCCAGTACTCCAAGCTGCATGCAGTAGAAAAACGTCACGTTTGCGCCCCGCCAAACCGAACAACGGAAACGACGTCCGTGACCGTGCATGTGCGCATCAACGAAAAAACGGCATATATATGTACGTACTGACCAGACCATGACGGCGGACGGCGTGGCGAGCTTGAGCGTCGGCAGCACGTATTTGAACGCGTCGGCCGAGAAGCCCTTCCACGTCTCGCTGAACACCTCGGACCGCAGCACGTACACGAGCAGCATCAGGAAGGAGAACCAGAACGTGGTGGAGATGGCGACGGACGCGCCGGCGAGGCCCAGGCCGAGCACGTTCACCAGCAGGTGCGTCAGCGCGACGTGGAGCAAGAACGGCACCATGGAGCAGACGACGAGCGGCACGACGACGGACTGCGTCTGCAGGTACCGCAGCAGGCACTGCAGGAAGGCGAACGCGAACAGGCCCGGGACCTGGAACCGGACGAACGCCGCGGCGGCGCGGGACACCTCGGGGTCCTGACGCAGCCACAGCAGCACAGGCTCCGTGAAGCACCACAGGACGGAGATGAGCACGGACACCGCCGTCGACATGATCAGCGACGACTGCAGGTACAGGCCCAGCATGCGGTACAGCCGGGCGCCGAACGCCTGCCCGCACAGCGTCTCCATGGCGCCGCTTAGGCCGGTCTGAAACCATCAGTTTGCAAGCTTATTAAGCATCGCATTGCGTTGCATGTAACTAGCTAGTACATATATCCATATCAGAATTTCCGTTTGAATAATCTTCAGCGTTACATGACCACGTAAGACCAAGCACAGCACTACGGCAGTCTCAAACTCTCCGCTCATTGCAGGCTCAGCAGTTGGGAAAACAAAAAGATTAAAAAAACGGTTATCTTATCGTCCAGACGTCTTCACCCCGTTCTCTTGTGAATCTTATCGATCCCTCGCCATGTTTTACCCCCACGCGGCACGATACTTTGTTTCATCAGCAAAAGCACAGCCATCCAAATCTCTCTTCCTGATCCGTACCAGGCTGCTGACTCTTCGGCATACACTAATCCCCTCGCTAGCCTCCATGTGCAAGAGCGACTTGACACTATTGCACTGATAGGAACCACACACACTCTCTCTCCAAGACTGATGACAAAACACTGGTGCAATCGACGTTGAACGGATCAGAGCGGCTCTGGCTAACGGCATAAGAACGGTGGTCGGCGTCGAGGCATACGGTCAGCTGCTTCCTCACATTGATGACCTCGACGACATGCTAGGTTTGTCCTCGTCAAATCCGGCAAACCACATGCATTACTCTGTCGTTCTCCTCCAAGCGCTGCTTCATGATCCTCCTCCCTGTGTCACCTATGTTGAAGGGCTAGATGCAAGGCACCAGGTAAGCCTAGTACATTCTTGCCAGATTCAAGCCTGCTAGTGATGAGGCATCGGGCTAGCCTCCTTCTTGGCCATCATTGAGGCCAAAAAGTAGTGAGTGAAATGTTTGTTGCATCCATAAGTTTTTTCTGTTGCGATAGGTGATTTTAGATGTTGGAATTATATATTTTTTACTACAGATTCTCGAGATATTGCACTTCACAATCTAAAATGCATGTCCTCCTCATCTAAATGTTGTCCTTGTTATTTTTGGATATAGATAACATTACTCAGAGTGGATTTTTCATTTTTTTTCTCAATGTTGTAGCAATTACATATCATAATGTTGCACAATCGAAATCATAATATAACCTGAGCTATGTCAATTGTTGCGTAAGAGAACCCTGAGTGTAAAAGACAAATTCAGCCTAAATAATACTTTTTACTGTTTAGCACTATTCATTTTGCTGTTTGTCTTTTTTATATCTTTCAAATGCGATTGAGTTTCATCTTCAAATTTTGCAAGATTATAGAAGATCACCTCCCCTACATATGATAATTTTTTGAGAATTTTTCAAGTGATTTTTATGGAATTTTCACAGTAAAAATGGTTTTCACCAAATATGCTGCCCTCTTAAAAATATACAAAGGTTTAGATATCTGTCCGATCTTTAACATATAACATTTGAGTACTATTTTTATATGAATATGTTTATAAAAAAATATAGAAGTATTATATCATGGTAATATTTTTTATGGTTAATCTAAGAATACCATTTTCACACGACCAAACAAAATAGCTTTTTTATATATTAGTAGCTAAAGTTAAAGAAATTTGATTACATTCTTTATCAAACATCATATAGTCTTGAAAGGAGGGAGCAAGAAATAAGTTGCTTCTTACTCTCTCCGTTCAAATTTATATAGTGTATTTTCTCTTGTCATATATACCAAGGAGATATTAAAAATGATTGCACTACCCATAATTATTATATCTAGGCACTATATTAAATGCATTCATACAGAGAATATCAAGTAAGTATAGATACTTATTAGATGTATAAAGAGTACATTCAACTATGTATTAAAACATGAAATACATCCTATATTTATAGATAAATCGTAAAAAAAATACATCATATTAATTTGTACGATGTTCTTCATTAATAATGCTACGTACCAGTAGTCAGTCCTCGTAATAAAAAAAATGCTCATGCATATTATGAGCTACACGAGTCGGGAATTAGTAGTTGGATGGCGACTAATTCAAGCACCAAAAGTTTTTCAAAGGCTGTGAACTGCATTTTCGTCGCACAGGAATTCCGAGCTTCTGACCCACCGCCGGGTCGACCTTTTTAATGCATCGATCTCCAGAGATGCTGTGGAGACCGACGACTTAATGGCCTTTGATCGCTGCCAGAGCCGTGGCGTGACGACGTGCGGCGACCAAGTCCGTGCAGACACGTCGCACCAGCTAGCCAGCCAGTAATAGCACTCTCCGTCGATCTGACACGTTCGTACGTACGTGTGCCAAGTCGCCCGACGTTTTTTCTGCCACTCGCACGCGCGAGCTGCTCGTGGCTCTTTCCACGGGATGTATTCGTATCCACTTATATAGTGTACATTGTATATTATAATTTAAATTATTGTGACATTCCGTCTGTACACTAATAAATATCTAATTTTACTTTATACTTTTTATATATACATTGTCATACAGAGAATACAGTGCTTAGAGATAATAATCTATATATGTACCATATATATAAACTTAGATGGCGATATTACAGTGCTTAGAGGTATTAATCTATGCGCGATATATATAAGGCAACGTATCATGTGCAGTATGGAGTCTTCAGTATTACACCATGCATACCAACTAACAAAAGTCACGAAAAATTCTGAAAAAAATTGTAGATGTACTTCATAGATTACTTTATCTATGTATAAAATTGTAGGTTCAAATTCATTATATATCGAAAATTACAAAAAAGAGAAAATTCTGACAAGTAACTCTCGATATATAATGAATTTGATCTTGAAACTTCATACATAGGTAGAGCAATCTATGAAGTATATCTATAATTTTTTTTTAGATTTTTTTGTAACTTTTGTTAATGAATGTATGCATACATCTAAAATCAGATCATAAGATATGTTGTCTATATATAAACTTAAGACGGAGATCAGTGGGGCTGCTGGAGGAAGAAAAGGAAGACTTGCAGACTCCTCCAACCACGGACGGAAAGATGAGTGTGCATTGAATTCGCGTTCGCCGCCGCGGCCCTATCCGCTCGTCGCCTCTAGACGTCGTGAAAAACAACGCTCAGGGTCGTCGCGATCGACGTCAGGTGTAACAACGATTGTTTTGTCATGATTGGCATGTACAGATGTACCCGTATAGGCAAGTATTCCATGTGTACACGGGCAGGAAGAGGTAAACACGTACGACTAACATACGCGGGTTCGTGTTGAGATGCATGAGAGGAAGCAATCGGCTCGATTTGGACGTACGAGCGGCGTACGCGCGCCGCTGGCTGTGTGTTTGTCGTGTGTGGTGTGGAGGGCTGGAGGATATCAGCCTCTAGCTTGCTACATGTGAATATGTGATGCCCAGCATCGATGGCGTGTTTCGTGTCGAGATGAGAGGAAGCGAATTGTTGAGATGAGAGAGAGGAAGCGAATGCTAGCTAGATCCAGCATCTGTATACTTGCGCGGTACGACCTATTTAATTATTACCTAGTGACGTGCAACGGCCCTCCATAACACTATAGCACGAGCGTTGAATATGTGTCCATCTGATACGCATCACCCTGCCCATTGCCTGTCGCTTATTGCTACTCCTGCTACCATGTAACGATGACAACACCGTAAACATCAAGCAAACATCATGATTAAGGGAAAAAAAACTGCTAAATCATGGAAGCCGATCGAAATGGGCGTGCTATTATCACCATTATCGATCACGCCTAGTAGTTGTGTACGCAAGCAGGTATAGCTAGACATGCCTGCATGGGGCCGGCATGTAGGTTGGGATGACCGATCGATGTGAATGCATGCATGCGGAGGTAAATGGATTGATGTAGCAAAGAGAGGATAGCACGTACGACGAAGGCGTAGCCGGTGACGGTGGCCCAGGAGTTGCCGAGCGTGGCGCCGGCGAGGTGGACGTCGCCGAGGTGGCCGGAGAACATCACGGACACCAGCGGGATGGCGTAGTAGGACATGTTGGTCAGGATCATGGGCACCGCGAACTGCAGCTGCGCCCACGCCTCCTCCGTGTCCACCACGCGGCCCAGCCACGGCCCCCCGCGCCGCGGCCGCCCCTCTCCCCCAGCGGCCTCGGCGCCCTTGCCGTCGCGCTCGCAGGCTCCGAGCAGCGGCGCCGAAGACATGCTGGCCGACCGAGGGAGGGGAGCTTGGCTTTCGTGGTGTGCGGTGGTGCCACTCGCCTCTCGGCTCTGGTCGGCGACCGACGGCTGCGACGCCAAGTTTATATATAGCTTAGACAGAGGCTGGCTCGGTGGGAAGTTTTTGGTTTTCGGTAATGAGTTGTCTGCGGGAGCGGTGGTGAAGTGGGAGAAGGAGAGACGCCGAAATGGATCGTCCTCATTGGTTTTCTTTTCTTTCTTTCTTTCTTTCTTTCTTTCTTTCTTTCTTTAAACCATCGTCCCCATTGCTTTTCAAGTAGTTAATTGCATAATTGGGCTCTAAACCGTGCGAGGCATTGCGTATACTTGTGTGTGGGCGTTTTTTTTATCTGCCTTCCTTGCAAACGCAATTGTTACCTTTCGATACTTTTTTAGTTAGAAGAAGGATTATTTTTGTAAATACGTTGGTAAGGTAGGCTAAATTTGCAAAAAAAAACTATAAAATTAGAAAATTGATGATTTTCTAAGTAGATATTATATTTGGAATGACAGGGAAGTAGATATTATATTTGGAATGACATGGAAGTAGATGACTTTCTACGTAGGTATTAGAGATAGAGGTAACATGTACTACAACCGCTTATGTATATTTTAAATGACAGGGAAGTGAATGACTTTCTATGTATTAGAGGTAGCGGTAACATGTACTACAATCGCTTATGTATATTTTAAATGAAGCAAATAGATTACCTAGGGACGTTCTACTTGTGGTTTGTTGCGCGTTTTGGATCACCACTGCACCTGCCCAACAAGTCAACAACGTACGTGAGAGAGGACCACGTCCACAAGATCTGCAAATATTTTGGTTGTCGTTGTTGTGGGATGAACTCATGGAACGAGAGCTCTCCGTGAAGCTTGAATCACGTACGTACGTTCGGGCTTTAAATATCTTAAAGGTGTGCTCGTATTAGATCCACAGCACTATCGACCCAACGAGTCTCGATCGTTCAAAACTTTGATCACTATTAATTGCACGACTGATGCTGCAAATAACCGTCGATCGAGCTCGTTTCATCGAACGACCTGCTTCCTTGAAAGTTCGAGCCATGTAGAAAGGCTAACTCTTTGCTCATGTTTCAACATATTTGACACCTCAAATTATTGTGAAATTAGGAATGTTGAACTTTAGCTCGCTCCTCGACCTCAGCAGGAGAATTTAGCACGATATATAGATTCTCCTTTGCTGTACACCGACCCCACTTTATGGCTGGTAGATTAGATAAGATAAAAGGAACACCAAGTGAAAAGACGAGTCATCGATTTGGTTTGGTTGGTGTGGCAACATGGCACCTAGCTTACTCATCTATTGGGCCTAGCCGCCTCTGAACATGCCTAAATTATGTCACCTTCTTTGTTGTGTACGATCCCTTGGACTTGAAATTTTGTTTGGTCTGCCTGACTGCTGTTATATATCTTTTAACACCACTTGATTAGTTGTCAATTGTGATATATCCCTTTGTTTCATGTGATAATTCAATTTTGATTTTTGCCCCTGTCTTCTATATGTAATTTTGACCGATAGTTGTTAAAGTATTAAATGTTGTTGTCCAAAAACAAAATCATATGAACTAATTTCTTTTTAGACAGAGCACCTGATATCATTTCATATAGGCATATGGCCGGTCTAAATAATTCTATACGTGCCGTATGATATGGGGTTGGAAACTGCTTCACATACTAAGGGTGTGTTTGGTAGGGCTCCAACTCTACCAGATTCGTGGATCTGGTGGAGCTGAGTATTTCTAGCTTCACCAGATCCGTGGAGCTGGAGCTGTGAGTACATTAAGAGTATTTAGATGGATCATTTTATTTACATTTTAAACCAAAAATAAAAATTTAATTCATTTTATTTTAACCTACAAATTTCAGATCTCAGGTGAAGCTGGGATCTGGAGTTCTACCAAACAGGCTCTAAAACTTTTGTACTGGCCGCGTACAAAAAGTTATCTCAGCCTTTGGTAGCTCCCTAGACTTAATCCTACCCATAATGTACACCAACTGCACATGCTCTACGCCATCCAAACAAATACAATACACATGGATATTTACATTTATTGAACTTAACTTTCTTGTGTGCCACTTCGGTATTTTACACTTCTCCAACTGTGCCAAATAGGCCTCTGCTACTCTACTTTTTCCCTAAACTTATGCATGAACCTACTTTAGTTGCGTGGCTATGCAAATTTAGGCGTTTAAGTGAAACAACCGAACAATTTGCAGGATCTTAGTTATAATTTACCGAAGATTGTACTTGCTCTTTAGGTTTTTAAACGCAGGAGTTCTGGACATTGTCCCTTTCCATGAATAAATTGCATGAAGACAGACACAAAGGCAAGCAAGCTAGGTAAGGTTGGTGCGGCACATTGAACATGTGAGGCCAATGGTTATCCCATTATTGGCCAT
This sequence comes from Guadua angustifolia, assembly GCA_036346375.1. Classification (NCBI taxonomy): domain Eukaryota; kingdom Viridiplantae; phylum Streptophyta; class Magnoliopsida; order Poales; family Poaceae; genus Guadua; species Guadua angustifolia. The sequence continues at coordinate 12,722,740 of CM070513.1, read as the reverse complement.
CATCGATGAGCTCCACTGCACCAGTCCCTATTTCTATGGGAGAAACTAGCGCTCGGATGTTCGATTACTGCTCATCCCTTTGGACGCCTCTTGCAACATTTTTTGCCAACGTTCACAACATTTTTTTGAACGCTTGCAATATCCGTTTACTATAGCGCATTTCACTATTTGTCGAAGGAAATGTTTCACGTGATGTAAAGAAATATTACATGAGTTAAAAAAATGTTATAATATGTCCGAAAATTTTGTACGTTCGAACTGAAGTCATTCCTTATTCCTATTCCTATCCCTGCTCTCTATGCTGTTTCAGCGGCCGTACACACGCGAGACAACATTCACAGCGACCACGTAAGGGGACAGGACAGGACAGGGCAGGCCAACCAAAATCACATGACTCAACTTACAAATTGTGGCTGAAATGGTAATTAGGACGCAAGTATGATTTATCTGGCCATGTATGTATTCATATACGTACATACCATACCTAGCAACTGCACCCTCAAGCACCAACCAACCTCCACCGCCTGAGAGTCCCTGACCACCACGGCTCGTTTTATTGACCACGTTGTTGGCTGGCTAGTGGCAGAAACAGAATTTCACACACGCCCACTCTAGCTATGTTTCCATAGTACATACTTCCACTCTAAGTATACCGTTCAAATAACGTTGTTATACCTTTTTATCCTTTTAAGCATACTTTAATACAAATTATAAGATACTCCAAAATAAGTTTCACAAAAAAATTTGTCATAATCCACTTTTTATAGTATAATTTGTATGTACACTTCTTTTACATATGAAAAAATGTATATAACAGAAATAAAGGGCTTCGATGAAATATTTTCAACCATATCGCATTAGAGTATCTTAGAATTATTATTGAAGGTATACCGAATGTGATAAAAGAGTATAACATATTTATTTAAGTGGCATATTATATATGTAAATTTTGACCAGGCTATTGTTGCAAAATTACACTTTTAAACAACACCGATCATATTCAACTGACGCATACGGTGGCTAAGGGAGAGCTACCACATGAGCCAAGTAATGCCTTGTTATCTTGACGGCATGGTGCCAGAGTTTCTTAACCGGAACATGAATTTGTTAATAGTGTAGTATTGCAATATATAGGTATGCCAAAAAATGTGTAGTTTTATGACATCTCTTCTTAAAAATATAGTTCTGTGATAGTTTGGTCAAAACATGAGTAGTTCCACAGAATTCACTCGTTGTAGAAACTAGTAGGGTAACTCCCGCAAGTCGTCATTCTTGAGGCGTTTAAATGGTCTAGCAATACAACGTGTGATTGTGTTTTCTAAATTTGAAAACACACACATAGAAAAGGACTATAAGTGGTAAACAAATGGTTGCAACTTGCAAAACACTTGATAGAATATACAAAATTCAGAACTTCAACCTACGCTTGCCATCACGCGGACCACGAATCGGACGGCTCGCGATGGCGACGCTGGATCTGATAATTATTCTAGAAGGCGTTCTTGGCAGACTAACCATTTTGATAGTAGAATACCAGTAGTTTTGCGTTCTTGGCAGACTAACCAAACCGATCGGCGGCCTTCGAGATGCTCTAACTTCTAGTCTCGAGATATTTTCGTCGCTCATCTCAAAGTTGCTTTAGTCTGACGATATAATTATAATTGTGTTTGTTGTTTTGCTCTTGTGGGCTTCTTTTGCGTCTTTGTCAAACTCTAAGTCGTTCCACTTTTCTGTAAACTCTTTCGTCTATTACCTTCTTTAATGCATTTGGCAGAGCTCCTACCTATTCCTTCAAAACAAAAGAATACCAGTAGCACCGCATCGTCGACGTCCTAAGAGTGCTCGGTGCAAATGTCGTCCGTGGATATTGTGTTCTTCCAAATCCAGACAAATGCACGGATGACGGATATATTCACTACTACAAAAGGGGCTATCCAAGACTTCTTATCATAGACGATTCTAACTTAACTGTCAGAGATAATATTATTATAAATGGTTTCTTTATCGAGACCGTCTCTATTTATAAAAACGCTTTAAACCGTCTGTGACGAAGACAATATCACAGACAATTCTTGGTATGAACCGCCTGTGATAGCGACTAATATCATTGCCGGTTCGGACGGATAAACCAGCAGTGATACATCACTACCGGTTTTTATTTTGAATTGGCAGTGATACATCACTGTCGGTTTTTATTTCGAACCGGCAATAATAGCAGATTATCATTGTCGATTTGAGTTACAAATGGTTGTATATCATAAACCGTCAGCAACTTATCACAGGCGGTTCATTATAATAACCGTCTGTGATAAATCATGTCACATACGGTTTATCCAGACAAAACCGTTTGTCATAATATTTCAACTTTCCCTCTCTCACCAAATTTGAACTTCCCGCTCATCTTGTTTTCAACTTCCTTTAAAATATTAGTCCGCGGCTCTTCTCTTGCTGCTTTCTTCTCACTTCTCTTGCTCTCTTCTTCTCATGGTTCACAAAACCGCGAAAAATCGCTCAAAAACCGCGGTTTTTGACCTTACCGCTCTGATTCGAGATCCAAAACCGCTCTGTAAACCATTCTAATTTTAAAAAAAGTTTTAAAATTTAAAATTTTGAACAAATTTATGTCAGCGGTTTTTCGTCAAAAATCGCTCAAAAACCGTTTGCGAAGAACATTCAATTGGACGGGTTGATTTTTCGAGAAAACCGAACGATTTTTCGCGAAAAACCGCGGTTTTCAATTTTTTTCAATTTCTTGTTCAAATTTTTAAAATTTTCAACTCTATTTCGGTTTTTGATGGTTTTTGAACGGTTTTCCGAGCGGCTTTTATGAAAACCGAACCGGTTTTCGTGGTATGGTTTTGTGAACCCTGCTTCTTCTCTTCTCTTCTCACTTCTCTTCCACTCCTCTCATATTCCTATTTTCTTCTCCACTTCCTCTTTTCATCTCATTTCCACTCCTCTCCTCTTCCTATTAGGTAAGTGTGGTGTTCGAATCGTTCAATTAAAATTTCATAGCTCATCCTCTCCTCTTCCTCTAATTCCTTTCTCTCTTCTCTTCTCCTTTGTACTTTTGATGTTGCGGTGTTTTTGTTTTTGATCCATGTATCTTTCGGTAAAACGGCCATAACTTTTGCATACAAGCTCCGATCGCAACATTCTTGTGCTCGTTGGAAAGTTAACGAAAAGTTCGTTTTGAAAATCCATAAGTCGCAGTCAGAGGGCTATATTAGAAGTTCTACGTGAGGCTCCGAAAAAACATCGATCGTGAAAAAACATCGTTTAGGGCCTCAAAACGGCCTTCAAAGTTTTTTTTTGTCGATTTTGCATTTTCAAGTTTTTCAAAGCAAGGACATGGGACATCTCACATCTAGTAGCTCTTCCATTATGCCTGAACTAGCACAAAACAGCTAGATCATAGAAATATCTTATGTATGTGACGATATTTTTTTGTTTCCAAACGTAACATCACAAGTGATTCATAGTAAAAACCGCTCTGTAATAGTTTGTTATCACAAACGGTTCTTAGTAAAAACTATCTGTGATGTTTGTATATCACAGACGGTTTTATTTTAAAACCGCCTGATGTTTGTATATCACAGACGGTTTTATTTTAAAACCGCCTGTGATATCTTCTATCATAGACGGTTCAGAAACCATCTGTGACATACCGATATATCAACGACACATGATTACAGACGGTTCATGAAACCGTCTGTGATGACTTTTTTTTAGTAGTGATTGGTTCATGTAGTCTAAATTACACAGAAATGTATCGTGCTAGAACTGTTAGGAGAAAAAAAAGGATAAGTGAACTTTTGATTTGGACCATTCGATCCGCATGTGCATAGATTTAGGCCCTGTTTGGGAGAGCTCCAGCTCAGAGCTGAAACTTATAGGCTAAAATAAAGTGAATTAAGTTTATATTTTTAGTCTAAAATGTAAACAAGATGATCTATCTAAACACTCTTAATGTCATCCACAAATTTTGGGGCTGCTAATCCCAAACACCCCTTAGTAGCCCGTTTGCTGTCACGGTCAGTTAACAAATTAATTAAGCTTAGAGAGGCATGTCTATATATCTTCAAATTTTAAAGCATATGAAATGATAAGTAATCACTATTTAATTTTTATTTATGCTTTAATATTTATATAACTTAAAAAATCGTAGAAGCACCTCTAGTAAGCTTAGTTGTTCATCTTGGCCTCTTCCCCAAGGTTTTAAAAATCATTTTTGAAAAACCGGTTCTAAATTCGAAAACCGTAAAAATCATTTGAAAACTATTAGAAATCGAAGAGTTAAGAAATAAAAAAATTTAAAAAATTCAAAAAAATTGAAAACCAAAGGTTTTCGACGAAAACCACGGTTTTTCACGAAAAACCGCTTGGTTTTCACCAAAAACCAACCAACCAACCAATTGAATGAAAAATTCCTTGACACCCAATTCGTTGGCTTTTGAACGGTCTATGACAATGGGCATAAATTTATAATGGGTCAAAGTGTCATTTGGTGAATCGTGATTTTGGATCTCAAATTGTCCCAGCAATTGAATGTTCGAAAACTACGGTTTTATCGGTTTTCAATGCATAAACGCCAATTAAACCAGTCCCCAGTGATTTTGGATCTCGAAACGCCTTGTGATACAGACCAGGTGTTCTTCGTGTTTTTGAAATCTCCTCCTGACATATACATGGTGAAACACCTTGTGTACAAACCAAGTGTTCTTCGTGCTCGATCGATGCTGACATATACATTGTACTAGCTATGTACCCGTGCGTTGCAACAGAAACTCAATTTGTGATAAAAAGTTTATTTGCAAAGAGCACTAACAGTGGTAAATGTGGGTAATTAAATAGCAGTGACAAAGATGGGTAATTAAAGAGCAGTGACAAATGTAGGTAATTTTGATGAAGTGACGCGGAAAGAAACGCTTGCTTTATATAGTAGAGATTTACAAGAACAAAAATATGAACACATTCTCGTCCAGTTGGTTTGCATTGTATTATATACTGTCACACCAGCAACTAAATTAAAGGCCGTCTTACGTACGTGCATGCTAGCTGAACCTCTCCCTCCGTTTCAAAATACTCGGCCTTCTTGGACTTTGATCAGTCAAACTTGTTAATCTTTAGCCAATAATATTTTTAAAATATTTAGATTGATCGTATTAAAATGATATTGTTAGATTTGTCACAAAAAATATTTTATATTATTATACTTCTATAATATTTTATAAATGTATTAGTATAAAATTAAGAGTTAAAAGTTTAACTTTAGAGACCGTAAAATATCAAAGAGGACCAAGTATTCTGAAACGAAGGGATTACCTTTTTAAGAGAAAATGTTTTTAAACGTCTTTTGACATAAACTAGAAACCATATATAATAATAAAAGCCAAAAGTTAAAAGCTAAGCTGAAAATTTGCTATTTGTCAAACGGTTTTTTATAATAAAAAAAAGCTACAACCACTTTTTCAACCTAAAAAAAAGTAAAAAACAGCTTTTTGGTAAAATTACTTACAAACAAGCCCTTAGTTTTCTAAGGACGTGCAAAGAAGCATATAATGAATACAGATGTATCCCGCAAAAATACAATAGAGAAGCATATATGTGTACGTTTTTAGCTAAAGAAATATATGTACTTGATTGGCGATCTTCATTTTTTATATATGCGAACGCGATCTCATGTGTGATATTTCTCCATACCTCGTGCATGGAAATGCGCTTGACTATTTGCATGGTGCTAACCTGCTCACATTGACTATACCAAGATTTGGGATATCACGGGAGAGAATAAAGCAATCATCCATTAGTTTTACCCCAAATTAACTCGTTGTTTTTTTCTTGCATCTCCTTCCTTGGCCCCGGGTTTCCACGCAGATAGTGGAATTAAATGATCATACCGATAGGCATGGAATTAAGGATAGTTTCGATTTAATGAACTCGCGTGCTTCCATCATCTAGTCATTTTCGTAACCTATGTTTGCATTATCAGGACCTGCATTTCTTCACTTTGTTTATATTTTGTTTAGAATTTACCCATTGACATACACATTCAGAATTCGTGTCTCTTGAAAGAGTAGCAGCCGAGCTATAGCTCGGTTGGTTCGTGCAAGGGTCGCTCATTAAACTCGCGTTTCAAACACAAGCGCGCGGGAGCCACGTGCAGTGTGTGTGCATGTGTGTTAGAATATATTTATAACTCGGTTGTTGTTCTTTATTTTTAACGAATGTCAGAGCTCTTAGCCAATAAAAAAAAAAAAAAGAGTATTTGATTATTCTCTTCCAAATGGGCCGGCCTCCGGAATTCCGCCGTTCCAGGTCGTCCGTGACGCGCAGTGGGAACGTGAACCACTCATTCGTCGCGTTGTCGTACACTCGTACCGTCGGTGTTGGAGTCTTTTGCTCGGCTGCAGCAATCTCCGGTTGTTCCCATCTTTATGAATGCACGGACGGCGGTGGCTATCCCAACTTGTTTCTTTCTAGTTTCTACTCACTCTAGAATCGAGTTGGTGGCGTAGGATTCTTTCACGCAGCAGTAGAGGTGGCAATTTTTAACGGAAATAAAAACCGAATCGAACCGATTAATCGAAAAAATCGATTTTTCTGGTTTTCGGTTTGGTTTGTATTTTAACCCTGTTCGGTTGTTGGTACTTGGTTCAGTTTTTGAATCGTAAAAACTGAACTACCGAGAAACCGAACAAACCTCGTGTAGTCGAAGATTTCGGTCTGATCCGTTCCCTATTTTTTCCTCGTGCACCGTCTCCTCCTAGTGCACTCGTGGGCCTCAATGCCTCCTCTCCTTCCCTCTCCCTATGCCCCTCGCCGCCGCCTCCCTCCTCTCGCGTCTCCCACCCCTCCCTAGGTCCCTCCCTTGTCTCCCTCTCGCGGCTGCGTGGGCGCGCCTAGTGCCCCCTCGCCCCCGCCACCTTCCTCTCCGGCTCTCCCCCTTGAGGCTTCCTCGTCTCCTCTCTCATGTGCCATGCCCCGCCCCATTGCCTTCCTCCCTCTCTCCGTACCCTCGCTCAGTTGCCCCTGTGGCGTTGCTTAGTGTGTGCGGCGACGGTGGGCATGGCGATGGTGGGCGGGCGAGGCGGCAGCGCAGCAGCAGCCAAGGGGCAGGCCGAGGCAGGATTCATGGCGGCGTGGGCGCGAGCTATTAGCTAGCAGTAGCAGATCGATCTGGAATGGATTCTGGTGGCTTAGAGATTCGGCTTATAGTTTGCCGTTGGTTCAGACTTCAGAGTCTTCACTCTTCAGAGTTCACCCGTAATCCGCCATCGGCCCACGACTCCCCAGCGTGCTACAACGCCACGCAGTTCCCTATCAATTTGTGACTGACTGCTGTCCTAAGTGTCCTCTTCCTTGCTTGCGCTTGCTACTTGCTAGCTCCTTCCGTTTGATCTCTTGCTACATGGATGGTTCAGGTGTTTTCGGTTAACCGAAAAACCGAATTAACTAAACCGATTTGGTTCGGTTAATTCGGTTCGGTTTTTCAGTCCGTTCGGTTTCAAAAACCGAAATTTTCAAAAACCAAATAAACCGACCGAAAAAACCGAATGCCCAGGCCTACGTAGCAGCATACAAGCACCGACTAAAAGCAGTAATAAAGATGACACGCCCAAGCATCGGCGAGGCACCTCTGACCTCTTTAATAACTGCATTGTATTTGGCTTTAGTATGTACAATAGTACATAAGAGTATACCATATAGAATTTTTACGATGTAGAGGAGAGACAGTGAAGAGAGAGAAAGATATGTTGTCTATTATTTACTAGACATCTTTATAGATAGTTTTATATTGTGTATACTATATATTGTACTAACAATCTGTTAATTATATGAGAGATCATTACAAAAGCTATATAGACAGTCTATTGTATAGGTTGCCTTTAGTACTATCTTTAAATGATATAAAGGTGTACTATAGATATCAATTATCTATACCACTGTATATACCCTAAGAACTGGTGCCAAGTCCACGCATCAAACCGAGCCTTCTCCCTGTCAGGCCCAACCTGTCCAAAGACAGTTCGGATCGGGTCCTCTAAAAGTAGCCTGCCCAGATTCCGTGAACTGGTTTTGTAACCCACAACCGAAGGGTAAGTGCGATTTCTCAAAACGGTTGTAAAATGAACCAGAAGTCCAGAACTACAGACGGGCAGTACTAAGCTCATCACATCTCTCTTGCATGGAACACGCTCATATCTTCCATGCGCACAAGCGAGTGCAATGGTAGGTGATTAATTATGCCTGGTGGTCAACTTCGTCTTGCTCGTGGTGGTCATGGGACGGATGGAGTCCGTGATCGCGCCCAAGATTTTAGGGCGCAATGATTCAAATAGCCGTGGTGTTCTTGGTGGTGGCGCCGAATAATGTTGGAAACCAGGTGCCAGATTGTGGCACCCGAATGTTGGAATTCAGGGTCTTGAATTGCTTTCATGAAAAGGTTTCGATGATGTTTTCGCTAAGCAATCCAATGAAGCGGGAGAGCTCTGCGATCCAGCCGTAGCAATCAAGGCTTTTCTTTTTTCCTTTTTCCTTTTGTTCAAGGGCTGTGTGCTTCTTGTTAAGCAGAGGCCGGGAGAAATTTTAAGGACTTGTATCATCTTGATGTAATGTTCTTGAAATTAATAAAATCTTCCTTCATCTAAAAAAAATACATGTAGATGCATGGAGCTGGAACTAGGGTTTGAAAAACCAATGAAAATCACTCGATTTTCGCAAAAACTGAGCGTATCGAGCCAGTTCAACAATCGAAAACAGTCGGTAAACCGGTTCAATTCAATTTTAAATTCAAAAAAATTAAAAAATTTGCAAAAATTTATCCTAAATTTTCAAAAACCAAAATTTTGAAATGTTTTTAACGCAAAACCGAATTTATATAACTGAAAAGGGCTAAAAAAGAAAAATAGTACTAGGCCTATTAAGCTTGGTCTGGCCCACTTAAAATTTACATGCTATACAACCCGTTATGTGAAGCTTCTGAAACATTCATTGCACTTCTCACACTCCTCGCGTTGAGCTCTCATAGTTGCCGGTGTTGCCATCCAGATCTAACCACCATCGGCCATCTTCCCGCCGCTAGGAGCTCAAAAATTGATTGGTAAGCACCGAAAATCGCTTTGCCCCAACCGAAAATCAACAAGAGCTGGGAATACATGAGCTATGTTGATTTTCGACCAAATCTTAGTGATAATCGACATTAATTGAGCAATAATCGGTGTAAATCGATTGATAATTGATGCCTTTTGTTCATGTGATGTTAGATTATATGGATTGTGGAGTTCGACAAGTTTAGATTATGTGTGTTCTTGATATTGGTCTGGTGGCAATAGTACATGTTTGTTGGTGAGTATGTTAAAGCATGTTTGTTGTTGATCTTGGCTTGATGGCAGTAGAAGGTGTAAATGAATGGCAGTGATGATGTATTTTCATTTTCGATTTGGTTGTCTGATTGTCACCATGCACGGTACAATAAGATATGGTTAGGGTTAGGGTCTGTTTGGGGGAGCTGTGCTTTAGCTTTGGGCCAAAAGCCCCCCCAAATAGCATGGCTACAAAGCAGCTGAGAAGCTAAGCCATAGCAGAAGCACCCCTAAAAAGTGAAATTGGCCGAGGAGGAGTTTTTCGGTTGTGGCCGCTTGACCACCTCCCACCTCGGTCGCTCTTGCCTTCTTGACCTCCGCCACCCTGCCTCACCGCCTCTACATCACCTCCCCACTCGAACGCCATTGTACTTCGCTATGTTGTTACCTCCCCGCTCGGTTAGCCCCCAAAAGCTACAACAAGAATGTGACCGGTTGCCAAACAAGATAACAAGAAAAGCCCTGACCATCATTTCTGTTGCTTACATCCCAAACAAACTAAAAGCGACTTTTCAAACCCAAATTGCAGCTCCCCAAATAAGGCCTTAGTGTGATTAACGATTAGGGGTTAGTGTGATTGTCAAATAGATGAATGGGTATATGCATGAGTAGATGAATCATAGATGTGATGCCTTTTATAAGTTGTTAGCAAGCATATACATTAACTTGATATTTTGCATTAGCATTCAATAATGTAATATCTTTTATTGCTATTACATACATATAATTGTTACTTGTTAGTAAGAACTGATGTAATGCCTTTTATTACTAGCATGTACATATAGTTCTTAGCATTCATTGATATAATGCCTTTCATTGCTAGCACATCACTTAGATGTTTGTATGAACTAACTACTTGTTTTGCATTATTAGATGGCAGACCGTAGCGACGTTGTGTGGGAGCACAGTAATAAAATGGGGACCGGATTTCAATGCAACTACTGTCACAAAGAGAAGAAAGGAGGTGGTGCAACCTAACTAAAGTACCACTTGACAGGGCATGATACGAATGTCATCCATTCCAGTCAAGTTTCTAAGGATGTTCTCAAGTACTTTCAGCATGACCTAGATAGAATGAAGGATAAGAAAAAGGGAATAATAAAAGACAAGCTTAGAAAGAAAGCAATAGTTGAAGATTCCTGTCAAGAAGTGTATATTCAGAGTATATGGGTGGTACTAAAGAGGAGGATCAACTCCAGCATGCTATGGCTGCCTCTAGGGTGGAGGTACAATTTGCCAGTTGGGCAAGAGGCAGGTATGAGTACGGTAGTGGTAGTGGCACCTCTAGGGAGGCTAGAGGAGGGGGTGGTGGCGTGTTGCGGAGAATGTTTCGGAGTTCTTCGTAATGGGAAACATTAGCTGTGGGGATTACAACCTTGGTATGGTTCGTGCAAAAAATGATTGATACTAGGAGCTGTGTCCACTGTACCAAGGAATAAAATCTTGCCGGAATTTCACCATATCTCACCAAGATCTTGAATTCTGGATGTGCACAATTTTTAAAATCTTGTCTGAATTAAAAAATTCAAAATGCTAAGGTAAACTTGAAAATTTTGACAAGATTTCGCTACTTTTTGTTGAAATCTCTGGTTTTTGGCCCAAATTTTGAAATTGAAAGATCAGATTTAACCTGATTTGGGTCTATAACCCCTAATAATTCCATCTTTCATGAAAATTTGTTGAAAAACCAAATTTTTGAGATATTTTTTAAAAATTGCAGAAACACTATCGGATTTTGATAAAATTATAAAAGATTTATCGTACTATAAAAAAATTATGGTACCATCTTAAGAAGTATCATACATAAAAATTTCAAAATATTTTAACTTAATTTATTTTGTTTAAAAATTAAAAACTGAATGAATATAATTGAAACATTATGTTTAAAAATAAAAAAATAGAATGAATATAATTGAGACACTAGCATTGACAAAATTTTATAAATTTGGTCGAGTGTGATCATGATCCAAAATTTTTAGTAGAGCTTACAAATTGTATCAGAACCCTTCTCTAAAAGTTTTAAAAAATTAAAACCTATTTTGTTGCTCAATGAAATCTTTGAAACCAATAAAATCCATATTGTATAAGGAAAAAAAGAAAATGGAAAAAAATTGCCAAGACTAGGATTCGAACCCACGCCCTATGATGCCTCATCTAGCACTTAGACCAACTCAATCACCTGAACTTCATATCATGACATCATTTTAAAAAATTTTGTTGCGTCGGGGTTAAGACTAAGGGAAAATACATGCTTACTTTTACTTATTCTCCTCTGTACTTTGAACAGAAAATTCAACTTGACCTACTTCTTGCAAACTTCACATTTTCTTCCATATCTTTATCGACAATCGGGATCGCCAGACCGCAAAGGTAAAGGGGGGTGAGTCGTGTATGCGGGACCCAAAACGAGCTCCACTCACCGAAGGAATAAGCTCACTACTTCATTGGTCAGGGAAAGAGAAAAAAGAGCAGGACACAGAGAATTATACTGGTTCGAGCCCCTATGAAGGTAAAAGCTCTACTCCAGTTTTGCCCGGAGGCGAGGAATTTCACTATACTTGAGTACAGGTGCTTGCTCTCTAATTTGAGCTCTGGTGAACTCTGTGTTTGTGGTGTCTATTGTCTTATTGCTTGGACCCCTTGCTTATCTGCCTCAAGGGGTTTTATACTTCTCCCGGCCGCTACCAGAAATGGCCGAGAAAGATTCGGAGTAGTGGCTTGATGCGCACTGAAGGTGTGTTGTAACCGTCCCGGATCTGACGCCCACGTCTGACTTAACTCCGGCATTCAAGGGCTTGGTAACTGTCGAGTAAGCGCACGTCCTGGAACCCGGGATAATCCTCCCCGAGTGGGAGTTGAATCCTTGCCCCCCAAGATCAAGGTCGTGCGGGAGCCGCGCAGCCCAGGTCATGGTTGGAGACTTTGCGGCTCAACCCGAGCTGGGGGTCCGTTGACTATGCATTGACCTTCAGAGATTCCTCAGTCCCCGACAATCATGGTAAAAATACTTAACCCCATCTCATAGAACAAATTTTATTATTTAACATCTTCTTCAATTTATTTGTATTACTAATCCACGCTAACTTTATTTTCAAAACTAACCTTTTTAGTAACATCACCATTAGTGTTGTGGCAAGACAACACTCTCGCACCATTGGGTAAATCTAGCTGAATGGCACTTCTTACCATACCATAATAATTGGTGTGGCGGTGTTTTATTGACACGTCACGAGTGGTCAAAAGGGTTATAATTAGAAATTTAGAATAAAGTTGATAGAGAGTTATTAATAAAATAATTTTAATTATTTAATAAAAATATCCATCTAGTACTTGTACAAAACCAAATCCTACTACTACTCTGTGAAAAAGATGTGATGGTTCAAGCCAACTGAAGAATATGCATGTGGTAGCAGTAGCACAGCAGCTTGGGGCCCTAGGATAGGTGTGTGCATTGATGGCAAGGAAAAGGAAATCCAGTCATGGATTCATGGGCAAAGCAAGCAAAGGCCAAGATAAAGCAAAAGTGCAAAACTACTCTCTCTCGCATGGGCAAGGTAGTCTCGTCACCGAGCTCTCTCAGCATCCTCCTTATTTACCCTCGGCAGCTGACCAAATCCGCCCAACTCCGACAACAATCCAACCAACCTCGATGACCAAAACAAGTATTCTCGCCTCTCAAGCCCGAGATCTCAGTCCTATATAGTGAAATCTCGGTTAGGACAGGGCGAAATCTTGGTGAATAGTAGAACGAAATCTCTTTTTTAGTCCAAAATCTCAGTGTTTTTGCCCGAGATTTCACCATTTTTTGTGGAAATGCAACATTTAGCTGGTGGATCGGTTGGATTTTCAAGGTTCTACCCTACACAATGTGGTGAGATTTATGTCATGCACAGTGTTGTTGAAGAACAGTAGCAGCAGTGTAGTTTAGAACAAAATGGATATACTGTTTGTCATGTAGCAGCAATAGTTTTGTTTAGCACAAAATGAATACACTACCTCAACCTATTATGAAGAACTATCTCAGCATATCATGTATGCTGAAATCTCATAATGGTGTAACGTGGAATTATGTTCTGTTCTACTTAGTAATCATGTATGCCAAAATCTCATAACGGTGTTAACATTACTTCTAATTGGCCACAAGTGGGAAGTGCCTCCCAGATTGGGCTGAGTTCATGGTTGGTCAAATGCACACAGGGAATAGGAAGCGTGGTACTGACGACGACGACATGCTAGTGGGAGCTTTAGGCAGGTTGGCGAAGTTTTCGTGTAGCCAGCGTGTTAAGGGCAAAGGAAAGGCATAAAGTGATGATGAGCCTGATGTCAGCAGTGACAACGATACGGATGCACCCTCTCGAAATGTGCGGTACTAGGAGACCACTAATAGTAGCTTAGAGACAGACTTTGGAGGCAGCGATGGAATGGACGTTGGTTGCTACTCTCTCCGGCCCCGATCACATCCATAATCGTCGGGATGATCGCAACAGGGTGGAAGCGCCCTAAAGAAGGGCTCACAGAGGCAGACCATAGTACAAAGAAGGGCACGACTAGTGGTGGGGGTGGGCGACAGGCAGGACAGTCCTAGGATGACGTAGGTTCATGGTCTAGCAGCTAGTCTTCAAGCTATTGGGGCATCTGAATGAGCATCCTACGTAAGGTTCGATGCCCTACGGATAGGATCAGGGTAGATACAATCACAGACAGAGTTATGATGGATCGAGCATGTCTTATTTATTTGACTACATTGATCCTTACGTCGATCTGTACGCACAAGACACATTTGTTAGGTACCTTTATCAATCAGAGAATCATACTAACTAGATGGCTCATTATGAACATTGAAAGCTTGCCTGGCTACCACAGGACATGAGCCGGGAAGAGTACAAGTAACAACATGAGAGGAGGTATCATGAGATCATTGTTGATAACGAGGAGGTGGAGTTTGCACCAAAAACGTATTACTACTTGTAAGTATGTAAATGCATTATTGTCCGTGCTTTGCATGATCCTACTCCTTTAATTATGCGTCTTCTTACAATACATGTTCATACTGCATATCCATTCTTCAATTATGCCTCTTGTAGGTGGTTCGCACTGAGTGTTGCATTCAAGCGTCATCTATGTTTTCACAAGTAGTTCTCATGTGCTCCTGTATGGTCATGTTTGTGGTTTATATGTGATGAATTGTCATATGTATCAATTTTATTTCATGCCTATTATTTGTGATGCCAATATATATTGATTGTTTCCAATTGTAACCTTCAAATTCAAATATCAGTCAAAATACTGCTAAAATTTCTAACTTTATGGTACTGTCATTATTTTTGAAAATTTCGGTGCAAAAAAACCTAGATTTGATTTTTTTGTTTTGTATTTCATCTGGAATTTGTTTGAAATTCTAAAATGTCAGTGAATTTTTGGATTCCTACCACCTCCGAGATGTCAACTGAAAACGAGATTTAAAATCTTGCGCCGTACCAAGAGTCTAATGACAGTAACTCTAAGATAGACAACGATGATGGTTACTCCGATGATAGTACTTCCATCCCTCTTACTTCTCACTCACAAGGATAGTGTCCCATAGAATTTACAGGGAAGTCACAGTACACTTATGCCACACTGGACAAAGACCATGTCTCTCCACAGTCATAGAAGATGACTACTACAGCTAGGGAAGAGATCATCGATATAGCCATGATGCATTGCAAGATAGCTCCAGCTCGTTCAGCGTCGCCGAGATGCAAGTGAGTTATAGCTTATATGACCAATATGACTATGTTGTCCCGAATGCTCATGTACAACCTCTGAATCGGTGGGTCTGTGAGTGGCAAGAACCAAAATTTTATACCATATTGCACCAACAGTGACAAACGACTTGTCCATGGACGAGACAAAGCTAGCACAAATACAAGATGAAGTTGCTAGCTACAGGAGAATTGATGATGATGTCCACAAAGGAGTACAACATGGCCAACTAAATGTACAGTCAACAATACTACTCGTAGCCCTAAAAGTAATATTTTATTTGTATATTTCCTTTCATTGTAAGTCAATTTTTTACTGGCGTAGCTTTTATGTAGTTCTAACATGGTATAGCTTTTATGTAGTTCTAACATGGTATATGTATAACAATATATAGAAAGACTTGTCGTATTGATTTGTGAATGCTATTGAAATAAAATATTATTTGTTGAGATATTGTTACTAAACCTACTTTACAACTTGAGATTGTGTATAATATAACAAAGGTCATGCCGAAATTTTCTCATATTGTTTCATAATTTTCCATGTTTGTGCTATTATTGCAAAATATGTAATTTACAACTTGACGTTGTGTTAAAATGTAGGAAAGGTCATGACAGAATTTTGTCCTATTTTTTAATATTTTTAATATATTTCTAACATTTTCTTGATTTTTTGGTCATTTATCTAATTTTTACAAATTTTTCACCATTTCTTGCATTTTTTTTCTAATTTTTTTATTTTCTTTCCATTTTTCAATCGGTTGCCAATTTTCCATGAATATCGGTTGATAATCGCTGCAAACTTATCTATTTTCAAGCTCATTGGGCAATTTTTGAGATTTTCGTACCAGTTTGACCTTCGATTTGAATTCCGTTTGAATTGGCAAATCATTCGATTTTCCTTGATTTTCAACGAAAATCACTACCGCAGATTCTTCGATTTTCCACGTTATTTTGGTTTTGTTAAGCCTAGCTGAAACCAACTGCAAAGGAACAATGGTACGTGACTGTCACAAATATCTCTCTATGCAAATTGCCAAGATCCGACCCTGCCGTACAGAGCACGTCAGATAATTGGCCAACTGTGTGGAGTCTGCAGCACCCTTGCACACTCTTGCAGTCTTGCTTCTCCGTAGAGCTTCTGTCCGAAGAGATAAGGCGATAAGCTGAAAGAAATCAAGGAGGAAGACTGGATTTGGCAAAGCCTCAATCAATCAAGAGACTTCTCTGTATTAATCAATATATATACATATTACATATGTGCCGGACAACTACAGTGCGGCAAAGGAGAAACAGAGCATACAGAGAATCTAAACAGCACAACAGAATACTAGTGCGTTAGAGATAAGATAAGCTTACAACAGAATACCGGTAAGCTATACTTAGCTATACTAGGCTAAACTGAATCCTATCTTTATCACACCCCCTCAATCACAGCCGATAGGTTGAGATTGGAACTCAATGCCGAAAATTGCTTGACAGGCAGCGCCTTAGTGAATATGTCAGCTACTTGATCTCGAGATGAAATGAAACGGATATCCAGCAACTTGAGTGCTACTTTTTTCCTGACAAAATGATAATCCACCTCAATGTGTTTTGTCCTAGCATGAAACACAGGATTCATTGAAAGATAAGTGGCACCAAGATTATCACACCACAAGCTTGGTGGTCTTGATTGAAAAACGCCAAGTTCCTTCAGCAAAGCCTGAACCCAAATTAATTCTGCTGTTGCATTAGCGAGTGCCTTGTATTCTGATTCAGTGCTAGACCGAGACACTGTTGTTTGCTTGCGAGAGCTCCAGGAGATCAAGTTTGATCCAAGAAAGACAGCAAAACCTCCTGTGGACCGTCGATCATCCGGACATCCAGCCCAATCCGCATCAGAAAAGGCACTCAACACATTTGTTGAGTTCTTGTGGATGCGCAGACCCATTGATATAGATCCTTTTAAGAAACGCAGGATCCTTTTGACAGCAGACCAGTGTCTATCCGTGGGAGTACTCAAGAACTGACATGCTTTGTTTACTGAATACGCAATGTTAGGTCTAGTGAGTGTCAAGTACCGCAATGCACCTACCACACTTCGATACATAGTTGCTTCTTGTTCTGAAAGAGGCGTACCTTCAGCCCGAGACAATTTTTCCGCAGTTGACATTGGAATATTGACTGGTTTGCACTTGCTCATGTTTGTTTTGTTAAGTAAATCAGACACATACTTCCTCTGATTCAGAATGATACCATCAGAGTCTTTCTTAACTTCAATACCAAGAAAATAATGGAGATCACCAAGATCCTTGATGGCAAAAGCTTCCTGCAACTGCACAATTATCTTCTGCATGAGTTGCTGTGAAGAACTGGCTAAGATTATACCATCAACATATACTAGAATGTATGCCATCTCCCCATTGTGTCTGAACACAAATAAGGATGCATCAGCCTTGGACGGTACAAACCCAAGTTCTAGCAATTTTGAGCTTAATTCAGCAAACCATGCCCTTGGAGCCTGTTTCAGTCCATATAGTGATTTCAGCAACATGCAAAGATGATTTGGATATCTCTTATCTAGATAGCCTGGGGGCTGCTTCATGCAGACCACTTCTTCAAGAACACCATGCAGAAAAGCATTTTTAACGTCGAGTTGTTGGAGATTCCATCCTTGTGACACTGCTAGGGATAGTATAACTCTGATGGTGGCAGGTTTCACTACCGGACTAAAAGTTTCCTCATAGTCCACTCCTTGGCGTTGTTTGAATCCCTTTGCGACCAATCTTGCCTTGTGACGATCTATGGACCCGTCAGCCTTCTGCTTTATTTTATAAACCCATTTACAGTCTATGATGTTAGGTTGATTATCAAACGGCACAAGCTTCCAAGTTTTGTTCTTGATTAATGCTTCAAACTCTTCATCCATAGCATCTCTCCATTTACTCTCCTTTACTGCCTCTTTAAAAGATGTTGGTTCTGTAAAAGCCAGAAGAGAATATGATATGGTACCATCAGTTCGCTGTTTTGGTACTCGAATATTATCCTTCAACCTTGTCACCATGGGATGCCCGGTTGGCTGCTGTGATTGCTGTTGTAACACTTGTTCAGACTGTTCTGGTATTCCAGTCTACTCAGATATTTCAGTACCACTTGGGCCTGAAGTAGTAGTGGAACCATCGCCACCAATTCCTCCAGCGTCACCAATTCCTCCAGCACTTTGTTCAGTATCCTGCGAATGCTGATCAGTATTATCATTAGTCACAGAGTTTTCACCCCCTGCAACCGCACACGGGAAAGGGAGTGTGATCGGTTGAATCGGCAAAGAAACAGGAAGGGACACAAGAGAGCCAGATGGTTGTGTGGACGCTGGGAAAGAACTAGAGAAAGGAAAAATGTTTTCATCAAAGATGACATCCCTTGAAATATAGACACGTCCTGTGGACATATCAAGACACTTATACCCTTTGTGAAGAGGACTATAGCCAATGAACACACACCGTTTGGAACGAAATTGGAGTTTGTGTGTGTTAAACGGACGGAGGTTCGGCCAGCAAGCACACCCAAAAACCCTTAAGAAAGAGTAATCAAGTTCACGACCAAAAAGCTTGTGAAGGGGACTATCAAAATGTAGAATTTTTGTGGGAGTGCGGTTAATGAGATAACTGGCGGAAACAAAAGCCTCATCCCAAAATTTCATTGGCATGGTTGCATGAGCAAGCAAAGAGAGGCCAACTTCAACAATATGGCGATGTTTTCGTTCCACTACCCCATTCTACTGATGAGCATATGGGCAAGCGACATGGTGAGCAATGCCAATGCGATTAAAGAAGGCATTGAGACGACGGTACTCACCGCCCCAATCGGTTTGCATAGCAAGAATCTTTGTATTCAAGAGTCGTTCAACATGAGTTTGAAATTGACAAAAGACATCAAATACATCAGACTTATTTTTCAGCAAGTAGATCCAAGTAAATCTACTAAAGTCATCCACAAAACTAACATAATATTTAAAACCTCCTACAGAAACTTGAGCTGGTCCCCAAACATCAGAGTGAACCAGTTCAAGTGGAGAAGAAGACACATGATCTGACAAAGAATAAGGGATCTGGTGACTTTTGCCTTGTCGGCATGCATCACAGACAGCCACTTTATTTGAACTCTTGACAATGGGAAGACGAAATTTGTGGATGACATGCTGAGTGATGGCCGATGATGGATGTCCCAGGCGATAATGCCACTGCTCATTGGATGGTTTGACACTGGAGAAAGCAGAATGAAGATGACCCAAAGACTCTGGTGAGATGGGATAGAGCCCTTTCTCACATCCCCCTCGAAGAAGAACCGTCTTCATTATGCGATCCTTAATAAGGAAAAAATTTGGGTGAAACTCAAAAAAGACATCGTTATCTCTAGAAAACTTATGAACTGACAAAAGGTGTTTAGATGCTTCAGGAACATGAAGGATATTTTTCAACTTAAGATTGCGGTGAGGGGTATGAAAACTCGAATGACCAACATGACTGATTTGCATACCTGTGCCATTAGCCACCTGGACTTGCTCGTGACCATTATATTGTTCCCTTACAGTGAGGTGATCTAGATCACTTGTAATGTGATCAGTTGCTCTGGTATCAGAATACCAATTGGAATCCACCAAATAAGACTGTGTAGAAGCAGCAGTAGCAACAGGATTCTCCTCCATTTGAAATGAGTGATTGAATCTATTATAGCAGCGTAGAGCACTGTGTCCTGTTTTACCACAGATTTGGCAAGTAGGCCGTGTCTTTGAATTCTGATGAGAGCCACCATGATTGAATCCACCACGGTTGCCACGTCCAGCATGATAAAAACGACCTCCAGTATTGCCGCGACCACTCCCAGGACTGCCGCGGCCACCATCCTGACGTCCAGGACCACCATGACCACGGCCACGTCCGTTGCCTTGAAAAGTTCCTCCACGAGATGCAGAATTCACTGAAAAATGAGAGTTTGCATTGCTTTGTTCATGACGCAATTCAAAACTCATAAGATGTGAGTAAACCTCATTCAACGTAAGAGGTTCAGTCTTCGTGCTGAGAGATGTGACTAAGGGGTCATAGCCACTATCAAGTCCCATAAACAAATATGTGGTAACCTCATCATCTGATAATGGCTGACCAAGAGTGGCCATGTCAGCAAGATTTTTAACCTTGTTGAAATAATCCTTTGCACTCATATCCTTCTTTTGCACAGTGACAAGTTCACGCCTGATCTGCATAATTTTCGCCCTAGAAGCACCAGACGAAAACATGCGATCAAGGGCCTCCCATACTTCACGAGCAGTGGAGAGAAGAACAACCTGTGTAAGAACATCTGGAGCCAGAGAAGATAAAAGAACACTAAGGATCAATTGATCCTTCTGTAGCCATTGAACATACTCAGGATTTGAGATCACAACAGCACCATCTCTTGATCCTTGAGTAATCATCCTCGCCGGGGCTTCAATTGTGCCATCAACGTAGCCAATCAATTGTTGGCTGCGAAGATAAGGAAGAATCTGTGCCTTCCAGAGCAAATAGTTCTCCTGATTCAACTTGATGTTGATCAGATGACTAAGCGACGGGAGAGGAAGAATCCCAGCGCTAGCCGAAGCTCCTAATCCAATGGTGTTAGGGGCCAAGGTGGAATTGCTGGAGAAGGAAGAAGAATTGGAAGGCATCGTTGGATGATTGAAGGCTCTGATACCATGAAAGAAATCAAGGAGGAAGACTGGATTTGGCAAAGCCTCAATCAATCAAGAGACTTCTCTGTATTAATCAATATATATACAGATTACATATGTGCCGGACAACTACAGTGCGGCAAAGGAGAAACAGAACATACAGAGAATCTAAACAGCACAACAGAATACTAGTGCGTTAGAGATAAGATAAGCTTACAACAGAATACCGGTAAGCTATACTTAGCTATACCAGGCTAAACTGAATCCTATCTTTATCATAAGCTGACATCAGTACACGCGATTGGCCTCCTCCCCGTTGCATTCAGTCATCGAAGAATCGGACAGGAACCCACCAACTAACGGCAACTTTTTAAAAAAATCATCGCTTATCTTGCTTTCTATATCTATTTTTATTATAAATTTAACTCTCTATATATATTTATAAATTTAGCCTTCTTCCTTATCGCAAAAGACGCGACAAATAACACATATTCCTATCGCGTTGTGACACAGATCCCCTATCGTACTCAAAGAACGCAAAAGGTCACCGAAGCCTTGGGAGCTCAGTCGGCCGTAGGAGCAGTGCATGACCCAACATAGCAGGATCCCTTCCGTACTGCTCGGGTGTGGCAGCACCTTCTCCCGCACTCGCTCCCGTGGTCCCTTGCATTTGCCGCAGCGTCAGTGACCTTTTATGCTATCCGTGCGCGGCAAGAGACATATACCATCTGACGCACATTCCGCAATAGGAACAGGGTCAAATTTGTAAATGCATGCACAGGAATTTAGATTTGCAAAGAACGAGATACAAAAGGCTATATAAGCAATTATTTCCTTTTTATGGCAAACTAAAAAACGGAGGGAAGATTTTCTTTTGGACATTTGGCCGTAGATTTGATATTTCACAACTTAATTTTTTAGAGTGTGGGGAACAATTAGCTAGTGTATTATCTTAAGCTGTAAAACTACAGCCTATGGTTCATGGTTTCAAACTCCGGACAATTAAAGAGGAATATCTACATAAATAACCTATCCAACCTTTAGTAAGTGGGAATCGAGCTAGGTCATCAGCTAGAGAGACAAAGTGACACACCATTAGACTTTGTTGTTGACTTATAATATATCTTAATGACATATATTGTTCTTTTTTTTATCCGGTAAACTCTATCATCATGGACTCTTATTATCTTTAGCTCAAATTTAATAGAGGGCAAATCTTAAGGAGTGCATTCCAAGAGGTTCGAGACTCTCTTATCTTCCAGTCTGAATATTATCTAGATAACATCTAATGGTTATGGATTAGTCTTAATTAGGCTCCAGCAAATAAGTATTAGATTTTTCTTTATTTTTTAGAATTTCTAGTATTTTTTCAAGGAGATGTAAATCATCTGTCATTGTTGGATTAGTCTTAATTAGGGTCTACCGAATTGAGGTTGGGTATTTATCTTTTCTTATGACAAATTCTAGCATTTTTTTCATAGTAGATGTAAACCATCCATCGTTACCCGTTAGTTTTTATTTATGTTTGCACCAGTTTTTGGAAACTACGAGAAGAATCGGCAGAAAAAACATGAGTTTGGATACGACACGGAATGCCTCGAAAGATTTGGATAATATACGAATAATATTTGGAAACAGGGTCCAAATAGGAAACTATGAAGCCGATTCGGATTGCATCGTCGTGTTGGACCTGGACTCGGATCGGCCAGCGGGTATATAAGGCGCGCCAGGGCTGCTCAAAGGGGACAACAACCACAAATCACATCTGCCAGTTTTGTTTTAACTTTTAGTCTTTTAGTTCTGTAATCTTTCCTCTGTAAGTCGACATTGATCAAATAAAGTTGCGAATCGCCGATTGTTTGGTCATCATCGATTTCTTCAGGTTCGATTTGTTCTGTCTTGCTGCGCATTGCCTTTTCAGAATCGATCTGCCTTTTACCCTCGGATTAGTCTTAAACGACTGATCTAGTTACCCTTCTAATCGGCTTCTTGGCTGATTTCTGTTTTAGCCGATTCGCCTCCAGGATCGGCTTGATTGAAATCTCACATTATCCTCCTTATGATTGCAGGGTCAAATCGATTGGCACGCCTCGCATTTGAACCCGGCGTTCGTCTGGTGTGTTGTAGGCCAGAAACCCTCTTCACGTTTTTGGCGTCAACACATTTTTGGCACGCCCGGTGGGACCCAATCGAAAAGATGACTGCAGGCAAATCCACCGCACGGTACCGACGTGAACATCAGCGCCATAATCGTCCCTACCTTGGACGATTTAACCCCAGAACAGCGCAAGGAAATCGAAGATCGGAAAGCTGCCTTGGAGGAATTAATGCTGGGTTGCTATCAAAAAACCCGACGAGGAGTCACACAGAAGATGGCGCTCCCAACGTTGAACCCGCTTGGAGAGGCCGACGTCACGTCGACTCCGGTAAGCCGATACATGCCAGCTCAAGCTGAGTTATTTGTTATGATTGAGCAGTTTGTGCATCATACATTAATCAATCAATCATCGGCTTTGGTTACGACCTTGAAGCCGATGATTGAAAATAGCGTGAAGTCGATTGCACAAGAGTTGGCAACATCCGGAGGATTGCTGGACCCATTCTGACCACTCGAGCATATCCGCATGATACGTCGGGCACCAAACGCCAACACGATCAAAGCGTCGGCACCGCACCCTCATCGATGCCGACCCAATTTACGGTGTTGGCACCAAAGCAATTTCCCCAAGCCCAATTACTCATTACCATGCCCATACCGACGCCGCAAAGTTAGATCCATCGGCGTCAGGTGCTCCCTACGTTCCATCGGCTTCTCAGCCGACTGAATTTGATAGAAATTGTAAACCCCAAGGGCCTTTCCAAGTTAAAAATCCGGCCCCATATAAAGTAGTTACATATGCAGAACCGTTTGTTCCATTGCCTGAGGGTACGGCTGCCAGAGCCGATGGGTACGAATCATGGCAACAACAGTACCCATCTCCTAGGACAAGCCGACCAGCCGAGTTTGCACTCGGGGGGCAGGATAATACCCATTATAATTGGCCAAACCCTAGTGCTCCATCGGCTAACAACATCAATTGGGCTGATCAGATTTCCACGGTTTTGAGAGATCAATTTGGCTTACAGCCCAAAGGAAAGACAATCGGCTATAGAAAGCCGCACCCAGATTACATTGACCGCATGCCATATCCCCATAACTTTAGGATCTCCGATTTTGCGAAGTTTTCAGGGGATGATTCAGTTACCACTTTAGAGCATGTTGGAAGATTTATCGCTCAATGTGGTGAAGCGGCTCAATCCGATGGGCTAAAGATTAGGCTTTTTCCCTTGTCTCTATCAGGGACTGCCTTCACTTGGTTTATCAATCTGCCTCCAAATTCGGTCCATTTTTGGAACGATTTAGAAAGTCGATTTCATGAATACTTTTTCTCCGGTAGCTTAGAGTTGAGAATTTCAGACCTGAGTGCTGTCCGGCAAAAATTTGGTGAGTCGGTTTCGGATTACATTAGGAGATTTAGAGAAGTACGAAATCGCTGCTTCTGTATAGTATTGCCTGATAACCAACTAGCCGATTAGCCTTTCAAGGGTTAATTCCCCCACTTAAAGAAAAACTTTTTCGACAGAGTTCACTGATTTAAGTCACCTGCTTCATCGTGTATCGGCAGAAAGCCGATATTTGAGTAAAGAATTCAAGGATAAAATTAGATTAAATGGCAATGGGAAAGATAAGGCTAAAATAAACATGGTTGAATATAGTTCAAGTGAAACTTCTGAAGATGAAGCAGACGTAAATATAGCCGAATGGATAAAGGGTTCTAAAAACCACTTGTCTGTTCATGGCTCAAGCCGACTAGGAGTAAGTCGGAGGTTAAATACGCTTTCGATGTGTCCAAGTGTGACCGCATATTCGACATGTTGTTACAGGAAAAACTAATACGACTGCCCGAAGGGCATACCATACCTTCAGCCGATGAGATCAAGAAGCGACGGTACTGTAAGTGGCATCATTCTTTTTCCCATAACACTAACAACTGCAATATTTTTCGACAGCAGATACAGGCCGCCATTGAAGATGGTCGGCTCAAGTTCTGTAAGAGCCGGCCATGGAAGTCGATGTCAATCCTTTCCCAATTAACATGGTCCAGTGCTCCAGCAAAGGGAAGCAGATTGTCGACGAGAATCCCAGAATGACGCGGCAAGTCGACATAGAATCAAGCTCACAAGGAGAAACACTGAAGATAACGATCGGCTCACTTCAAATTGAAGCCGATCGAGACGGGAAAAATTCTAGGACTGTGAAGCCAAAAAGGGAATTACAAGTCGGACGATGGTACAGAGCTGAAAGAACTCCACCGCGAAAACCAGCGTTCAAGCCCAAGCCAACCTTCTCGCAGTTGTTTGAAAAGTATGAAAGGATGAACCATCGGCAGAAGCAGCAGTTTCGTCGACCAGATGAATCGCATCGGCCAAACACTATGTTCCGGCCTAATAATTGGTATCCGCCAGACAACGCAGGAAGAGCTCACCAGAGATGTCCTTTTTGGCGATTCTGTTGGGAAAGGGGTATGACACTACCATCTGCAAGGTCATGCCCCATGGAACATTACCCACAAAAGAATTGGCCGAAACGATTGGTGAAAGAGCGCCTGTTTAGGCCAATGTCAGATCAAAACGAGCCAGGGTATAGAAGGCCGATAAAAGACAGACTGGGCACACCAGACCAAAACAAGGAAAAAGAACCAACAGAGAACTTGGTCGGTAAAATCCGCAAGCCATTGGAGCCTAAACCCAGGTGGTGCCCGACTGGACTTAGCAACGCAGACGACTTCAACGCCTGAGAACGCAAGAGATGAGAGAAACCGAAGAAGAGAAACAAAGAGACCAAGCGTTTAATGAGTTGCGGCCAGTGAAACTTGTTACAAAGGAGTGGAGGAAAAAACAACAAGCCGACGATGAATCAGATTCTTCAGATGATTTGCTGTCACCAATGATTCGAGATGACACTCCTCCCATGTATATCAACATGGTATTCACCCTACCAGCCGAGTTCAGAATTAAAACTGAATCGGTTAAAGACACATTTGCTCAACTATGCTTAGGCGCACAAGATGCGGTATTTGAAAAGCCGCAAGATCCTCATCGGCATCTCAAGCCGTTGTACTTGAAGGGCTACATAAATGGAAAGCCGATTTCCAGGATGCTCGTTGATGGAGGGGCTACTGTAAACTTGATGCCACTTACCACCTGCAAGAAGTTAGGCAAAACCGACGAGGATCTGATAAAAATGAACATGGTACTAAATGATTTCACAGGAGACCCTACTGAAGCAAAGGGGGTAATGGTTCAGACTAACCGTCGGTGACAAAACTTTGCCGACCGTGATTTTTGTAATTGAAGCAAAGGAAACTACGAGCAGTACTCCTTGGACGCGATTGGATACATGCCAATTGCTGCATACCATCGACCATGCATCAGCTGCTAGTTCAATGGAACGGAGATGAAGTTGAGGTCGTCTCAGCCGATACATCGGCCCATATTGCTATGGCTAGTTCCGATGCAAATTGGCCACATAAAGAAGCAGAGTGTATATCGAGTAAAACATTAGACGATTGCGATTTCATATGTATTGGTAAGTCAGGGTTGATGCCGATCAGTGTGAAACCAGAACATTTGATCGGGCAAGTGAAGTTCTAAGGAGATGGGGTCAGAAATGATCCAAGCGTTACAGGACAAGGTGAGGAGCTATCGGCATGGGATAAACTCTGCGAAGCCATTGAAGATTTCAAAGTGAAAAATTGGGGCAAGGTTTCATCGCCGATATGCTTGAAGAAGTCGATATAGGAGAGGGTGATAGAAAAGGCCAACTTTTGTAAGTGCAAATTTAGGTCTAGAATACAAAAATAAGTTGGTCAAAATACTTAGAGAATCTGAGGATTGTTTACTTTGGGAGTACTATGAGATGCAGGCTAAGCCGACAGTTAGTGGAACATCGGCTACCTATCAAGCCGGGTATCGGCCATATAAACAACCTCCATGGCGTTGTAATCCGAGTCAGACAAAGATGATAAAAGAAGAAATTGAGAGACTGTTGGAGGCCAAGTTCATAAGACCTTGCCGATACGCCGAATGGGTGTCCAACATTGTTCCCGTCATGAAAAAGAATGGTAAACTTCGGGTGTGTGTAGACTTTAGAGATTTGAATAAAGCCACGCCAAAAGATGAATATCCGATGCCTATAGCCGATATGCTTATCGATGCTGCGTCGGGTAATAAGATTATCAGTTTCCTTGACGGGAATGCTGGATATAACCAGATATTCATGGCAGAAGCCGATGTCCCTAAAACTGCCTTCAGATGCCCTGGCGCGATAGGGTTGTATGAATGGCCAGTAATGACATTCGGCTTAAAAAACGCAGGCGCCACCTATCAACGCGCCATGAATTTGATTTTTCACGATCTAATCGGCCATATTGTTGAGATCTACATTGACGATGTGGTGGCTAAGTCTAAGGAAGAATGGCAGCACTTGGCCGATTTAGAAAGGGTATTTCAAAATACAAGAGCTCATAGGTTAAAAATGAATCCTTTGAAATGCGCGTTTGGTGTATCGGCCGGCCAGTTCCTAGGGTTTATGGTTCACCAAAGAGGAATTGAAGTCAACCAAGCAAGAGTTAAAGCCATAGCCGATACAAAACCGCCAACATGTAAAAATGAATTACAGAAACTGATTGGCAAAATTAATTACTTAAGACGATTCATTTCGAATCTGTCTGGTAGAATTCAAGCTTTTACGCCTTTGCTAAAATTAAAAGATGGTCAAAATTTTTTATGGGGAACCGATCAGCAAAAAGCCTTCGATGATATAAAATAGTACCTAGCGTCACCACCAGTCTTGGCCGCGCCACAAAAGGGAATTCCCTTCAAGTTATACATATCGGCTGAAAATGAAACTATCGGGGCTGTATTGGCGCAAGAAGTCGATGGCAAAGAGCGAGTAATATTTTACTTAAGCCGACGACTCCTGGAAGCCGAAACCAGGTACCCACCGATAGAGAAGTTGTGTTTATCCTTATATTTTGCTTGTACGAAATTGAGGCATTATATATTAGCATCGACTTGCGTAGTAGTATGCAGAAACGATATTATCAAATATATGTTGTCTGCACTAATCTTGAGAGGACGACTTGGAAAGTGGGCTTATGCTCTAACCGAGTTCGATCTACAGTACGAATCGGCCAAGGCCATTAAAGGTCAAGCGATGGTCGATTTTATAGCCGGATATGATACCATGACAGAGTAGTCAATGTAGCCCCATGGCAACTATATTTTGATGGGTCAGTTTGTCAAGAGGGGAGTGGAATAGGTATTGTGCTGATTTCACCAAAAGGACATAACATCGAGTTTGCATATCGGCTTACAAGCCGATGCTCTAATAACCAGGCCGAATATGAGGCATTGCTCAAAGGATTGCAGTTAATAGATAGTGTCGGAGCAAGTAATGTGGAAGCATATGGCGACTCGTTCTTTGGTAGTGCAGACAAGTTAAAGGAGAATTTAGATGCAATGACGAAGTGCTATCGAAATATCTGAGATTGTCTCGATATCATCAACACCTTTCGTCATTTTGTATAAGCCATGTGCCCGAAATGAGCGACAAAGCCAACGCATTGGCTCAAGCGACTTCAGGATACAAGGAATACGGCCGATCTGAAAGCGTTTGATTTGGTCGACAGAGCGGTCTTTGTGTGTCGCTAATGCCGATTGGAGAACGAAATAAAAGCTTACCTAATGGACCCATCCAGCCTACCGCATCGAAAAGTCGCCATCAGCATTAAAGCACGTTGTCTTTGGAAGGAGAGCTATATTATCGGACAATGGAAGGTTTCTTTGTTGAGATGCCTTGGGGACGAGGAAGCAAAAGTAGCCATGGGAGAAATTCATGAAGGAATTTGCGGCGCGCATCAATCGGCTTACAAGATGAAGTGGATCCTAAGACGAGCTGGGTATTTTTGGCCGACAATGTTAGAAGATTGCTTCAAGTATTACAAGGGGTGTCAAACTTGTCAAAAATTTGAAAACGTCTGACTTGCTGCAAGCATCGCCTTATACCCAATTATCAAACCATGGCCGTTCAGAGGGTGGGGATAGACGTGTCGGCCAAATATTCCCAAAGATCAAGCAAAGGCCACAAATTCATTCTCGCAGCCACAGACTATTTTTCAAAATGGGTTGAAACCGTTTCACTCAAAAAGGTCACCCAGTAGAAGCTATCGGCTTTGTTAACGAACACATCGTCCATCGATTCGGTATCCTCGGACTATCACAACCGATCAAGGGCGTGTTTATGTCTAACGATTTTAGGGATTTCGCAGAAAGCCTGGGTATCAGATTACTTAACTCGTCACCATATTACGCTCAGGCTAATGGACAAGCCGAGTCGTCTAACAAAACTTTGATCAAGGCGATTAAGAGAAAATTGATGAAAAGCCTCGGACTTGGCACTCTACATTATCGGAATCTTTATGGGCCTATCGGCTAGCTGCCCACGGATCGACTAAATTATCGCCAGTCGGTTGGTATATGGCGGGAGGCCGATGTTCGTGAGAAATAAATATTGAGTCGTCACGAGTAGCAAGGCGAATAATCTATCGTACCGATGAATACAAAGAGTTGATGTTATATAATTTGGATGACTTGGCAGAGCTAAGATTGGTTACTTTAAATCGGCTTAAAAAGAATAAAGAAAAAGTTGCAAGAGCTTACAACAAAAAATTTGTGCCCAAGTCTTTCAGTGAAGCCGATTTGGTTTGGAAAACAATATTGCCGATCGGCTCTAAAGATAATCGATTCGGCAAATGGTCACCCACCTGGGAAGGACCGTATAAAATAAATCGGCTAGTTGGCAGAAATGCGTATATACTAGAAACACTTGAAGGGTTGGTGTTACCAAAAGCAATTAACGGAAAGTACCTAAAGCCGTACTACCCTAGCGTTTGGATCGGTGCGTAATTAAGGCACAATACAAAGAATTCAGGAGCAAATCGGTTAAACAACCGATTAAATAAGATAAAATAATAGGTTACACAGCCGATTAAAGGGAGTAACAAAAGTACAGCAGAAGCAACATTGTTTTGACACCACAACGTATTAGTAAGCTTACAGCCCAGACCCTGGAATTCTAGCGCCCAGTCCCGACAATGCTGCAGCGGCCTTGGCCAACGTCTCTGTAATACTATAGACCAGATCTTCATCAACTTTGGCGCTCCCAGGCACCGGAACAACTTTGGCCGATTGACCCTTAACCTTTGCGACGGCTTGCTGTAGGGTCGAGGATGCGCCTAGAGGGGGGGTGAATAGGCGTTTATAAAAATTCGATCTCTAGTTAAACAATTAGCGCTAATCAACCCTAAGTCAAAACCTAATCAATTTATATCGAAGCGATAATCTAGGTTTTGACAATTAAAGCCTAAATAAACTAAGCTCACTATGTGCACTAACTATTTTATGTCTCTATGTATGAATTGCTAAATTGATCTAACAAATAATACTAAGCAATTCTAAGTCAAGCAATCATGAATATACAATAAATGTAATTACTTGAAAGTAAAGGAGACAAGAGACAAGCGAGCGTTTTTCCGTGGTGTTAGGAGACTTGCGGTCTCCCTAGTCCACGTTGAGGCAAGCCCGACGACTCGGACCGGCCCCGCTCGAGCACCGCCTCTTTCCACTAGTCGTGGTTTTCACGCCGCAGTAGGCTCAACCCGAACCTTCACAAACTTGCGGGGCTTCTCACACCTTGAGAGCTCCCACGACGACGCCACGCCGTCTAGGAGTCGGCAACCTCCAAGAGTAATAAGCCGCTCCTCGCTTGAACTTCACCGAGCACAACACATGCGCCCGGCGATCACCAAGTGCAACACATGCACAAGGACCTCACTCAAGTGCAACACATGCACAAGAGCTCACTCAATCCACTCCTAATTGCAACACATGCAATTAGTGCTCACACTCAAGCTCAAGAAGCAAAGGAGGAAGAGCAACACATGCACAACCCTCCAACACACGACCAATAACATCAACAACAAGCCCCAACCCCCAAGGGGTATTTATAACCTCCACCAAAGAAACTAGCCGTTTGGGGCTGAAGCAGGCAGAAAGCAAGAATCCGGTCCGTGGGACCTCGGCCGATCGGCCAGGACCACACGGGCCAACGGTCGGAAAAATGGCCGCTATGCTTGCCGAACATCGCCGGTCCGACCGGACTTCCACCGTCGCACGCTCGGTCGGTCCGACCGAGCCCACCGGCCACACCGCACAACAGAGACAAAGACAAACCCGAAAACAAGCTTCTCTGGAAAATACGCACCCGACCGCAATCGGTCGGACACACACATCCGGTCACATCAAGAACCGTGGCGATCGCGCCGATGCATGCATGCCCGGCCACACGGTGCCAACACGATCGCACCGCCACGCCCGAGAAAACACAAACGCGACGGGGTCCGACCGCTGAACACCGGTCAACCGGTGGACCACCGGTCCAACCGCCGCTCAGCCCGGCGGCGCTTGACCCTAGGGCGGTCCGACCGCCGCTGGTCGGTCCGCCCACCTCGATACACCGCCGGTGCACCGCTTAATCGGAGAATTTTCAGATATAATTCTAAAAATGATTCTCCAAAAACGAAAACCATTCCTTGAGCCAATAAATGATCAACACATGATCAAACACACGTGCAAAACACATTTGCACCAATTTAGCTCACGCTCAAGGAATTTAACCAAATTGCAAAACATTCCAATAATAAACACGGGTTACGCTGCTCAACCCTCTAGCCATGTAAGGATCAACACATGACCCGACACTTTGCAAAACACATTTGCAAATGCCAACACATGCTCTAGAATCAAAGCGATAACTCCAACGCTTATTTGCAAAACACATTTGCACAACCGCAATCAACTCCAAATGACGAAAACACATTTCGCCAACAACTCAAGATCTATTTGCAAAACGTATTAAGCAAATCAAACTCGAGTTTATGAGATTAATCCCCCTAGCCATGTGAAGGTCAACACAAGACCCGGTCAACTTGCCAACACTCGTTGCAAGCCCCACTCACATGCTCTCGGGATCTGGGACTCATAAACCTCGGTTTATTCGCACAACGAACTTGCAAATAACACGATAAACATCATTTCATGCTTGAGCACTACTCTTTGCAACACATGCAAAAGTCTAGCTCCAAGCAACATCATTCACGATGCATGAACTCTCTAATTGCAACACATGCAATCTCTAGTTCCATGCAACACCAAAACCAACTCCACATCAAAACCAAATCAACAGTATGAGCTCTTTACTCGCAACACATGCAAGCCTCTAGCTCCATACAAACACACAAACATCAAATCATGCTTGAGCTCTCTCCTTTTGCAACACATGCAAAACTTAGCTCCAAGCAAACTCACGGTTTTTAGAAAGATTTATTTCGAACCAAAACGTGAAGCTTCAACTAATGCAACACATGCAAAAGTGAACTCCACGCAAGAGCCAACGCATTAGCTTATCCTATTTGCAACACATGCAAATCAAAGCATTATCTGAAAACCAAATGCAACCAAGCATAAGTTTAACCCATTCGCAACACATGCCAAATGGTTAACCCTCATGCAAAAACCAAATCCAAATGGTTTGAGCTCGAGTGAGCGCGAATGAGATCACCAACACATGATGAAGCTCAAGCGAAAGAGGCAACCCTCTTAATAGAACGGCGGTAAAACCTAGACACAAAGACTACAAAAGTCCTTAGCCTATCTAGTTATACCTTCGCCATACCGCAAGCAATCCCTTTGGGGTCTTTATGATCATTACTTGACACTCCCGGGATCATCACTCTTCTTTTCTTGGGATCCATCCTTGGCGTCCATCAACTCATGATGCCGTCCAAGTCCCGTTCTCATCATCTTATTCATCTTTGGACCTAACTCAAACATACCTCATGAAACTTGTTAGTCCAAGATGCATGGTTATCTCAATTATCTCTTGCACTCCATTAACACATAATGGATGCCTTTAGATCAATTGAGCACAACCTAAATCAATTGAAATGATTTATGTATGTCTTAAGTACAATAATGCAACTCATGCTTTATTATACTTAAGAACTATTCATTGTCCTTAATTAATCACAAAACACCATCAACACATGATGAAGTGTTCTTTACGATTAACAAGACAAATGAACTCAATTTAAATCATCATTTAAATTGATTCTTCAAGTTAGAGTGTGAACTCCCCCTAAATATGTGCATCCATGTAATATATGGATTGGAAAACATGATACACATTTTGTGGTTAATATAACGGGGATATTCATACTTTAACTTGACTCCAAAGTATGCAAATAATACTATGATGAATGCGCATACATACCTTGGGTTTTCCATTTTTCAATGCGATGAGACTAACCAAAGATATTCTAAATAAACAAGTTAGTCTCGATACAAGATTTGTCATTAATAATAATATCGCATTAGGGGATAATCTTAATACGAGATTTGTCATTAACAATAGATTAGATTTGTCATTAACATCAAAACCACAACTAATGATGGTTGAACTTACAATCTCCCCTTTTGGTGATTAATGACAAATCCAAGCTTAATGAGCACATTTGGATTAAAACTAACATATCGAGAGAGTTTAAGCTATTTGAATACATATGCATATTTTCAACAATATAGGCATTGACAATTTTAGAATGCATATGAGAATTAATTCTCCCCCTTAATCATATTAAGCTCTCTTTTTAAACCAAATGCCAAATGAAATTAAGCTTCCATAATTCTCCCCCTTTTGGCATTAAACACCAAAATGGAAAACTAAAAGATTATCTTGAAAGACATTCTCCCTTTTAAACATTTATCATTAATAAGATTTATCATTATTTCCCCTTATGGCATTTTTAAATTTGAAAAACATTCTCCCTTTTATTTAATTATCCTCCCTTTTAGCATTTAACCATTTCTTTTTAATGAAGGTCATATAAAATTAGAATGCATACTTATGACCTTGGGTGGAATTTGAAGAACTTAAGCCAAATGAAAAAGATAGGCAATGAAATCCCAAATGAAAAGGATATACAAGGAATAAAACAAGTTTTCATTTGAAATATGGCCCGATACTAAAAGAAGAAAAACTCGAGAATAGACCATATTAGGGATTTTGGATACCACTTTAAAAGAAATAAGCACTTTGCAAATATGGATACCACTTGTAAATACAAATAAGCATAAAAAGCAATGAAGGGTATCATACGGTTTATTTGAAACGCATTCAAATAATTCACTCCTCATTTTATTAGGCTTTGCAAATTTCAATATGATTCTTTTAAAGAATCCAACACTTTGCCTAATAGGGACAAACGAGGAACCCAAAGGAATAGATACCACTTGAGACAATAGATACCACTTGTAAAATTAATCTCAAGGGTTTGCTTGAAGATCCAAAGGAAATGAGCCTTTTCAAATTTTGATTTAAGAACAAAGCTCAACGATAGATTTTCCTCTTTTAAGTATTTCAACACATAAAGATTCTCACACAGAGAAGTCTTAGGCGGTTGAACTTACAATTTGAATTTGAGAGGAAATTCTTAATCAAGAATGTGGGTATCGGAAAGATACTACAAAGAGGCAATGAAATACCACTTATAGGAAATAATTGAATTCAATGATACCACTTAAAAGGAATCCATATAATCAAGGATATCTTATAAGAAATGAGCAATAAAGATCCATGATATCACTTGGAGAAAAGAATCTCAATTATACCACTTGTAAGCATATGGATGAATAAATCCTCAATTGATACCACTTAGGATCAACTCACGAAGAATTGATACCACTTGAAATAATTTATCGATAAGATCGATGGGTATCAGAGCAATATAATCAGAGCATCATATACTTACGGGTATCAAAAGTTCAAGAAGGATCAATAAAATCTCAAAGATTTAGTATCAGAGCACAATAAAGACATGATCTCACTTAGAAGCATTAAAGTGCCCAAAACTTGCAATGAATAAACTCCCCAAGATGTTTAATGAATGAATCATGGAGTTATTTGCATTTGAATTGCACAAGTTTTGTCTTTTCAAAAGATCAAGTGAAAATCACTCTTTAGTTCAATTAAAGTGCTCATAACTGATACTACTTGAAAACTTGATCAAACAAATTTTAGAATTTTTCAAATTTTGCACAAATAAACTTTGGGATCATAAGAAGCTATTGCAAAAAGAATTTTTGAAAAAGGAAGTTCCAATCAAAAGATATCCCAAAGCAAACCTCAGAAAAAATCTGAAATTTCAGAACAGCCTGTGCCACGGCCGGTCCAACCGGTCTGGGGCCGGTCCAACCGCCCTCTGGCCGGTGCAACCGCCCTCAGGCCGGTCCAACCGGCCCTGACAGGCTGAAACCTCCAGATTTTTTGCAAATTTTATCAAAAATAGCTCAAACGAAGTCCAAAAATTATGAAATTTTGAGGAAATGAACTTTGGACTAATTAGAAGGTATTGCAAAAAGAATTTTCTTAAAAACAATTTTATTTTGAAAGATATGGCAATTTGCGCTTTGAGGCATAAAAGGAAATTGATTTTCACAAAAAGCCTCAAAATGCAATTCAATTTGGATTTCATGCAATTTTGATTTTCATGGCTTAGATTGGTGTATCAAGAAAGTTTATAGCCAAGATTTAATATGAAATCCAACTCGAATGCCATAATTTTTGCATATTGCTAGAATAGGCTATTTTGGATTAAATCAAATCGTTTTGAGCCAAAATTAGATTTCAACATAGAGTTTTCATTTTGAGAACTTGTAAAACATTTGAAATACATAATAGCATACTTTTACAAGTCTTTTCACAAATTTGGGCCTTTTAAATATGATTTTTGACTTTTGTCCTAAATAGTCCAATGAAGAAGCAAAGTCAAATCCAATTTAACACAAAACTTCAAATAAAGCAAGGGTAAGATATATGGATTTGAATTTTGTGTATGAGTCTAAAATACCATTTTGAATCACAATTCTACACAAGAATTGATCCAAATGGTGAAACTCACTAAGTGCAATAGTATGACCATTACGGGTCAAGTATGGTTTTTCGGCGAGTTTCAAAATCAAATATCTTTTGACAAGTTGGTCTTTTGAAAATCTTTTGAACACGAAAGTTGTTAAGAATGACCAACTCTAGGATTTTTGTTTTGGAAATACTTTCAAAATCCTTTTACTTTTAATTCTATGAAAATTATAAGTTTAAATCAAAATCAAGATACTAGTAACTAGTTTTTGGAGTTAAAACTCATTTTCTTTTCAAAATAGATTTTGTAAAGCCAAAACCTTTGAGAAACATTTCAAAAGCATTTGTATACAATTTTCAACTAGTTTTTCACAAGATTAGTAATAGTATGCAAAATTTTGACTTTTGGCTAAATGGTTGATTTTGAAAATATATATATGCACTTATTTTAATATGGGCACACGTAGGGATGTGGTACACATGAATATGAATTAACACTCCCCCTAAATGTGCCACAACCTAACTTGCTCAAGATTGCAATAAGAGAATAGATAAGAGGCGAGAGCAAGTGGCCATAACAAGTAATCTAAATTGATATTCATTAATATTGCATTATAACCTACACAAGGCTATAAGTTTAAATAATAATCAATTTAAATACTTGTTACCCGAGATGGCATTGGCTCATGATGGACTTGATAATCTTCTTGCTTGACACCACTTGTAGACGAATGTAATCCTTCTCCTCTTGATGTGCAAGCGTCCAATCCATCTCTTTATTGCCTAAAATTCTTTTAGGCGGTTTTTGGTACCCAATCCTTGTTGGGTCCGACAATGTTAGTCACAATGGATTTAGGAACCCAAATGGTCCT
The DNA here is from genome assembly GCA_036346375.1 of Guadua angustifolia. Lineage (NCBI taxonomy): Eukaryota > Viridiplantae > Streptophyta > Magnoliopsida > Poales > Poaceae > Guadua > Guadua angustifolia. The sequence continues at coordinate 12,685,997 of CM070513.1, read as the reverse complement.
AATTTTAGCATTTTTAAATTGACTAACATTACTAGAAATAGTTTTTGAGAATTATTCCTCCTAGGCAAATGATTGGCATTTTTATGAAATAGCTTAGGAGGACAATGATATTTTGCAAAATTATTTCTAGTTTGATCTCTTCTAAGCATGTGATAATTAAAATTATGAAATGGCTTAGAGGATCTAGCAATTCTAGTAAATGTTTTGCTATTATTTTTCCTAAGCATATAATCATCATGGTTTTTCTTATTCTTAGGAAATTTAGCATTTTGAGCAAACACATATATAGAATTACTCTTCCTATACAAATGAATATCATTTTTAGTAGGCATAGGGGACTTGACAAGTTTGGCAAACACATTGCCATTCTTGTCCTTCCTAAACAAATAATTATCATTTACAATAATAGGCTTAGGAGTTATACCTTTGGGACAATCCTCACCGAAATGCCCTTTTCCGGCAATTGAAGCCGCGTTACCGTTTGGTCCTCTCTTGACCTTTTGTTGTGCTCAATGCCGGTTTGCCTCATTGTTGAAGTTGTGGCCTTGTTATCCACTTGATTAGGGCACACTGAGGCGAGATGGCCCTTCTTGTTGCACGCGAAGCACTTGATGGTCTTCGAGTGACGCGTGCAGCCTCGTCTTGCTATTCTCCCTCTTGGAGTTGTGGCGAAGTCCTCGCTTGTCTTGAGGCGCCTTGGCTTGCTCAAGATTTCATCGAGGAGGGCTTTTCCTTTAACGCACCTCTTCAAGTCATTTTCCAATTTAATGACTTGAGCTTTTAGCTCATTGTTTTCCTCTACAAGGTTAGCCTCACAAGACATAGAGAAATGCTAGCAATAGATTTTGAGCTACAAGGCATATCAATTAACTCATTGCAAGCGGTGGATATATCAATTTTTGATGAAATATTAGAATTTACTTCTAAGCATGGCATTTCATCAATTAAATCACATGAAATACCTATATCCACCTTAGACTTATAAACTTCTTTAAGAAGGAGTGATTCATGATTTTCTTTTAGTAAATTATAATCACTTTGAAGTGATTCATGTTCAAGCTTTAGAATCTTATATTTTGTTTTCTCCTTCCCAAGATAATTATTGAGCTCCTCTAACATATCCATTAAATCATTATAAGAGGGCTCATCATCATTTTCATCATCACTTACCTCATTTTTACCTTTTGCCATGAAGCAACGAATTTTTGATATAAGTGAAGATTCGCCGTCGCATGAGGCGGAGGTTGAGGTTGATGGTAATGCCGGTTCTTCACTTGATGAAGAGGTTGAAGAATCATCAACCGACATTTCCTCCTCAATGCAATCCTCATTTGATGTGGACACTTCATATAATTCTTGAATTTTGGTCCACATTGCATGGCTTCGGGAGGTTGCATATTAGATTGAAAATTTCTCGCCACTGGCGCTAAATAAAACATTAGTAGCTTGGCGTCGAGATGTAGACATTTCTCCTCTCCTTTAGTTGGAGCAATATCATTTATCGGAGAAGAAATGCCGACATCTCGATCCACCATATTTGTGGGCTCATGGATTTAAAATGATTAATCATAAATATTTTCCATGAAGCATAATTAGAACCATTAAGCATTTGTGGATCGTGTGAGTGCACTAGACCACTATGCGCCATCCTTTTACTCTCTAGACGGTTAAGCCTAAAATGAGAGTGACCGTGGCTCGATACCACTTGTAGGGTCGAGGATGCGCCTAGAGGGGGTGAATAGGCGTTTATAAAAATTCGATCTCTAGCTAAACAATTAGCTAATCAACCCTAAGTCAAAACCTAATCAATTTATATGCGGAGCGATAATCTAGGTTTTGACAATTAAAGCCTAAATAAACTAAGCTCACTATGTGCACTAACTATTTTATGTCTCTATGTATGAATTGCTAAATTGATCTAACAAATAATACTAAGCAATTCTAAGTCAAGCAATCATGAATATACAATAAATGTAATTACTTGAAAGTAAAGGAGACAAGAGACAAGCAGCGTTTTTCCGTGGTGTTCGGAGACTTGCGGTCTCCCTAGTCCACGTTGAGGCAAGCCCGACGACTCGGACCGGCCCCGCTCGAGCACCGCCTCTTTCCACTAGTCGTGGTTTTTCACGCTCGTAGCGTAGGCTCAACCCGAACCTTCACAAACTTGCCGGGCTTCTCACACCTTGAGAGCTCCCACGCACGACGCCCACGCCTGTCTAGGAGTCGGCAACCTCCAAGAGTAATAAGCCGCTCTCCGCTTGAACTTCACCGAGCACAACACATGCGCTCCGGCGATCACCAAGTGCAACACATGCACAAGGACCTCACTCAAGTGCAACACATGCACAAGAGCTCACTCAATCCACTCCTAATTGCAACACATGCAATTAGTGCTCACACTCAAGCTCAAGAAGCAAAGGAGGAAGAGCAACACATGCACAACCCTCCAACACACGACCAATAACATCAACAACAAGCCCCAACCCCAAGGGGGTATTTATAACCTCCACCAAAGAAACTAGCCGTTTGGGGCTGAAGCAGGCGGCAAGAATCCGGTCCGGCCGGGACCTCGCCGATCCGGCCCGGACCCACAGGCCAACGGTCGAAAAATGACCGTTCTGCTGGCGAAGAACATCGGTCCGACCAGGACTTCCACCGGTCGCACCGCTCGGTCGGTCCGGCCGAGCCCGGCCGATCACACCGCACAACAGAGACAAAGACAAACCCGAAAACAAGCTTCTCGAAAATCGCACTGCGCTGCGATCGGTCGGACCACACATCCGGTCACATCAGCAACCCGCGGCCGCATCCGCCCGCATGCATGCCCGGTCACACGGTGCTAACACGGTCGCACCGCCACGCCCGAGAAAACACAAGCCGCGACGGGTCCGACCTTTGAACACGGTCAACCGGTGGACCACCGGTCCAACCGCCGCTCGGCCGCCGGCAAGCACCCTAGGGCCGGTCCGACCGCCGCTGGCGGTCCGACCGCCCACCTCGATTACGCCGGTGCACCGCCATCGGAGAATTTTCAGATATAATTCTAAAATGATTCTCCAAAAACGAAAACCATTCCTTGAGCCAATAAATGATCAACACATGATCAAACACACGTGCAAAACACATTTGCACCAATTTAGCTCACGCTCAAGGAATTTAACCAAATTGCGAAAACGCATTCCGCAATAAACACCGAAGTTACGCGTTCAACCCTCTAGCCATGTAAGGATCAACACATGACCCCGACACTTTGCAAAACACATTTGCAAATGCCAACACATGCTCTAGAATCGAAACGCATAACTCCAACGCTTATTTGCAAAACACATTTGCACAACCGCAATCAACTCCAAATGACGAAAACACATTTAGCCAACAACTCAAGATCTATTTGCAAAAGCGTATTAAGCAAATCAAACTCGAGTTTATGAGATTAATCCCCTAGCCATGTGAAGGTCAACACAAGACCCGGTCAACTTGCCAACACTCGTTGCAAGCCCCACTCACATGCTCTCGGGATCTGGGACTCATAAACCTCGGTTTATTCAAGACAACGAACTTGCAAATAACACGATAAACATCATTTCATGCTTGAGCACTACTCTTTGCAACACATGCAAAAGTCTAGCTCCAAGCAACATCAATTCACGATGCATGAACTCTCTAATTGCAACACATGCAATCTCTAGTTCCATGCAACACCAAAACCAACTCCACATCAAAACCAAATCAACAGTATGAGCTCTTTACTACTTAACACATGCAAGCCTCTAGCTCCATACAAACACACAAACATCAAATCATGCTTGAGCTCTCTCCTTTTGCAACACATGCAAAACTTAGCTCCAAGCAAACTCACGGTTTTTTAGAAAGATTTATTTCGAACCAAAACGTGAAGCTTCAACTAATGCAACACATGCAAAAGTGAACTCCACGCAAGAGCCAACGCATTAGCTTATCCTATTTGCAACACATGCAAATCAAAGCATTATGCGAAAACCAAATGCAACCAAGCATAAGTTTAACCCATTCGCAACACATGCCAAATGGTTAACCCTCATGCAAAAACCAAATCCAAATGGTTTGAGCTCGAGTGAACGCGGAATGAGATCACCAACACATGATGAAGCTCAAGCGAAAGAGGCAACCCCTCTTAATAGAACGGCGGTAAAACCTTAGACACAAAGACTACAAAAGTCCTTAGCCTATCTAGTTATACCTTCGCCGCCACGCGCAAGCAATCCCCTTTGGGGTCTTTATGATCATTACTTGACACTCCCGGGATCATCACTCTTCTTTTCTTGGGATCCATCCTTGGCGTCCATCAACTCATGATGCCGCCCAAGTCCGTTCTCATCATCTTATTCATCTTTGGACCTAACTCAAACATACCTCATGAAACTTGTTAGTCCAAGATGCATGGTTATCTCAATTATCTCTTGCACTCCATTAACACATAATGGATGCCTTTAGATCAATTGAGCACAACCTAAATCAATTGAAATGATTTATGTATGTCTTAAGTACAATAATGCAACTCATGCTTTATTATACTTAAGAACTATTCATTGTCCTTAATTAATCACAAAACACCATCAACACATGATGAAGTGTTCTTTACGATTAACAAGACAAATGAACTCAATTTAAATCATCATTTAAATTGATTCTTCAAGTTAGAGTGTGAACTCCCCCTAAATATGTGCATCCATGTAATATATGGATTGGAAAACATGATACACATTTTGTGGTTAATATAACGGGGATATTCATACTTTAACTTGACTCCAAAGTATGCAAATAATACTATGATGAATGCGCATACATACCTTGGGTTTTCCATTTTTCAATGCGATGAGACTAACCAAAGATATTCTAAATAAACAAGTTAGTCTCGATACAAGATTTGTCATTAATAATAATATCGCATTAGGGGATAATCTTAATACGAGATTTGTCATTAACAATAGATTAGATTTGTCATTAACATCAAAACCACAACTAATGATGGTTGAACTTACACTTGCCTAACATTATTTTTCTAGTCCTTTAAAGTTGAAGCCATTGCATCCGATGTAGTAAGGGCATCGGCCAGCTGTTGATTTACCTTAGCCAATTCCTCCTCAAGCTGCTTCTTGGTTTGTTCCAATTTTTGAGCAGAGGACTTGGCGGCCATGAAAGATGCAGCAGCTTCATCGTATTTCTGTTTCTCGACCTTGGCCTCGGCAATCAGCTTATTCAAAAGATCTTTGGTCGGCTTCTTGGGCTTGGCGCCAAGGCGATTCTAGCGTTAAGATCGACTTCCACTTTCTTCTCGCCCAAGTAGCACACATTAAGAAGTGCGCCATGGCTTCGCAGGGAAGTCACTTGGACAATGACCATAGCATCACGGATGGGGATGGCGGTTGGCTAAAAAAAGCGCCTCCTACCGAAGTTATCTCCATAAATAGCCGATTCAATTTTCTCGCATATTGGCGCCGATTTGACAACCGGCCGATGCCTTCATGGATATGTCTAGAATCTTGCGGATGTCCTCGGATAGTCACTTGTTGCCATCACTCGGATCGACCGGCTGGCCCAAAGAAAACCAAGGAGGCTGGATAGTTCGTCCGGTGCAACGTCAGGCGTAGGAAGAGCCGACGGAGCAGGTGATAGAGGGGTTGGAGGCTTCAAAGTCGCAGGGGGGTCAGCAGAGGTGCTTTGAAGTTCGGTCAATATACCAGCCACTTGAGCTGATGCAGTCGGCTGAAAAAAGGAAATATCATGAAGTCAGTAACTAGAATGTTTTTGTGACTCTTGAAAGCGTAAAAATGATACGGCACTTACTTCACTGAAAGCCGACGGGCGAGGTGAACTTTCGGCGCTTTGTTCTTTGCGCCTTGGCTGCTTCTTGGCTGGGACCTTGGTGGACTTAGGTTTTTCTGAAAGCAAACCACGGGATAAGCAAGGATGGAAGCAGGGAATATTTATCGGCTATAATGAAGTACTTACTGAGATTTCTTTCCTTCTCTATATCTCGATAGTGATGGGTCAGGCACTCAAGATTACCCAAGTATAGCTTGTCAAGCCTCGTCGACTAGTGAGGACGTCTTTTAGACCCACCGGTAGATGGGTCAATGATAGCCTTGTTTTCCGCAGAGCATCCCAGAGACAAAGAAAGTATTTAATGGTTAAAGGACAATAGCGAACCAAAATTGCAGCATAAAATTTTTGTGAAATAAAGCCGATACCTTTATAGCTACGGATGAGTTAGTATAACCCGACGATTTGGGAGGGTCCGAGCTATCTTCACTCGAAATGTTTGCGCTAGAAGGGACTATCGTCTACCATGAAAATCCCAGAGGAATTTTTCTACAATGGCCGATTTGCAGCGATCCAAATAAAGGGCTTCGATATGGGCACCCACCAAGTTGTAAATTGACTCGCTCGTCGGGAGTTCAAGAAGAAGTGTGGCAGGCTGATGACTTGAAGTTCATCGGATAGTGTTAGAAGTAGTTCGGTTTGGATAGCATTTTTCACTTTGGATCTTGGCTGAAGACGATCCAGGATAGGAAGACTAGGTATTACTTGGCCAAAGCCTAATTGGCGGGCATACACAGAAGGATGGTAAAACTCATACAACAACCTGAAAAGTCCTATTACGGGAGTTCAAGCCGACGAAGAGGATGCAAGGGGAAATAAAAATTCGATACAATTCTAAGGTTGTCTCTGACATCAAAGAACTGTCAAGAAGTCTTGCTGGCTGAAAATTGTGTTATCCAAATTGAGGAAAAACGACAAGTATTTCTTGAAATCAGCCAGGGTGACTTTTACATCACCACTGGTACACATCACAAGTCTCTCTCCGTGTGATCTACCGCTCTATATTGGGGAGTAGTACCTTCAGGTAGTCCTCACGAGGAAAAGTCAACCTTCCGACAGCCCGAATTAGTGATCGCTAAACATCTTTGTAAAAGCCCGAGTTGAATGAACCATAAAGGGCCTCCGACGTTGCCCACGATAAATTGAGCAAACCTAAAAAGCCGACTCGATAACGTGCATCATCTGATATACAACTCCCAGAAGCATTTTGCCAAGCGCGAGCCGACGGCCTTCAACCAGTTGCTCTGCCACAAACTGAAAAACTTGTGTCGGACCCAAGGAGGCCCCACAGAATAGGAATCGATCCACCACAAGTTTAGAAAGGCTACGTGTTCTTCGTCCGATACCAAGCCATTTATCTTATTATTGTGTTGATGTACTTGGACCATCCCTCACCCTTTGATCGGATTAGTCTGCGGTCTTGGTTTGCCACCGAAAGCCGATATCTGGTCTCCGTCTGGCCTGAGGCAACAAAGCTCGGCTATAACTAAGAGGGTTGGGCCGATGGGGCTAGTCCGGAAAAGAAAAGCATTAAGAGTGTCTGACCAAAAATAACAGGCCGTGGCCACCAAGGGCTCATTGGCTTCGTGGTTTATAGACTCAATGGAAGACACTCAGCTATGCCCATGTTTTCCCATTCAGACCTCTTTTGGGCCGATACTAGGATGAACCAGCTTCACCAGCCTTTAAGCACCGTCGGCCAAGCTCTAAAGCTTTTTCCCCATTCCGTTATGTTATAGCCTTTGGCCGATAAAGGGAGTCTAGGAATTTCCTCGTTAATAACTGTATCGGTAGTTGAATTTCCTACCGCCCTAGATAGTATTGATCTTCGCTTTCAGGAATCGGGATCAGTACCTGAGAAGGATCCATTCAGCCGATTGATGGTTCATCTGAGCTTGAACGCAAGAGTGAAGAAGACGATTGAAGGATGGAAGCCGATTGCAAAGGATGCGAGAGCTGGAAAGCGTGGAAATGACCGTGAGGGTCCCGCATATATATAGCACGGTGAAAAAGTAAAAGTGGCGGGAAATGAATTCGAGGCGACACCTGCCATTAAACCGCACCGAGATTTTGACGGCACAATTAAAACAAGCGGTTACTAGAACAGTTCTTCAGCTGACAAAGAAGAAGCCGATGAAGAAAGAAGTCGACGAAGGAAAAGCCGATAGATTTTTGAAAGATAGTTATCTTCCAAAAATGGGGGCATATGTTTGCACCAGTTTTTGGAAACTACGAGAAGAATCGGCAGAAAAAACATGAGTTTGGATACGACACGGAATGCCTCGAAAGATTTGGATAATATACGAATAATATTTGGAAACAGGGTCCAAATAGGAAACTACGAAGCCGATTCGGATTGCATCGTCGTGTTGGACCAGGACTCGGATCGCCAATGGTATATAAGGCGACTGTGGTCGCTCGAAGGGACAACAACCACAAATCACATCTGCCAGTTTTGTTTTAACTTTTAGTCTTTTAGTTCTGTAATCTTTCCTCTGTAAGTCGACATTGATCAAATAAAGTTGCGAATCGCCGATTGTTTGGTCATCATCGATTTCTTCAGGATCGATTTGTTACGTCTTCTGTTGCAAGACGCCTTTTCGTAATCGACCGCTTTTTACCCTCGGATTAGTCTTAAACGACTGATCTAGTTACCCTTCTAATCGGCTTCTTGGCTGATTTCTGTTTTAGCCGATTCGCCTCCAGGATCGGCTTGATTGAAATCTCACATTATCCTCCTTATCGATTGCAGGGTCAAATCGATTGGCATGCCTCGCATTTGAACCCGGCGTTCGTCTGGTGTGTTGTAGGCCAGAAACCCTCTTCACGTTTTTGGCGTCAACAATTGTAAACAAAAGGTCTATATTATATCTTAACTGTCATGAAAGTCCATTTCATCCTTAACAACGAAAGTGTCTGACTTAAACCCTCAGCTGCAAACTAGCAACTACTTTTGTATCTGTGTGTCGAGGTCCGGAAAGGCGGAAGCCAAGGTAGGATGCTAAATTAGAAAATAGCACCTTTTCCGATACTGGGATTAGATGCTACGTTAGCTTATGAAATGGGAGTTAAATTTGTCTGGTATTGACGTTGTACAAAAATAGACATTGGCAATAGTTTAATATGAACATTTTGGAGTCGGTCCCCCGCCGAGCTTACTTGTTGAATGAGGGATCAACTTAGAACCCATTTTCTGCGGAGGGGATAACGTCCGAGGGTGTCGCCGATTCACGCTGGGTATCCTCCGGCAAGACAAAACCGTTTCCACGTGGCGGCTCGGCAAAATCGGCGGGCGAAAGCACACCGCCGCCGCCAGCACCGCCACGGGCGCGTGGCGAGCGGTGGGCGAAAGCACGCCGCCGCCCGTGCCTACCCACGTGGTGGCTCGGGCGGCAGTGTGGGCGAAAGCACACCGTCGCCAGCGCCGCACACGGGCGCCGACGAGTAGGTGGGCGAGCACGCCGCCACGGCGGCCAGCCCACGTGGGCGCTTCGGCGAAAGTGTGGGCGAAGCACGCCCACCGCCAGCGCCGCCACGGGCGCCCGGCGAGCAGTGGGCGAGCACGCCGCCGCGGCGCCCGACCACGTAGCGGCTTTGGCGGACAGCGGCGAACGCACGCCCCGCCAGCGCCGCCACGGGCGCCGGCGAAAGCAGTGGCGAAGCATGCCTGCCGCCGGCGCCCGCCCACGTGGCGGCTCGGCGAAAGTGGCGAAGCACGCCCGCCAGCGCCGACCCACGGGGCGCCGGCGAAAGGTGGGGCGAGCACGCCTACCGCCAGCGCCGACCACGTGGCGGCTTTGGCGGGACGGCGGAAAGCACGCCGCCGCCAGCGCCGCCCATGGCGCCAATGAGTAGGTGGGCTAGCACGCCACTACTTCGCCCGGCGCCTAGTCCACATGGCGCTCGGTGAGCGCTGGCATGACACGCCTTGCCGCCCGCCGTAGGGCAAAAGGTGATGCGAGGTAACCGCCTGAAGCCTCCCCCCTGTCTGCGTGCAAAGCAGCAACTCGGCCAGGTCGATCTATCAAGCGCAAGGATTTGCGACAAGCCCATTCTCCGACGCCTCACCTACCCACAAAGAGGGTCACATACGGGCGACCGAAGCGAGGCCAAGCGCGGCATTTAATGAGGCCGAGGAATGGGATAACACAGGAAGGAGTAATAAATGTATAAGGATTAGCATGATGACCCCCCTTTTACCTACTCCTGTTAGCCCGGCCTATATAAGGGCCTTCTGGTGCATGGGAAAGGGGGACGTAAGGCTAAGTGCTATACTCTGGTAGGTAGGGACCTATATTGCCAGAGCAGAAACGGAGTTTCATCAAGTGCATCACCGGGAAGAGGGAGTAGCTTGTTCTCGATATCCATGGAGGCGCAAAGGGAGCCATATGTCCAAATTAACGCTGGTCTGAAAGCGTTTCGCTAGGGATTTTATTGGCCTACTGCCCTCCAGGATGCTTGCGAGCTAGTGAGGACATGCGAAGCTTGTCAGTTCTTCACCAAGCAAATCCATCGACCAACCCAAGCTCTGCAAACCATCCCGCTCTCCTGGCCATTTGCGGTCTGGGGCCTGGATATCCTGGGTCCATTCCCGCGGGCCACAGGGGGCTTCACCCACCTCTTCGTCGCCATTGACAAGTTCACAAAGTGGGTTGAAGCCGAGGCGGTGCGCGCCATCACGGCTGCTGCCGCCGTCAAGTTTATGCGCGGGATCTTTGCCCGTTTTGGAGTCGCCAACCACATCATCACCGACAACGGGATTCAGTTCACCAGCGCGGCTTTCCTGGAGTTTTGCGATGAAATGGGCACCAAGGTTTGCTTCGCCTCGGTGGCCCATCCCATGAGTAATGGGCAAGCAGAGCGTGCCAACGCGCTGGTGCTGAAGGGCCTTAAGACAAGGGCGTTTGATCAGCTCTACAAGCGGGGCACGCGATGGACAGAGGAGCTCCTGGCTGTGCTGTGGTCGCTTTGTACCACACCTAGTCGGGCCACCGGTGAGACGCCTTTCTTCCTGGTGTACGGGGCGGAAGCCGTTCTCCCCTCCGAGCTGTCGCTCGGTTCTCCGCGCGTTTCGACGTTCAACGAAGAAGGCCAAGAAGACCTCCGGCGGGAAGAAGTCAACCTCCTAGAGGAAGTGCGCGATCGGGCCGCCCTTCGCGCCGCCCGATATCAGCAAAGCCTCAGGCGGTACCACGCCACCCGGGTCTCCTAGCGAACTCTGGCAGTGGGCGACCTGGTCTTGCGCAGGATTCAGACGCATGCCGGTTGCATGTTGCCTCCCGGTGGAGGGCCCTTCAAGGTGGTCTCAGTATCTCGACCCGAGGCGGTCCGGTTGGCCACTGAGGACGAAGAAGAACTGGCGAATTCCTACAACATAGAGTTGTTACGAAAATTCTATCCCTGAAAGAATTGTAAGTACCAAAGAATCGCCTGGTCACCATGAGGTAAGTCTCTCCGGCCGGTCGGCGGCCATCTTGTCGTTAGTGAAATTGTTGCCTAGAAGGCCTTTACTTTACCATGATTGTCCCTTTTTTATGTCCTGAATGGCAATTTTTCGCATGAATATCGCTCGCACCGTACGTTTGTTAATTCCTTGGTGATCCGTGATGGCACTCGGCGCCTCGGTTCCGGCGAGCACGGCGATCGGGCGAAGGCGCGGTGCTCAAACGTGGCTCGCACACCTCGGGTTGGCTCCTTGAAGCACCGCTGGTCGTCACCGCGAGCACCGCCGTTCTAACACCGCTCCTGGAAGCCCGCTGCTTTGACGCACAGCACCGTAGTTCGACTTCCTGGAAGGTCACAAGGACTTAGAAACCAAACAGGGCGGACCAGGACATCCCATGTTGGGACTTAGGATGTTAGGGCCTACCTTGTGTATGCCCTTCCAAGCATCTGCTTATCCTTCTGGTAGTTGTCTATGCACGCAGGTTGTGCATAGAAGTGCTAGCTTATTCTTGCGAAAGGTTCCAGCATCTTCGCTGGTCGCCCAGGCGCTTGGGGGCTGATCGCCCGACGCTCAGAAGGGTGGTCGCCAGCGCTGGGGGCCGGTCGCCCGGCCGAAGGGAAGGTCGGGTCGCGCCAGCGCTAGTGGTCGCCCAACGGCATATAAAGCAAGATAAGTGCTCCATGCCGCCTTTTCAGCCATTTCCTTATGTGATCACACTAAGACGGGTCAAGCTACGTGTGATTGTCGCGAGTGTCAAAAATCAACGCCCCTCATGAATAAAGAAAATGTGCTAAGTGTTAACGTCCCAAGATAGCCAAGGATCGGTGTAAGTTAGGCGCAGTACTCAAACACGGCCAGACGCCTCGGGTTGGCTCTCCGGCACCGCCGTCGCCACCGTCGAAAGTACCGCTAGCCTAAAACACTTTCAAAACTTGTTGCCTCGCCACGCCACGCCGCAAAGATATTTCGTGCTATCATCGTGGTTCAAAGTTCGAAGAATCAATCGGCGACAATCCAGCACAGAAACCCGATGCTAAGACCAAGTCAGGTCTTGCATCTCTTGTTAGACTCAATGTCATTTCGCTTAAGTCTCAGATGATTTGCATGATCTATACTTGTGTTCGCAAAGAACACGATAATTGCCGGCAGACTCGTGAATGCCGCCCTAGCCTGACACTCCTCAGCGTTCGGCCAAGTTAAAATCGCCACCTAACAGCTCGATCCAGCGAACTCGATCATACAAAACAGATAAGCACACAGGTAACATTAACCAAGAAATATCCATTTCACTGAATCCTACCCAAGTGTTCGTGCATGCAGACAGATCAACAAAAGGAAATAAAAGCAAAAGAACAAAACGGCTGCCCGGCCCTTCACTCGTCATCGCCGAAGTCAAGGTCGCCGCCCTCGTCGCCTTCCACGGCCAGCGGGGTGGAGACGTCCATGACCGGATGCTCCACCTGCAGCATCCCGACCACGTGTTCAACGGCCGCTGCCACCGCGCCTCACCGCGCCGCCGCCTCCTTCAATATGCGGCCACCGCCACCATTGATCGGCGGCCACGGCTAGCGCAGAAGAAGCGTGTAGGTCGCGCCATGATCGCGACCTCCGCCCCCTCTCGGGCGGAGCGGGCGACTCAGCAAAGCAGTGCCCCGAGTGCCTCCGCGGCTGGTTGGTCGCGTGGGCAAACCAAGGGCGGAATCCTCCACGGCGCGCTGGCGCCACCCCAAGGGCTCCAGCACCTTTTCGTGGCGCTGAAGGCCTTCTTGAGCATGATGGCTGACAGCACACAGCGGAAGGATTCGAGCTCGAAGTTTTTAGCACCGCCTCGGTCCTCTCTGCCCGCTCTTGCCCTCTCCGCCTCCGCCGCTTTGCATGGCGGCTATGTTAACCCTCTCTCGCGCTAACTCCGCCGCCGCCTCTCCCGCTCTCCAAATTGCCGCCACGGAGGCCAATCACTGGGTTGCTCGAGTGCTATGCCTAGTGGTCTGCGGAAGGAGAGTGCCAAAGCAAAGGCGTGCGTGTCGCCCGGCTTCGGTGAAGAGCTCGACGGCAAGGGGCAAGGGCGGCGCGAGGGGCGAGGCGTCCGGAAGCGCTGGTGCTGGGTCGCCTCGACTTTTCGCAATGGGCGTCGGAGGCACTGGGCGGAAGCGCCCGCCGCCTGGCGGCGGGCGCTGGCGCGCTTGGCGATCCCGAGGGGCCACCTTGGCGGCACCTCAAGCTGAGACCGGCCATCGGGAGCGTGAGGCCACCCTGGTGAGCGGTGGCCTAGGCTCCCGTGGTCGGAAGGTGTTGGCGCCATGATTGCTGGGGGCCGACGCCGAGGAGGAAGCGCGGTGAAGGCATTTGAGCGGGCGCCGCAGAGGCGACGGCACCGAGGTGAAGTCATCATGGGGCGCCCTTGTCGCCGCCTTAGGAGGTGCCGCCACGCCAAGGCCGCGGCGGCAGAAGTTCGATTCGGGCTCGACCTCTTGGGGTCCGAGCCCGCGGGCGCCCGGCAGTGGCCGCTTGTTCGCGGGTCTTGCTTGGCGGTGGTCGTGTCCTCGATCACCGCTGGTCGTGGGCCGCACCACATCAGTCCCCGAGTCCATCGGCGGAGTAGCTCGACGACCCGCAGCCCGCGTGCTACAATTGGCGATACGAGCCGCCGGAAAGATCGAGCCACTCGGAATGGGCCAGATTAGCGCACCAAGCCACCGCCAATCACATGCTCCTCCAAGTTTCGCTACCGCAAAAACAAAGAATGACCGGTTGGTAGGAGCCGCAGAAGAAACATGTGCGCAAGAAAAGCTAAAGGAAAGCGAAGACTTACGCCCCGCCACGCGGCGCGCTATGTCGCTATCGTCAGATATTGCCATGCGTATGGGCGCGCGACGGAGGGCCGATCCTCCGGGACAAGAAGTCTCGCCACCACCGCCAGATAATCCGCGCCGCAATTTGTTGACGCTGGCCGCCATCGCGAGGAGCTCCGCCGCCTCCTTGACCGCGAAGTTTCAGCCTCGGAGGCCTCCGTTGCCTTTGGCACCTCCAAGCGCCGACTCATTGCTATCGTTGATGTATAGCTGTCGCTGCGCCATGCCTTCCAATTGATCTGGCCGAAGGCAATGAAGCGGAGGCCATTCCGCCTCGGCGAAGTAGTAGCCCCACTACTGCTGTCGTGGGAGGCGGCAGATGAAGAAGTGGCAAAAAAAGAGGGAGATTCGACCTCACCCCCATGAACATTTCACAGAGGTGTGCGAAGATGGAAAGGAAGACAATGGAGTTGGGGGTGAGGTGAAGGTGATGGATCCCATAGAAATGGAGGACGGTGAGAAAGAAGTCGGAGAATGGAGGGAGCAGGCCCGCCATCATCACCCATGTGTGGAGGACGATCTCATCTGAAAGGCACTGGCAAGGCAGGTCCCCGCCGAAGCGAAAGGCGCCTCCGCTGAAAGCATGGCATCCTCTTCATCAAGGCGGAGTCCGCGGTGGAAGCAGGGATGGAAGTTGCCATGGAGACGAAGAAGGCGAAAGGCTTTGGGCAAGGGAGATGAAGAAGTGAAAGTTGAGATGTGCAAGAAAGCAAAAGGCGAAACCGCTTGGTACAGACGTGTCTATATATGCATCATTCGCACCGACGGTTCATGAAGAGACAAGATCGTGGCGCGTTTGGGTCCCAAGAAAATCATGGATACGGATAGAACCGAGGCGTCAGATCTCATGAGTGGTGGCCCCGCCAAGAGCGCACTCAAACATTCAATGAAGGTTCCAAAGGCTTTAGCACGCGCTTCCAGGCGGGCCCGGGCTTCACAACAGATTTTGCCTGGGTACCTTTCTCCGCAAGACAAAACCGTTTCCACGGGCGGCTCGGTGAACAGTAGCGAAAGCACGCCCGCCGCCATGCGCCGCCCACGGGCGCCGGGCGAAGCGCGGGCGAAAGCACTCGCCGCCGGCCGCCTACCCACGTGGCGGTTCGGCGAGCAGCGGGCGAAAGCACGCCCACCAGCCAGCGCCGCCCACGGGCGCCCGGCCAGCCGGTGGCGAAAGCACGCCGCTGCCGCCGGCGCCTACCCACGGGCGTTCGGCGAAAGCAGCGGGCGAAAGCACGCCGCCGCCAGTTCGGCCACGGGCGCCAATGAGCAGGGCGAAAGCACGCTCGCCGCCGGCGCCCGCCCACGTGGCGTTTAGCGACGGACGGCGAGCACGCCGCCGGCCAAGCGCCGCCACGGGCGCCGGCGAAAGTGTGGGCGAAAGCACGCCGCCACCCGCGCCAATCCACGTGGCGCCTTGGCGCGAGCAGGGCGAAAGCATGCCCCGCCGCCAGCGCCGCCACGGGCGCCCGAAAGCAGTGGGCACGCACGCCGCCGGCGCGCCTACCCACGTGGCGGTTCGGCGGGCGCGGCGAAAGCACTCCTGGCGCCGCCACGCCCACATGGCGCCCGGCGAAAGGTGGCGTAGCACGCCGCCGCCGGTACCCACCCACGGGCGTTTAGCGGACGGCGGCGAAAGCACGCCGCCGCCAGCGCCGGCCACGTGGCGCCCGTGAGCAGTGGGCGAAAGCACGCTCTGCCGCCGCGGCGCCAAATCCACATGGCGTTCGGTGAGCGCCAGGCGACACGCCGCCGCTTCGCCAGAGGGCAAAAGGTGATATGAGGTAGCTTCACCAAGCCTCCTCGCCTGTCGTCTGCCAGCGGCAGCCTGCCAGGTCGATCTATCAACTCGAAGGATTTTCGCGACAAGCCCATTCTCCGACGCTCTCACCTACCCACAAAGAGGGGTCACATATGCGGGCGGACGGGCGAGGCCAAGGCCAAGATTTAATGAGGCCGAGGAACGGACAAAGACAGAAGGAGTAATAAATGTATAAGGATCAAGATGATGACACCCCTTTACCTACTCCTGCTAGCCCGCCTATATAAGGGCCTTCGTGCATGGGGAAGGGGGACGAACGGTCGAACAAGCAAGAGTTTCGCAGTAGAGTCTAAGGAAGAACTTGTAACTCCCAAGCTCTGTACTTGCCTCGAACACTCTTAAAACAATCTAGCAGGAAGTAAGGCTTTTACCCAAGGCGATGGGGGCCTGAACCTGGGTAAAATCTTTGTGTCGTTCCTAGTTCATACACGCCGGAGTCCACCGCTCGGGGTCTCTAGGGTTTCTCGCTAGGTTCGCCACCGCCAAGACGCCTCCGCCAACCAAAACCCGGCTCAGATACTCTGGCCTCTTGCTGAATACGCCGACAGAGGGCCTGCCGAGCTAGGGCCAAGGTGGCCGGGACAACACAACGAACAAGGATTTTTTTGGCCTGGTTCGGGCCTCTCACAGGGGAGATAACAACCCTACGCCCAGCTACTGCTCTAGCTTCCAAGGATGAATTACAAAGTGTTTGCTCGGGGGCGCTGGGAGGTTCTGAGAATGGTCCTCCTGACCACCAGCAAACAACTACTACTTGAGAGGAGAGTCAGGAAGAACCGAACCCCGATCATTACATGCGACGGGGTATTTATAGATGCTATAAATAAGCAAAGATTTATTACGGAAAGACGTGCTACCATCGCTTCCCTGACGTGGTGAACTGCTTTTGCTTTTCGCCACACCGCTACGTGGGCATAGTGGGCTCAGACAGGCCAGACGGTCCTTCGAGCCGCCGAAAGTGATTAATGCCACGCCGCTTTGTGGACCGTGTCCGCTTTTTGGTTATGCCCGAGGTCCTTCTTCGACTCGTTGTTTGGTCACAGACTTCGAAAGCAAGCATGCTTGGGGGCGAGCTTGACTGAGGACGGGGTAGGCCCGAAGGTCGGCCTACCCGAGGATCTTCCTTGGGAACACTGCCCAAAGGTAAGCATGGTCGGCAACTGACTAGCTGCCGAGGTACGGTGGTCGCTATAGGGAATACCCGATCCCCGACAGCTAGCCCCCGAGGCTTAAGGGGGAAATTGCTCGACAAGGTCTCCGCCTTAAGCCTCCAGACTTAAATAAGGGATTGGAGCTCTGCAGTGAAGGACTATCGCGATGTCCGGGCAACCCTTGCTCGGGAAGAAAAATCTTGCAGCGGAAAGCTACTGCAGCATCCGAGCAACCCAGCTCGGGGATGGGAATCCTGCGGCGAAGAGTTATCGCGACGTCCGAGCAACCTTTGCTCGGGAACAAGAATCTTGCAACGAAGAGCTACTGTAACATCCTAGCAATCTTTGCTCGGGAATAAGAACCTTGCAGTGAAGAGCTACTGCAGCCCCCGAGTAACCCTGCTCGGGGACGGGAATCTTGCGGCGAAGAGCTATCGCGACATCTGAGCAACCTTTGCTCGGGAATAAGAACCTTGCAGCGAAGAGTTACTGCAGCCTCCGAGCAACCTTGCTCGGGGACGAGCGTGTTCCGGCGAGACCGAGCGTGTTTGGTCAAGGTCTGGCCAAAATAGTGCTTGGGAACGCACGCGAAAGGTCACGACAGTTTTTCTTCCATAATCTCGCGGTACGGTTCGATAGCTTTTTGGAAACCGCGCCATTATAGGACGCTTTTAAAACCGCGACTGTCACAAGACGGTTCGCGAATCCAAGGGCATTTTTCAAACCGCTCGATTTCTCCGCTTATAAATACCAAGGAACATTTCCAGAGACATTTCTTCCTCCGCGACTCAAAATCAAACTCCAAAACTTCCCAGCTTTCAAACTTTTCTCATTGCGATGTTCGGCCCGTCCAAGATCACCGTGGAGAGGCTTCGGGTACTTGAAGACTTCGAGTACCTTAACGCGGGCACCTGGCGGATCCTCGACGGCTGGGAGCCCCTGTCGCATCGCGATGACGAGGTCGCCACGCGAAGCTCTACATCACAACAAAGCCAATGCCCGAAGTGAGTTCTTGAATCAGATTGCTAATGCGAAAAGTAGATTACCAATCAATCCCAATTCCATTCTCGCCTTTGACTATCTTTTTCAAGACCTTTAGGAAGGCTTCGTGGCATCCTGCCCACGGCGAGCCTCTTCTTCCATTTCTACTCTTTGTTCCGCACCGACGCGGCTTCTCCCACCGGTGCTCTGTACTTTCGTTTGAGGGCCAACCGACCATACGAGTACCCCTTCTTCTCTCTCAAGGACTCGTGGTTGGTTAGGCTGATTCTCGTTCTACTCTGAAGGCGGAGGGGACGGCGCTCACATTCTGGAAGGTGGCGCCCAGCATCGACACCCCGCGCCCGACCGTCACAGCCGAGGAGGAACGGGCCCTGATGGTGATCAGCGAGCTCACAAACATGGGGCTCACTGGTCGGGATATCGTCCGCGACTCCGGTAAGTTTTGCGGTCTTGAGCAATTTTTTCCTTGCATGCACCTTTCATGCCGTCGGCCGACTCTTTGTTGATTGGTGATGTACCGGCTTCGATCGATGGAAAACGGTTGGCGAGATGTTTGGCACCCAAGGGCAAGGATCTCGAAGCGCTGGCGCAGTCCCAAGAACGGCTTGAGCGGAGCGGCGGTAAGTCGCTTCATGATTCATACTCGGGAAAACGCCCCAGCTCTTTCTCGACACTTTTGCCTTTTGTAGGAGACGGCCGCTTCGAGGCGGCAGAGTCGAGCCTAGGCCCTTGGCAAGCAGAAAGGAGTGTCGTCCTGCCGCCAAGGCCAAGAAGACAAGGGGCAAGAGACAAACTCCGCCACCGACCTCTACCCGGCTGACAAAGAGGCGGGCGAGCTTGGCCAAGAACCCCGCGCTGCGGCACTTGGAATTTGCCGATCGGAAGGAGGTAAGCCTCCTAAACGCCTGGATGGAGGGTTATGGCCAGGAGAGCTTGGAGCAGCTTGAGGAGGAGGCAAGACTGACCGAGGAAATGGTGCAGGCCGAGCAAAAGGCGTTGAGGGAGGAGCTTACCGAGCTTAAGGCCAAGCTCAGGTAGGTTGCTGAGGCCCGGCAGGCTGCGGAGCCCGAGGATGAGGATGCGCTGCCCCTCATAACGAGGCGCGGGCGCCGGAAGGAGACGGCGGAGGCGACCGATACGGAGAAGGTCAGCCCTCGCCCGGCGAGGATCAACCCTGCCGTAGGGGAGAAGGATGAACTCGAGGCCGCGGCGGCGGCCCACCCAGCCGGAGATGGTAACGAGGAGCTCGCCAAAGGTAGCTCTTGAACCCTGCCTTTTTCTCCTTCCTTCTTTGTTCTTTGTTTCGCTTGTTCTTCATCCAAGCTAACCCCTCTCCGTTGACGTGGGCGTGATAGCTCCTAGGGCCCTTCCAGATTGTGGCAAGATAATTGACGAGCTTGATCGTGGTCGAGAGAGGAGTTGTTTTATCGCCACCACGTGGCGGGCGAGACCGCTGAATCAAGCGGTGGCGATGAGCTCGCCGACGACGCGCCAAGGCACCAAGGACCTTTCTGTTCTCGAGGGACCACCTCCTCTGGCGATCTTCGCCCTTCCGAGCACGGAGGGCGCGCGAGAGGGGAGGAGGTCGATCTCGCGGTCTTGGGCGTAAAAGATCGCCTAAGAAGGCACGAGATCTCCGCGCTTCCGCCCGAGCAAGGACGCGGCTTCCCCGAGTGGACAACATGCTCGGATTTAAACGCGCCCGTGCCCCGAAGCGGATCGCGATGTTTCGGCAGATGTTCGCCATCCCCGAGCTTAACAACATGCCCGGCGGATAGCGACAAGACTCGAGGGCCACCGGCCAGAGGGAGGCGCGGCCCCCGGCGAACCTCATGCCCGGGAATGATGGATCGCTCGAGCGACCGCCTCTTGAAGGATCCAGAGGGTATCCCGGCCGTGATCTTTGATTGGGCGGAAAGCCGAGGCTATGCGCCGACGTCGCCCGACAGAAGACTTGCGGCTCTTGGGGGGGACGATATCGCCAAGACCTTCCGGGGCAACCTCTGCGTAAGCCTTGGTCGAGTAAGCATGCTCTCTTTTGTTGTTGCTTGCTTCCTCTTTTTGCGCTTTGGGGGGAAGACGGTGCCTGAGATCGCTCCTTGCTTTGTTTGCTTGTAGGTTCTTCAAAAGACCGTGGAGGACTTCGTCTCCTCGACAGTTCCTCCCGAGGTCGTGGCCAAAAAGAACGCCGAATACGACGTCCGGATAACCAAGCTTGAGCGACGGATAGACGAACTTAAGGCCTGGGACAAACTGATCTTGGAGAGGTGCCGTCAGGCTGAGAAGAACATCCGCCAGTCCAAGGAAGAAGCCATCGAGAAGAAGGAGAAAATTCGCGAGCTCGAGCAAGCGAAACAGCACTCCAAAGTTCTCGAGGCGAAAGTGGCGGAGCTTGGCCGGGCCGCGCGAGAGGCTACCGAGCTCGCTGATCAAGGCAAGTAGGAGACCAAGCAACTTCACCAGGAAGCCCGCGAAGGTTGGGAAGCCCGGCGGAAGGTGATCGACCTCGAAGCCAAGGTTGACGAGCTGCGGCAGAAACTCGCCGCGACACTTAGAGGAGCGAAGCCCGGCGCGTAGAGGGTTTTTTTCTTTTCTTTCTTCTCTTTTTTTGATGTCTTTTGATGACTTTTGATGATACCAATGGAGCATATACTTTTTTTCTCTCCAAGGGCTTTGTCTTCTGTATTGCTTCTTTTGGGTCCTTCTAGTTATTTCCTGTAAGTAACGAACATGAGGCAAACAACGAGAGATAGGCAGATAGAAGTATAAGTTAGAACGAAGCATGGGCAACGCAAGCCCGAAATAAGTGAAGAAAAACTCGACTTGGGTAACACATGCCCGAAAAAAAGACAAAGATACAATCACGAGCTAAAATGAGGCACTTGGCGACGATTTTTGGAAAAAACGTTAGTGCGGTAACTCGTGCCTATCAAGCCCCCACTGCGAATGAAGGTCGTGCACCTAAGTTGCGAGCACGAGCTCGTTCGCAGGAGAGTTGAAAAAATGCGCGTCGCTCCCCCGATCAAGTCACCAACTTCCCCGAGTTGCGAGCATGGGCTAGGTCAGGGGAGGAGAATGTGCGGGGCCTCAACTTCGTCACCGCCTTAGAATGCATGCCCCAGATTTGCGAGCATGGTCGCAGGCGAGGAAAGACACGCAGTTGCCCGGCAAAGTGCACGACGACCAAAGACACGCAAATCGAGCTAAAACACCGGACCGCCCGAAAGGGTGTATGTATGCATCAAATCGCGGCAAAAAAACTATCATGATCATAGTCGGCTTATGGAGACCAAACCTCCGCGGTGGGTTTTAGTGATTGGGTGTTGGTCGTGGTACCAGGTATGCTGGCAGCTGCTACCGCCCTACCTTAGAATGAATATGCTTGGAGCAAATGTTCCCGCCCGACGTGCTCATCCCATCACCAAGATCGTGAGAAAATATGCCCTTGTGTGAGACTGAGTCGGCTTACCAACCGGCAGTGACCTTGAATACATTCACAAAATCTTGGAAGTAACAGACTTCGCGTGGGTGAGGGAACCGGATTTTCTCTTTCTTACAAAAAAAATGCTGATCGAGCGTAAGATAACAAAAGTGAACATGAGTTTAGACAATGAACTTGCATAGCTGGTCGATGTTCCAGGAGCTCGCGAGCACCCGGCCGTCTTCCATCGCCAGGCGGACAGCCCCCGGGCCTGCCACCGAGACAACCGTGAACGAACCTTCCCACCTGGGGGAGAGCTTGTTGGTTTTCGACGTATCCTGGATTCGACACAGGACAAGGTCGCCAACTTGCAAAGTCTTGGGCCGAATCGACTTGGCCGCATGGCGACGGAGAGCTTGCAAGTAGACGACGGATCGGCAGCGCCCTCTCACGCGCCTCTTCTGCGAGGTCGAGGTCGAGGAGGCGCTCGAGCTCTTGGTCGATGCTACCGACTAGGTGCACTCTCTGGGATCCCAGCACGATTTCGGTGGGTAGGATGGCCTCTGCACCATAGACGAAGCCGAAAGGCGCTCGCCAGAGCTCGGCCATTGCCAGGTGCGGACAGCACTCAGAGGATCGGAAGGAAGCTCGCCCATCCATGACCCGGGCCGGGCGCAGGTCTTTGAAGACCTCTTCTTGATCCCTCAAGGATTTGCCGCTTGCTCGCTTCGCCGCCCGCTGTTTCACGGATGGGCTACAAAGGTGAAGCAGACTTTTGACCCGATGTCCTCGCAGTAGGCCTGGAACAGCTCACTAGTGAACTGAGTGCTGTTGTCTGTGATGAGGCGATTGGGGACTCCAAAACACGTCACCACATTGGCACGGAAAAATCTCCTAGCTGCTTGACCGAAATGGTTGATACAGGCTCGGCCTTGATCCACTTATAGAAAGTGTCGACGGCCACGAGCAAGAATTTACAACCCTTTCGACCACGGGGGAAAGGTCCGAGGATGTCGACCCCCCTGGTCGAGAACGGCCACGAGAGCGGGATAGTTTGAAGCGCGTACGCCGGCTGGTGTGTCTTGCGGGCATGGAACTGGCATGCCTGGCAAGTCACCACGAAGCGCCGAAGCCGCCGCTAAGGCCGCCGGCCAATAATATCCCAAATGAAGGCTTTTGTTTCACGAAGCGCCCAAAGGACGAGTGAGCTCCGCGACACTCCTTATGGATATCTCTCGAGAAGGAAATTGCCCTCTTCCCGAGATATGCACTTGGAGAGGACTCCAAGTGCCCCTTTGCGGTATAAGGCGCCCTCAACTAGCTTGTACGGAGAGGACCGCCTTATAAGCCGGGAACGCTTGGCTTCTTCCTCAACAGTTTCCCATGGGCGAGATACTGGACGAATGACATCATCCAGTCCGCACCATGCTCGAGGAGGGAGACGTTACCGCACGTCTCCGGTGCCTCCTCTACAGAGGGAATGGAGGGTTTGCGCAGATGCTCGACGAGCGCCCCCAATGGGGCAGGGCATCTGAGAGGGTGCCTCCTCTACAGAGGGAATGGAGGGTTTGTACAGATGCTCGACAAGCGCCCCCGGTGGGGTGCGAGGAACCGACCTTGGAAAGATGATCGACCAGGGAATTATACTTCCTAGGGATGTAGAGTACTTCAAAATTTCTAAAGTATCGCTCCATCTTCCTCACTTCAACCAAATAAAGCGCCATTGAGTGATCGGAATACTGATACTCCTTGTTGACTTGGTTGATGACCAACTGCGAATCGCCTCTAACATACCGCCGACCCGAGCGCTTTGCACGCCGCAGATCCGCCAGAGGTTTTCATACCGCGTTGTTGGTCACGCGGCGCAATTGATGATGTATTAGAGCGATCCTTGAGGATACCAAGACGACACCAGCCTCGAAGCGCCGAAAGCTCGACCCGTCAAGCACATGGTCCAAAGAACTATCTCCTGACTTGGTATGTGGCACCGGGTTTGTCCATTCCGCTACGAAGTCCGTCGGGATCTGGGATTTAATTGTTGTGCGAGCCGAGAAGTGGATATCGAACTCGGCGAGCTCCATGGCCCACTTCGCTATTCGGTCGACTGCATCTTGGTTTCTTAGGATCTTTCTAAGTGGAAAGTTGGTTAGAACGACGATCTTGTGAGCTTGAAAGTAGTGGCGCAGCTCGGCCACGAGCAATGAGTACAAAAGCTTCGACCTCGTGGTACCGCCTCCTTGGTCCGCGGTAAGACTTCACGACGAGTATATTGGTCGCCAGGCCCCATCTCGCCGATCACAAGAGACTGCGCACGGCCCGGGGTTGCCGCAAGATATAGTAGAAGCGCCTCCCGACCTCTGCGGCTAAGATTTGAGGGTCGACAGTACCGCCTCAGCCTCCTCGAAGGATCGGTTAGCCTCTTCCGTCTGTGAAGCGAAACCTCGTGATCATGAGCGCTTTGAAGAAAGGCATTGCCCGCCGCCGACCAGAAATGAAGCGATTCAGGCCACCATGCGCCTTCAAGGCCTAGACCTCCTTTACACACACCGAGGCCGATTCTTTCAATGGCTTCGATTTTCTTCGGGTTGGCCCCGATGCCTTGTGGCCCGATCAGATAGCCGAGCACTTTGCCCGCTTTCACCCCAAAGACACATTTTTCCGGATTAAGCTTTATTCAGTGTCTATTGAGATTATAAAAGGTTTCCTTGAGGTCGGATACATGACCTGAGGCGAGCCTACTTTTTACCACGATGTCGTCTACATATACCTCCAAATTCCGGCCGATCTGATCTGGGAAAGTCTTCTGCATCAGGCGTTGGAAGGTCGTCCCGGCATTCCGTAGACCGAAAGACATGGTCGTGTAGCAAAACGTGCCGAACGACGTGATGAAGGAGGTCTTTTCTTCGTCCCCGGGGGACAAGCTGATCTGGTGATAGCCCGAATAGGCATATAAAAAGCTCATCACCTGGGACTCGCCACGCTGGCCGACCACCGGGTCTATGCGCGAAGAAGGAAAGTTATTCGGCAAAGTGGCGCTCGCGGTGTGGTTTACACACAGCGCCCACTTGCCACCCTTCTTCTTGACAATGACTAGGTTCGCCACCACTCAATGCTCGACTTCTGGACGGCTTCGGCTTTGAGGAGTTTGTCGAGTTCATCCCGATGATTGCTTGTTTCTCCGAGGAAAACGCCTAAGCTTCGGGCGACATGTGTTTTTATCAGCCGAATAGCCTAGCTCAGGCTCAATTACTTCCTTGGGACTCCGCATGTCGGATGGTTCCTAGGCGAACACGTCCACGCTCCTCCGGAGGAAAGTAATGAGCTCGAGTTCCTATTTGGGATCTAAGGAAGATCCCAAATGCAAAACCTTGGTCGGGTTCGCGTCGCTTAGCGGGACCACCTTGGTTCCTCCTCCGGGCTGGAGGGCAACTTTGGGCCGGGAATGCACCGGCTCTTGTTCGGGGCCGTGTTGGGGTAGCTGCTCGACCATGTCGAGCGAATTCTCATCGCAGTTCAGGGTTGCCCTGTGGTCCCCTCTGATGGTGATGACACCTCTCGGCCTGGGGACCTTCAGACATTGGTAAGCATGATGCGTGGCGGCCATGAACTTGGAGAGGGCCAGCCTGCCGAGGATGGCGTGTAGGCCGACTTGAAGTCGACGACCGAAGTGATCATTTCGTCCGGTTGCCGAGGCTCCTCAACGCCACGGGCAAGACGACCGCCGAGAGGCTTGATCGGGTGCCTGTGATTTATCCCAAGAACGGACGGCTATGCTCTTGATATTGACTAAGGAACTTGCATCTCGGCCCAGATCAGAGCGGATATGAGATTCAGGGAGCTCCCGCCATCGATGAGAACCCGCCCTACTTTAGCATTGTCGATGGTCGCTCACGACCAACGGAGCTTCGAGGCTTGGTCATTCCAAGGGGACAATCATCCTTGGAGAAAGTGATCGACACCGACCACCGAAGCCGCCGCACGGGGCTTGCCTCGATGATATGACACACCTCCTGCGGCCGCCTCCTTCAGTCCTCGCGAACTTATATGCCGAGGAGCCCCGAATATAACGGCTATGTGGTTATGGGGCCCCTGCACCCCATGTCGCCGCCCTTGTCCGCAGGACCTTGCCCTTGCCGCCTCCGCTTCCCAGAGAGTGGGCATGGGACCTTGGCCATTGTAGAACTTCTCCAGCGGAACGCCTGTGTTCGCACTGCGGCGGTCGTGCCCGACCACCGATGGAGCGGCAATAGCGGTCGTCTCAAGGGGCACTCTCCTTCGCGACCTTAGTCACCGTGACCTTGGTCGCTAGGCCATGGAGGTGGTCGCCCTTCCGCCTCGGGTTGTCGAGCTATGGAGCTCGCTGATGGGCGATGCTCGACGGCTGCCACCATGCCCCTGCCAGCGATTTCTTCTTTCTTTTTTCTTGATCTTCTCCACGAGCCCGGGTGCTCTTGCTCAAGGAGTCTTCCAGTCCGACCGAGGCGCATACTTGCCTTCATCCAAAGATCTTTTTCCTTTGACCGCCTCGCCGACGTCACAGAACGACGGCCATATGGAATGTACTCGCTGGTCAAAGGTCGGATGGATCTCCGTGTCTTATGGAAGCTTAACGCCACGGACCCCAAACTTGAAGGCCCTTGACGACCGCTTCATCCGAGATGCTCGTAATGGAGTTCCTCACCTTGATGAACCTTTGACTAATCCCGCAGGATTCTTTTTTTCGTCCGATCAACCGCTCGAGGTCGTGCTCCTTGCCCGGGTGAGTGTAGCAACTCTGGAAGTTTGCCTAGAGAGCCTCGCAGAGCTGCCTCCACGAGCGGATCGACCCATCCTTCTGATTGAAGAGTCACGCCCGGCGGAACTGCCGAGGACCGGGAAG
Source organism: Guadua angustifolia (assembly GCA_036346375.1). Taxonomy (NCBI): domain Eukaryota; kingdom Viridiplantae; phylum Streptophyta; class Magnoliopsida; order Poales; family Poaceae; genus Guadua; species Guadua angustifolia. Next base: position 12,659,565 of record CM070513.1, on the reverse strand, counting down.
GTAGTTGGCCATGACCCTCATCTCGCCGCCGTAATAGCGTGGAGTAGATCGAAGGAACACGCCCGGTTCTCAATCCCGCTGAACCTCTCGGCGTGGGCTGCTTGAACTTGCTTGGCCACGAGATGTCGCAGAGGGACGCCGGAAAGGCCCGACATCCGAACGCCGGGTTGTCGCGGTGACCCCTCTGGGCATAGCGACCATGGCGGCCGGCGTCACGATGGTCCTTTATGCGCGGGGTGAGACGAGAGAACATGTCTCCGCGCCGGTGCGACGAAGGCAGCCCCGAGGTGGAACACTCGGTAAGCTCATAAGCGGACGGGGCGTGCCCCCGAGCCCGCGAGACCGTCCGGGAACCGGTCCGAATGTCCTCACGGCACCGATTTTGCATCCCGCGGCCCTCCCGAGTAGAACTTCGGGAGGCGCCACAACAAGAGCGAATAGGGGAATGGCGCTTATGGTCCCGGGAAACACTCCGGGGCCTCTCTCCGCCAGGGGATCCTGGAAGCCCCATGTCGGCAACGAGCTTTTCTAGATTTTCAGCCACGACCGTCCCCAAGGCCGCAAGGTCCGCCTGGCCGGAGAAATTTCAGAAACTGCGCACGACCGTCGCCATGGCTCGAACTGCCGGCGCCTGGGAGCGGCGAGGGCGACTTTGGGCGACGATCACAAGACGTGTTCAGAGAGTGGTGCTCGCCGGGGTCTCCGCGAGCCAGTTCTCACTCGGGCGCCTTCGCTAGCTCGGGCGGCGACGGCCGCCGTGGTCTTGTCCAGAGACAACTTCGCCGATTTCGCTCGCGATCGCTACCGGTGACGACGAGAGGTCTTCGGAGACTGGACCTCGTGAATCTCTTCTCTTCCCGCCATATTGACGCTGCGAGAGCACCAGGACCGCGAGGGCAACATCATGGTGTCACCATGCGCCGCGTCCTCGGCCGCACTCGGACGGCCAGGACGCCGACTGCCGCAAAGACCGCCATATTCCTCCTCGCTAGTGAGGGAATCATGCCGCGAAGCGAGGAAACGCCTACCGCAATGCCGGAAAGACTCTCGATTCGGGTGGCCTTCCGGATCGGGCCACACCGCCACGCCGGGCCGGTAGTATGCCGCCATCCTCCACGCCGTCAAGATGCAGAGGTCTTGATTATCTTGAGAATTCAGATCCTCGTGGATTCTCCGCGAAGGACTCCGGCCGAATTCCCACGGACGACGCCAGCTGTCGACGATTCGGGAACCGGTCCCCCGCCGAGCTTACTTGTTGAATGAGGGATCAACCTAGAGCCCCTTTTCCGCGAAGAGGGTAACGTCCGAGGGCCCGCCGAGCTAGGGCCGAGGTGGCCGGGACAACACAACGAACAAGTATTTTTTTGGCATGGTTCAAGCCTCTCACGGGGGAGATAACAACCCTACGTCCAATTGCTGCTCTAGCTTCCAAGGATGAATTACAAAGTGTTTGCTCGGGGGCGCTGGGAGGTTCTGAGAATGGTCCTCCTAACTACCAGCAAACAACTACTACTTCAGAGGAGAGTCAGGAACCCCGATCATTACATGAGATGGGGTATTTATAGATAGTTACAGCGTTGCAGCATTTATTATGGAATGACGTGCCACTACTGCTCCCGGACGTTGGTGAACTGTTTCCTTGCTTTTCGCCATATCGCTATGTGGGCGTAGTGGGCTCAGATCGTGGTCGTATGGTCCTTTGAGCCGCCGAGTGATTAATGTCATGTCGCCTTCGTGGACCGTACCCGGCTTTTTGGCTATGCCCGAGGTCCTTCTTCGGACCTGGTTGTCCGTCGCGTACCCCCGAGTAAGCATGCTCGGAGGCGAGCTTGACTGAGAACAGGGTAGGCCCGAAGGTCGGCCTACCCGAGGATCTTCTTTGGGAACATTGCCTAAGGGTAAGCATGGTCGGCAGCTGACTAGCCGCCGAGGTACGGTGGTCACTATAGGGAATACCCAATTCCTGACAATTTTCCTTTATTAGATTAGAAGCTCCTTTTTTTTATTAGCAAGCAACGCATCAACATATCAATATCAGCTGACAATTAATATTCCATAAAGCAACAAGTTCAGATTTGAGTACTTAATTTGCAGCTTGCAGCTTAGCATGATTTCTTAGGACATGACAGCCAGCGAAAATCTGACTTAGTGCCTCTCTTCCAGAGGGGTCACGCCGCTGCGCTGCACCCCTGCGAAATTGCAGCGCGCAGCCTCTGCAACGCGGCGTACGACGAGCCGCCCTCCTCCACGGCCTTCCTGCACGCGGCCTTCATCTCCATGGCCTTCTCCCTGGCCTTCCTACCCTCCTCCGACCCGCCCATCAGGGACCTCACCGCCCGCTCCAGCTCCGCCGCCTCCACGAAGTTGTTCCGCTTCTTGTCCACCTTCATCGCCACGGCCACGCCCATGACGGAAACCAGCTCGAACGCGTTCAGGTGCTGCTCCGCGTACAGCGGCCACGGCACCAGCGGCGCGCCGTGCCACGGGCTCTCCAGCGTCGAGTTCCACCCGCAGTGAGTCACGAAGCCGCCAATGGCAGCGTGGGAGAGTATCTCCTTCTGCGGGGCCCACCGCGGCCACACGAGGCCCCTCTCCTTCGTTCTCTCCAAGAACCCCTCCGGGAGAAGCTCATCTGGGTCCGCGGCTGTCGGGTGCCACGAGCCAGCGGTAGGAGCGCCGCGCAGCGCCCACAGGAAGCGATGCCCGCTGCGCTCCAGTCCCGCGGCGACCTCTTTCGCCTTCGCAACGTCGAACCAGCCCAAGCTCCCGGAGCAAAGGAACACCACCGACGCCCGTGGCTGCGCGTCCAGCCACCGGACGCAATGCTCGTTCGACTTCTTAACGCTTAGGTCGATCACTGGCCCAACAGGGTACAGCGGCGGCGCCCGTCGTCCTGGCACGCACTGGCCTTCGGCTATCGCGGCGAGAAGCCCCGGCTCGAGCTCGCTCACGGTGTTAACGATGATGCCGTCGGCATCCATGAAGCGGCGGCCGTGGTACACGAACCACCTGTAGTTCGGGTTCTCCTTGACGCCCAAGAACCCCGGAATGCACCCCGCAGGCAGTGGCGGCATGCCCGGGACGTCCACCGTGCCGTCGAACAGCTCGAAGTCGATGGCGACAGCCTGGTCCAACGCCGGAAGTCGTAGCGTGAGCGCGAGCAGCGCGGCCGTGGACGTGAAGTACACGTAGGTCGGCACGGCGAGCTCGAATTTCACGTCAAGCACGGTGGTGGCGAAGAAGTCTATGACAAGCGCGGCGGCGCTGAGCTCCGCCACGGCGGCCTTGACGTGGGGCGCGTATAGCTGCATGTAGCGAGACTTGAACTCCTGCGCGTTGCCGGCGCAGTCCGTCGGGGGCTTGACTGAGGGAAGGTGGTGGAAATGGATGTCGATCCCGGAGGCCGCGACGCGCTGGATGTGTGCGTCGACCTCGGAAACCGACTCGGCCGTCGCTGGCCGGACAACCAGCACGGTGACCGTGAACGCGCGGTGCTCATCCCCGCTGTGACCGAGAATCCGTTTGCCGGCTTCGATCAGAGACATGAAGTGGCCGGAGCCAGGCTCCGGGAGGAGGACGACGTGAGCCCCCGCCATTGCACCGGCCGGCCTAGCAAAGCTTTTAGAGGTAATCTTTTAGTATTTTTTATATGTTGGAGGTGTTGGTGCATATTGACACCTCAACTAGATCCATCCATGTTTAATAATAAGGGGTAGTTGTCATGCCGTGGCGTGTTTCAATCATATGGTGGCGTGCTTCAAACTTTCAATCAATCATATTGTGACTGCCGTGCTATAGACCGACCAAAAATGCTCGACCAATACTTTGGTCTACCTAACATGCAGGGAAAGTTTCTGTGGCCGTGTATACCAATGGTTGGAAGCATCACAGTTGAGCTGTGTGGTGTCACTATGTCAGGCACGGAGATGAGCAACACTCAACAGTAAGGGCATGAAGATAACAAGAAAAAGGCCCTTTGACGGTAGGCGCCCTAAGATCAAATGAATCGATCCGGTCTCGGCACGGCACCACGGAAGTGGAAAGACCCGAAAAGTAGATGCGGTTTTCACGGCAATCATGGAGGTAGGGTTCATAAAACCAATTTTGAAAAAAAATGATTTAAAAAACCATTCAAAAATTAAAATTTAAAAATAAAAAAAAATCAAATTAAAAATCATCGGAAACCGAAGGCTTAAGAATTCAAAATTTCTGAAAAAAAATCAAAAAAAGAAAATTGACAGGTTTTCACCGAAAACCGGTTAGTTTTGACTGAAATCGACTAGCCAATTGATGGGTGCTGACTAGGGCTGGATATCGAGCTTAACGAAGTTATTATCGAGTTTCTTTCAAAATTGATATAATTTGATGTAAAATCATTTCATGTACCATTTAAGTGGTTACATCAAATTCGAGCTAACGAGCTATTATCGAGTCGAGCCTCATTAATTTTTTTCGCTCGAAATTGCCTTATTTTAATGTTGAACCTATCAGCTACTGTAATTGAAGAAATTTTGATTCGAGCTCTAACGAGTTTTTTTTCCCGGTCCTAGTGCTGACCACTGCGGTGTTGCCATACGGTTTTAATCAACCGGTTTTGTGTCGCACAATTTTTTTCAAATGTTTTGATTTTTTTAATTAGACGGTTTACCGACCGGTTTTGAAAGTCAAATAGGTTTGGTATAGTCAAAAACCGTGATTTTTAGTAGTTTTTGTCGGTTTTGCCAACCCCGCACGTACGGAGGTCTGTGAGGCATGTGCATGTCAATGTACTTGCATAGTTGATGATAACTAGATAGTGTAGCGCGCTATGCCGCGCCGCGCAAACCTCACTTCAGAGTTTTTTGTTGTAAAAATGGTACAAGGATTTAAATGTAATTTGAAATATTTCGAGCTTAAAGAAATAACTGGACCTAAATGTATTTTTAAATCTTTCGGGTTTAAAGAACCGGCGCTCGAGTTGAATTTGCAGAACTACGGGTTTTTTTTGCAAAATAATCGGTAGAAGGATTTAGTCGTGATTTCAAATTTTCTGGAAGGCTTTTTCAAAAAAAAAATACCTTGCAGCCTAGTTGGTTTCCAAATCTTCTAAGCATAAGATATACTAGTAAATTTTTCGCGCGGCGTGTTATATTTTCGTAGAATTTTTTTTCTTTTTTCCGGCGGTGTTGTTATTTTTTGAATCGTCGAAATAATGAGCGAAATAGCTAAAAGAACACAAAATTTTTCAAGGGCGAACACGCCACGCCGTTGTTTTTTTCAGAGGAAAATTTTTTTTCGACGGCGCCTTATTTCCTAAATCATCGAAACAATGAGCAAAACGGGGGAAAAAATAGAGAGATAGAGTTGTAAAAATATCTATTTCGATGAATTATTTGAAAAATATTGGAGACCGAGCTAGAGAATCGTGATGGGGAAAAAGTCTAGAGGAAAAAGGGTGAAAAATTATTAGAGATGACAACATTCTTTTGCCAAGTCTAACACTTTACGCGCTCACTGAGTAATAATACATGTTTTAAAAAATATTAGAGATCGATGAGTGAAACGGGGCAAAAAATAGAGAGATAGAGTTGTAGAAATATCTCTTTCGACGAATTATTTGGAAAATATTGGAGACCGAGCTGGAGAACCGCGGCGGGGAAAAAGTCTAGAGGAAAAAGGGTGCAAAATTATTAGAGATGACAACCTTTTTGCCCCAATCTAAACATCTACGCCGTTCACCGAGTAATAATACATGTTTTAAAAAATATCAGAGATCGAGATGGGAAATCGAGTTGGGAAAAAAGTCTAGAGATAGAGCCGCACACATATTTCTAGTGACGAAAACATTTTTTTCCCGGGAAAAACGGAGAAAGGACCTAGACGTAAGGAGTAAGGATCTGAATATTACGTTTTTGGACCTGTTCGCTATCCTGAAAAATTAGAAAAGAGCATGTTCGCGATTTGAATTTAACGGGAGGTTCTTTCCGTAAAACGGCACGCGAGGGACCCGAACGCAATTTTCGGGGAAAAATCTTCCTCTCACAAAAAATCGCGAAGGACCTATTCGTAATTTATAAAAGGACTAAAACGTAATTTTTTTTTGAGCCGAGCCGGTCGGACGGCTCGAGCCGAGCCGCCGGCGCGGCTCAAATGCTCCTCAGGCCGTGATGTCTTCGACATTTAGGAAAGACAGTATTTCTAAGAGTAATTTTTGCTAACATCTAATGAAAAAGCACAGCTAATTACGAATGGAAATAAGTTTGTCATCAACTAAGAGTATGGATAGTACATTACGGACCTTCTTTAATGATGACCTCAACCTTATGTGCATCCTTATCCACTACCTAAGCAATGTACTCAACCTCCTCAGCCACATTATGCAGGGATCCATTCTCCGGTAGGGAATTGGCTAGATTAGCAGCTAGCTTATCTGTCACCTCGGCGGCGTGCTCCACAACCTCCAAAGCAGTTTCCACGTTCTCGATTGCCTCGCCTTAGGACAGTCCCAATGCATATAGTTTCTATAATTTCCATGTCATCTAAACACTATATGTAAAAACTATACTCAATGGATAGTTTCTTCAAAATAAACTCTCATCCAATCTCCTCTTTTTCTTATTTCTCACCTAATCCCTTTTTTCCTTTCTTGGTACTTGTGTAGAAATGGTTTCCTGCATGAGAAATGGTTTCCTTCTTTTTCATCATTAACTCTACCTCCACATCACCATTTTGCTTACATGGCAACCTAATTATTGCTATGAAAACTATCCTAGTCATCCCATTGGGATTGCCCTAACAAATTAGCAACCCAATCATTGCAATAAGCCAATAAGAACTGAAGTGTATGGGCATGCGTTCATGATAGTTCACGTTGTTTGCAATTAAGTTGATTTGCCAATAACCCATAAGCAATTCATGGACTGTGGAGATGATTAACACCGGTGTCGTTTGCAAAATTAGCATTTGTATTGTATGGATCTAAAAGAAACCAAAGTAGTATTTGATTTTGTATGTACCTTCGACCTTCCTGACCCTCTTGTAGAATGGCACGGCCGTGTAGACCACGGCCCCAAGCACCATCTGCACCCTGATAAAAAAACATCAGAGATGACCAATCCCAATAAATCCATCTCACAAGAGTTGCACACAGCACACTATTGCTGTTGAACTGTTCCTAATTCCTACCATATAGGTATCATCGGTAGAGGCGAGAAGCCGAGGCGCCGGTGGCCGGCGGCGGCGGCAGCCGCGGCCAATTCCGCCGGGACTACGTCAGATTCCTCAAGAACAACCCACCTGTCCATCGAAATCAACCATCTGACATGAATCCACGAGTTGAACTCTCAAGAAACAAGGAAAAAAACCACAGCTCTTGCACGGAGAACACGTATCCGGAGTCGACGGCACTCGAATTTGCGGCAGCAGAGCCATCGGCAGAAGGCTTCTCGATTCCGCTGCACCGAAACATCCAAGAAATCACAAAAGGGACACCAAATCCCATTCACATTAGGAAGAATCAAAGGCATCCATACTTTGGGTCTTCTTGGGCGGGCTGTGCGGCGGCGCTGGTCGGCGGCAAGGCGAGCGTCGCCATGGAGAATCGATTGATTTTCGGCCGAAGTGAAGCGTTTAGGTGGACAAGAGGAAGCAAAGAACACCGGCACGAGCAAGCGCAAAGGCGGAGGGACCAAGCGACCTCAGCCGAGGCGGAGGGCCCCCGAAGCCGCACGAACCAAAGAAGGCGGTGGCCGGCCGCACCGACGCAGAATCGGACGGCAAGAACCGGCGGAGCATGCGGACCAAGCGAAACGCGAAGCGAGATGATGAAACCGAGGAGGCGCAAACCCAGGGGCAGCTACCAGGCTTCATAGCGAGGGGGGGGGGGCGAGAAACGCCGAACGGACGGAACGGACTCGCCGGCAAAGAACGGACGGCAAGGCGAACGGCACCGAGACGGGCGGGTCGATCGATCGGCATTCCCAGCCTCTATTATATAGAGTATATTGGCTCGACTGGGAGGATCAGTGTCGATAGACACCTGAATAACTGTCACTTCTATTAGGGATAGCAATCGGCTAGGTACCTTCGGATACCACTGCCTGAAACCCGAACTCAAATCACGTGCCACCCACCTAAACCCACAAACCTTCATAAGCATAGATCTGTATCTACGTCCGAACCAAATAGGTATCCATGAGTACTCATGTGAGGCACACATATTACAGCCAAGTTCTTTCAGCTCTCGCCTCTCAGTACGAACTAGTTGTCTCTGCTTCAGAGATTCAGCTCCGGAAGCACAATGACAAGTGTTCCAAACTCCCTAAATATATAATCCTGATTATTATTCCCTAAATCAATTCCGAAAACGGAGACAAAGAAACCTAAAGAAGCAAAGCTAGAACAGGCTTCCAGCTAGTGTTGAGGTAACGTACCAATGTGATTTTGAATTCAGATAACAATTGGAAATAAAGGCAACTGAAGAATACAAAGATACAGAAACATCACAACTGAAAGATCAAGCAGCACAATGGATTGCATGATTCACGGGATGATATATTGGAATAGTCAAAAATCAAAACATGGTGCAAAACAGATCCCTATTCCACATTATTCGTCGCATTTCTTGTGATGAGATCAATAAAACAAGATCTATATACAAGAGAATATCATAAAGAAGATTAGGTGATTACAAACACACATATAATAGGATGCTGGTTTTTTTTTAAAATGAGTACACAAATCACCACTAAAGCTAAATCATGTATCGGAGTTTGACTAGGTAACCGGAAGGATTAAGCTGGATCAAACGAGAACGAACCAAGGCTGGCCGGATTGAGAGGATGCATCAGTCGTCGAGATACTACCTATCTTCGGTGGCGGCGACAGCGGGGCTGGGCGGGCCGAGCTGGACGTCGCGAACGATGGACGTGGCCAAGAAGGAGCTGCACGGCGCCGGATCGAGAGGATGCACCGGTCGTCGAGCTACTACCTGTCTTCGGCGGTGACGACGTCGGGGCCGGGCAGGCTGAGTGGGATGGCGGGCTGGCAGGGACGATGGACGTGGCCAAGAAGGAGCCACTCAACGCCTCCCGCGCCAACCTCGTGCAAACCCTCATCTGGGAATGGGGGTGTTTGGTGTTGCGGCCGGCAATCGGTTAGGCTGCCGACGGCAGGCGCAATTAGGGTTTGCATAGCTGCAGGCGTGTCGTGTGTGGGGAATTGGGGATTAGGGAAATCCGGAAATGGTCAAATGAGGAATCGGCGAATGGGGAAATCCGGAAATGGGGAATCGGCGAAACAGGGAATAGGCGGCAAATGGGAAATCTGAAAATGGGGAATCAGCAAAACGGGGAATCGACGGCTAATGGGAAATTCGGAAATAGGGAATCGGTCAAAGAGTAAAGTTAGGGTTACGTGGATGTCTAAAAAATAGAGCCCACATGTCATAGGATATTCATTGAGTATCTATGGATATAAATTGGTATCCACACCTATCTCATGATCTTATTGGGTACTCAAATCCAAAAATCCATGAATTTGAGATGCCACTTGTGCCCACCTTTATCGGATCAGGTACCCACGGGTACTCAAACCCATAGGTAAAACTATCATCCCTAACTATTTGAGGTAAAACGATCTTCGGAGTTGACAGTGTCCCCAGATATGTCATGATGGGTCCGGCGTCCAAATGCCTATGCCTCGCTGGTAGGTTAGCCAGCTGTGCTTCGCCTGGGAAGGCGGTTCCCGCCCTTCGCGGCGCTTGTCGAGGTAGGCGTAGCTGGCGGCTACGGGCGCTGTTCTGAAGGAACGCTTATCCTCGCCTATTGCCGTGCTCGTCAGACGGGTTGTTCGAACTCGAGGTCGACGGCCGAGTCGCCGAGACGGATTCGCCGGCTCCCCACCAATGACCGGGTTTGAGGATGCTTGCGCTCCGCCTATGGTTTGCCTGAGCGTCGAGCTCCCCGACTCGAACCCGTATTGCGCCGCGAGAGGAGTTCGACCCATGGCTCGGCTCGGCGATTCAGAGACCATGGCAGTGTAAAGGTCCCTTATGACCCGATCGAGGCCTCATTGCGGGTACCTCCGTATAAGTATTCGCCAAGAGTCTCTGGCCGAATTTAAACGTATGCCTCGATGGGCCCTTCGATTTGGCGACATATTTTCTTCGCGCACGGCGACGCTCGCTTCCCATGCCCTCCTTAACTTGGTCCTGCCGCTTCGCGCCCGAGTGTTTATAAGGCGCTGAAGCGGGTCTTGTGAGTTGCTCTCCTCCCGCATCTTTGATCTTTCCTAACGCTGGGGACCGCAATGGCTTCTTCACGATCGCTCTTCCGGGATCAGGGACGTCACGGTGGCGCGAAGTTTCGGGGGACGAGGCGCCACCGGGCGCCACAGACGAGAGGCTTTCCTCGCGAATCGGGAGGACTTTCGACCTTGCCATGGCGAAATGGCGAGGCTTGACGCTGTTGATCGTGACGCCGCCAAGTTGTTTCCGCTACCGATCGTCAGTTATCCCTAAGCTTGCTAAGGCAAGGGATGCCCTTGTTCGGGCGGTCCGACGCGACGCCGCTGCCTAGCCTTTCTTGTTTTCTTGCTTGTTTCTCGCCACCCCAACTTTTGGGAGGCAATCTGGTTCGTTGTCCCATACCTTGTTCGAATGTAGTTGTCTTTTCGCCACGGGGCTTCCATTTTGGCGATCCTTTCAATATCTCTCACCACGCCAGAGCGCCGGTTTCGCATGGCAATAGGGGTCCGATCAACTTGGTTGATCGATTTTCGTCTGCGCTGCGAAGCGCCACTTGCGGGTGAAGTTTTGAGCCCCGAACGGCCTGAGAGCCGACGGGGTTTTTATCGGTGGCTTCGACCAACCCGGATTGGTGAGCTACCGGTGCTTATTTTACGCTATAGCTAGACGCTGCCGTGGTCGGCAGGGAGGTCCTGAAGCTTGCGCGAGAGGTTCCGGCCCCGAAAGTGCTTGTTTAACGTCAGAAGCTAGACGCGTGCCGTGGTCGGCAGGGAGGTCCGGATGCCTTCGCGAGAGGTTCCGCCTCAATGCTTGTTTAACGCCGGCCGGACGCGTCGCCGGGTTTGCAGGAGGTCCGATGCTTTCGCGAGAGGTTCCGGTTCCCGGTCGCTTGTTTAACGCCGGCCGACGCGCCGCGGGTCGGCAGGGAGGTCCGGATGCTTTCCCGAGAGGTTCCCGCCTCTAATGCTTGTTTAACGCCGAAGCCGACGCTGCCGTGGTTTGCAGGGAGGTCCGGATGCCTTCGCGAGAGGTTCCGCTTCCAATGCTTGTTTAACGCCGGCGGACGCAGTTAGTGCTATTTTACGCCGAGCCGGGCGTGTTAGACGGCCGGTTTAACGCCGAGCTAGGCGGGGGCATCCGCCTCGAGTCTCGCTTCGGCGAGGCGATCTCGCGAGAGGAGAGGGCCGCCGATCCCACGATACGCCCCGGCCCGCAGTGTGGGACCCGAGAGGGTGAGAAGACGCGGTTTGCTTCACGCCGCCGAACACCGTGCTCGTGGAGCCGCAACGGGTTATCCGGAAAGGGCCTCGAGGTCAGCGACTCCGAGCTGACGATCTCCACGCCGGTGTCCGACGGGGCGCACTCCATAAAAACCTTTCTTTTACTCAATCCTGCATTAGACCCCGAGCCGTCAGAATCCGGGCGCAGTTGGCCGCCGCCTTTCGGGCTCCATGAGAGTTTGAAGTATGGTCTCTGACGCGAAGCTAAGGCGATTGGGTCGTCCGCCAACTCCAACTAAAGACCCACCGAGGGTTCGCTTTAAACTTGCCCCTCACTGCTTGTTCTGTGGGTCATGGGGACCCATCTGTGGATCCTCTTTGGGACCTACGGCTGTGTCTTATTCGTCAGCATTCAAGCTTCTCGCCACCTCGAGACCACAAAGGCTCCGGTGGATTTTTTTCTCCCGCCTGGTCGGTTTGAGCCGAATCCCGAGGCGATGGTCAAGAGGTCGCGCATGCTTTTGTTCCAGAGCGATATTCCCCGACATCTCTCGCAGCATTTAATATGCGCGGGAACTTAAACGCTAAACTAAATGATCGGGGCGGACGCCCATCGGCGGTTTGTCGCGCATGCTCATGATTGACACGTGATGCTTGGATCGCGCGTTTATTGGTTGATGTGTGTCCGCCAGCATGTGCCTTAGTAGGTGCTCGCAGATTTTGAGGTAATGGGGCTAGATCGCTTTTCATCCTTCGCCATCGCCGCTTCCCTTGTTTTGCGATTTCCACTCCCGCAAAATGTCATGGATCGGGTCGAAAGGGTTACCATCGGGGAACCAAATGGCTATTCGGATCATTATGTCGGTCCGATTCCCATCCTCCGCTTTACAGGATGATGAACATTCGACGCATCGTGGCTTAGAAAACCGCGGGGTCATATGAGCGGTCGCCAAGTTGACGTTGTTTAGGAAAGCTCGATAATAAGGAGTTCGCTTGTACTCGCCACAAGGTGAGTGTTCCCAACCGTCATGGATCGCACTACGCTGGTGTTCCTTTCCCGCAGCATTACTGCGAACCGTAGCCGGGCGAGGCCGAGCGCCGGCCTGAGGGAGTACCGCTAGGGAGGATCTAATGGCGCATGCATCGCGCCGACCACTGTAAGTGTAGGAACCTTAAGTATATGTCGCCATCCACACTTGCGCTGGAGAAGAGTGTTCCCATCGACAGGGTCGCCCGCATGGGTATTTTTTCTTCCACGGAGCACTACATCGCAACCTTAGTCACCGGAGCGAGGCCGAGTGCTCTGCCAGGGGTTACCGCTAGGAAGACCATGTAGCCGACTTTGGCCACCTGACCACGAAGTGTGTGAGCTTGCACCAAGCAAGCGTGGGGGCCGAGCTCGGATCACTACATAGTGCTTAAACTCGAAAAACGATCAAGGAAGAAGTTTTTGAGGAAAAGATCGGTTTTATCTTCTTATTCCGCATGTTGGAGACGCCGTGATGGTTTAGGCTCGCTTTTTTCGCGGCGCGTTCGCCCAAAGGACGGTCAAGGGTCAGTGCCGGATTCGCCTCAGATCTCGGCGCGCCGCAGAGGGACAGAGAGAGCGCTGCGCTGCTTCAAGGCGCCGGTTAATGTGCGCACATCCCACTTCCGCGGACGCTGCTTTCGCCCTTCTACCGCCCTGAAAAAGGTCGCACGGGTGCCCGAGAACCGCTACTTTTTCGCTGCCGCCATTTCTTCACCCTCCCGCCTTTTGTTTTAGCATAAGAAAGAAAAAGATCGCAGATTTAACGGTGGATGGCAAACAGCAACAGTGACCGGACGACCGAAGCAGAGGCGGCTTTCGCCCGCTGGCCTCGACGTTAAGAGGCTCCCGCGACCGACGCCGCCTTCGTGCCGGACGGGATAAGGTCGAAGGTTTCGCGCTTTTCGTGACGATTCTCCGCGGTAGGCTTTTCGCCGCCCGGGTGGCTTTTGATTTGGCCTTCTACCGATGTCGCCGCTTTTGCTTTTTTCTTAGCGCCCGGCTTATGCTCGATACCGCGTCAGCCGCCGCGACAAGGAACGGCGCTAAGCATACGCTGCTCGACAAGCTATTCGATCGCTCCTGGTCACCCCTTTGGCGGCGTCCGGACGACGGACTACAACAGATTGGCGCTGGCCGAGGCCTTCAACGCCATGTTGCGAGGGCCGCCTTTGCGACGGAGGTGGCGCGCAGCTGGCTCCTCGCCCAGCCGCCTGGAGGAGCTAGCCAAGACGCTACGAGGAGATGGCGCCGCAGCTGCCTCGAGCCGGCCGCCGAGACGGAGCTGCGCGGATCGCGCCAAGAGCCGCGGTCTCACGCGAGGCCCCTCCCCTGCTTCTCGCCTGGCCTTTCAAAGCATAGGAGGAGCCTCGAGCCGCTGGGTGAAGCTGAAGGACCATCGGACCGCACTCGCTCGGGTATGCCCGCTGCCTCACCCAGCGGGGCCGACGCCGACCGCCGCTTTGCGCGAGCACTGCTCGTCAGGGGGGGTCGCCACGACGCCGCGGAGATCGTGATCGCTCGGCTCGCCAAGGCCACCGCGACACTACCTTCGACCGATGGCGGCTGCCGCCGGATCGGGCGGAGACGCGAGTCCGATTCGAGCGGTGGTGCGAAAGGCAACAGAGAAGGTTATGCGCAGGACGCTGCCAGAGAAGCGGCGCTCGATGAGGACGACGCCCCGCTAATGAACCTCCCGGCGCCCGCTTTTTTTTGTTCTCATGTGATGATGTTTTGACATCTTTCTTAATATCTTGCCTCTTTCCTTCACGTAATATCACCACGAATCACCATAGTTTTAGGAGCCGCGGACGCCAGAGCGAGGTCCCGCCATTAATCCTTCCATACTCCGGGTATACTGGTGCAATGTTACCATCCGGATCTTCGTGTTTAACTATGCAAGTTGGGGAACCTTCAGAGGTGAAGGGTCCTCCCACGAGGATCCTTGAGTGGCGGGCGGCCGCGACACCCCTTGGGTGGTGAACGGAGTCGCCTTCGCCCGCTGGCATGTACTTCCGAAGATCCCGTCCGGCCTGCCAAGAACGCGCCGTCAGTTAAGAGGCCATCAAGGAGATGATCGAGTCTAGAGACTAAGACGACGACGCGCAAGCCCCTACTCGGGCGCGCCAACCGCTTGCTGCTTGCAGAATATGCTAGCAGTATATTTGTAGGTCAAGGGGCCGACGCCTCCTCTGATGGTTGACTCACCGAGTTCTCGAACGCGCATTTGATCGGACAGAGGAGTCTCGAAGGGGACATCGTTTGGGCCGAACGTCCCTACTTCAGCTTATGGAGGATCTCGTTGATCGTATGGTGATTACATGCGAGGACCAAGGATGCCTTTGGCGCCATCTCAGGGGAGCTCGAGAGCCTCACCGATCGCTGGATCGGGGAGCGAAGGGATGCTAGTGGGCGAGGGTGTTTGCTCACAAAAGAGAGCGAGAAAGAGGAGGCGTGAGCGAGAGAGCTGTGAGAGAGAGTGAGTGCCTCGCTGCCGCGCCTTCCTAAAGATCCCGGCCTTATATAGGCGAGAGAGCAAAGTTACACGAGGCTCTGGAGAGAGGAGCCAGCCGGGGCACGCTATCCCTTGGTGATCCGGCTATGCATCTTCGAGTTATGTGTCCTCGTGATATGTCATGATGGGTCCGGGCGGTCCAAATGCCTATGCTCTCGCTTGAGGGTTAGCTAGCGGTGCTTCGCCGAAGGCGTGTTCTCGCTCCTCCTCAGGCGCTTGTCGAGGTAGGCGAGCGGGCGCGCTACCGGGCGCGTTTCGTAAAGCGAACGCTCATCTCGCTCGGCCGCTCTGCTCAGACGGGTTGTCCGAACTCGAGGTCGATTGATGACGGGCCGAGTCGCCGAGACGACTTCGCTGGGCCCCACCAGCGACCGGGTCGGAGGATGCTTGCGCTTCCGCCTATGGTTTGCCTGAGCGCTCGGGAGCCCCGACTCAAACCCGGCCAAGGGTCAGCGAGGAGTTCTGACCCATGGCTCGGTTCAAGGCGATTCAGAGACCATGGCATGTAAAAGGTCCCTTATGACCCGACGAGGCCTTTGCTGCGGGGTACCTTCCGTATAAGTATTCGTCGAGGAGGTTACCAGACAAGATCTCGGCCATGACACTGGCGCCTTTGACTTCACGATGCAGTAATGAATTTGACCTTCCAGAGGAACGCGAACGCCAAACCGCCGCCTCGAACCTTAATTATGCCTCGCCTGTCGATGCCAAGACACCTTTTGAGAGGCTCCAACCGACGCCGACTCGTGCCTATAAACCCAAACCTTCGCGACCTTTTTGAAGAACTTCCTCGATTCTTGCGCCTCGACTCCAAGCCCTTACTTGCACGATTCTTCCTCCTCGATCAAGCCCAAAGACGACACCGTGACCAAACCCTGGAGAAGCACCATGTCGTTGACGAGGATGAGGGAGTCGAGGGCCTGGGCCTCGTCCCAAATGATGTGGAGGTTGCCAGACGGAAGTCCAGTCAGCCGCCCTAGGGGACGACGAGCTCGGTGCACCGAGCACTACGAGCTCTTCACCGCAAACACCGGAGAGTTTTCATGGCGGCGATCCTGCCCACTACGAGATCGAGCTCATCAACCCGGTGCCCAACTCAATCCTCCTCCTTTCCATCTTCTTCTTCTCACCTATGCGAGGGGTTCCTTGAATCCTCCCCACCCTCGCTTCTTCTTTTTTGCTTCTTTTCCTTGTTTCGCCCGAAGGACCCCCGTGGTGGATGCCTTTCCTCGGCCATGGACGGAATCCCATAGGCCTTCCCCAAGATCCAATCTGCGGACTTTGGTCCATGGACCGAAGTGGTTTTATTTGAAGAAGGGTCTGACCGGCATCGCTGCTCGACGGACCCCGACACCGGAAGAAAGAGACCCGTGAGTCGACGACCCGAGGCCGACGAGGAGGCCATCGCCGCCATCCACATTTGCGCCACGCTGCTTCACCGGGCAAAGCGATCGTCATGATTTCATGGAGCCGGTTTTCCTTCGAAGAGGGAACACCGCTTTACGAGATCACGGGCGCGATTACGATGACCGCGAGGGCACGCTCGTGCGCTCAAGGTTCTCAGAGACTTGCTCACCTCCGCCCTTCGAAGTCTTCTTGATCGCTCGCTTGTTTGCAGCTACCGGCGAACTCGGTTACCGCCAGATGAATGAGATGTTCAGAAGGCGCGCATCTAATACACCCTTGATCCTCTGGCCCCAAGAATATATCGCACGGAAGGCCGAGGTGAGCGCCTAATCCATTCTTCGGTTTGTACTTCAAGCCGCGCTTCTACCGCTCGTCAGATTTCATCGTAGACCACCAGAGTTGCTTGACACGGCCAAGAGGATGTTCCCACCACCGGCGGGCAAAAGTAAGAAGGAGAAGAAACCGCTCTGCAAGCAGGACGCATCGTGAGGCCAAGAAGCCTCACGCTGAATGGGCCGATCACAAGAATGGTAAGGACTCCCAAGGTCAAGCTCTCGAAGCTAGTACGCCACGCTTGTAACATCCCGAAATTTGCTTTTAATCAGATTACGTTATTTCAATTATTTAGAAATATCTGAAATTTATTTGGAATTTTTGGAATTAATTTGAATCTAAGCTTTATCGAATTAATCGTATAAAATAACGATCATGCATTTCGCGTATGCATAAATTTCAAATTTAGTTTTAAATAATAATATTTGAAAAATAAGGATGTTTTTTCAAATACGCCAAAAACTTGTTTATAGATTTAGTTTGTCGATTTTATAAATAACCGATAAGTGTCTCGATCCACTAAAAGAATTTTTGCAGAAAATCTATATATCGAAAAAATCGCTAAACTAACTTCGTTAACTTCCAAATATTCCCTATTATTTTAGAGGATTTTTCCAAGATTTTTAGAGCCTTTGCTATTTTATCCTAATCATGATTGTTCCAACACTATTCAAATTCGAATTTAACCGACAACACGTGAATGCATGGACTTCTGTACATGTGAATTATTCTTCCCTGCCGTTTCAATCCTTCAATTACTAGCCGTTTCCTTTTCAGTTTCTAGCAATGCTATTCTTCTTAGAAAATGCCTGCTTATTTCTAGCCGATTCTCCATTTGTTCATTTCCTGTACGTTTTCCATTCCCAGCCATCATGCAGCCATTTCCTCCACCTTCTTGATTCATCACGACTTGATTCCAGCCATTTCTCTACCAGCATGCATGCACGTTTCAATTCCTTAGCTGCCTTTGCTTCAAGACTAACCCATGCAATGAAGAGCTTCCAAATTGCTTCCAATTGTAATCGCTTTTCCGCTTCTTTCTTTTTATCTTATTCGGTTTTAGTTGATCACGCTTCCTCCTTCCTTCTTAGTCTCCTTGCCTTTCTACCATCTCATTTTTTCTCCCCGGCAAACCCGCTCGCTTTCATCTTCTTTATGCGCAGCTTGTTTTCGGTGGTGAGTCCTCTCTTGTCAAATACCATTCTAATGGATTGTTCTAGCCTTCTAAAACCCATCATTACCAACGCCCTGTGAACACGCCGCAGGTCTTTATTTCGTCGCCGCTGGTATCGCCACTGCCGCCGCCGGGCAAGACTCTCCTACACGCTTTCTTTCATTGGTCGACCAATCATTGCCGTCGTTAACCACACTTTTTTTCTCACGCCACAAGACGCCTATCTTGATCGGTTGATCTGTATATTTGTGCTTATATGGTCGAATGCATGTATATATATATACATTAGGTCGCACGGTATATACAAATATATTAGGATTGTATGCAAGTACACATGTTTGCATTAGAGGATTCTTGTATAATCTTCTCAGATGCACGAACACGTATGTATTAGGATGATTCGGTTTACTCTCTGTCTTCTCTGCATTTTTGAATTTTGCTTACTTTCATGTCCTAGCCGCCCCTCCCTTGTCAGTCTGCTCCATCACTGCTGCCGGCCACGCCGTCTCGGCCATCACCGCCGCCGCCATCTCTGGCTGGCCATGCCTCCTTCTCAAGAGCCACGCTTTTTGATTTTCTGTGCCAGAGCCAACAGAACTAAAGAACAAACAAAGACGCATGAAGTATATGCATATACACTGTGAAAAGTGCCATGCAAAGTATGACTAGATAAAAGTTGTACGTAAATTTGTAACTAAATTGCGGATTTTGTCTTTTTCGCTATAAACTCGTTATAAGTCCAAATCTCATGCAACAAATTTTGTAAATTATTAAATATTAATACCTAGCCACAGTAATTTTATGAAATTTTATAAATGAATTTATACTGTTAAAATATTCAAGGAAAGTCCAAATTTATGAATTTTGTAGTTTTAAACTATACGCTCAAAATGTCGGAATAAATTTTATAAATCTTAGAAAATGCTAAACTAATTATTTGGAAGTTTTCATGAAGTTACTTAATTAGTTTGATTTGTCGATTTTTCCTAATGTGTATTTGCACGTTGTTTTATATGTTTATTTGGTTCTTTTGCCTGCTACACGAGACGTTGAGTTGCGTGGAGGACGCGATTTCGAGGATCAAGCTCCTCACCAAGACTCGCTGCTTTTCAAGGCAAGTTGTGCTAACCATGTTGCTCCTAAATTTCAAATGTATTTTGTTTCAACTATGCATGCTAATTCAACTAAAAATGGTTTAAATATTTTGGGTGAATTAGCTAGTTAACCTAATTGTTATTACCACCTTGTTAATAATATTTGTATGCCATGATTCTTTTGATAACCCTAGTTTGGTAATATTAGTTGGTTTATAATATTGTGCCAACACGGGAGGCTAGACCGTGAATAGTTGCTTAGTCATGCATACTACGTGAACAATCCTTTTTGAATACAAAAGCAACTTTGACTAAATAATAGTGAATGCTTTTGAAAAGGTGGAATGTTGTTGGTAATGATGTTGGAGTGTAGAGACCCGTGGTTCTACATGAAGGATGATTACGGGCTTGTGTTGCACCGCTGAATAACCCGAATGGGATTTGATTTAGATCGGGGCAAGTGGACCGAGGTTTCGTAAAATGTGGGCCTGTGTGTGGCAATTTGGGTGGGTTGAGGTTGTGAGGGTCAGGTGCCAACTCGAGAGAAGGAAGTCTTGCCTTGGCCGGGCCATGACCTTACCTTTGCAAGCCTTTGACTCGAGCCTCGTGACAACCACATGTCCGAATGGGAAGACCTAGTTTAGTAAGATTCTGATGTCTTACCTTTTGATACTCAGGTGGCAAGCACGGGGTAATCAGACGGGAGCGTGTTCGGTTACTGCTTGGTACCCTATCCAACGGTGTTCTGCTCTGTTCTATACTTCTGCTCGGAAAGCGAGGGAAGTGATAGTGAAGGCAACACTGAGAGGTTCTTAGGCTAAGATAGATGTCTCGAAAAGCTTTGTTACGGCTAATCGCTTTGTGGTGTGCGATCGTGATCTTGTGGGTAAAGTGTACAACCTCGCAGAGTGTTAAACTGTTCAATAGCCGAGTCCAAGGTAATCGGACAATGCTCGGGATTACAAATAAGGGTAGTGTTTGAAAATAAATGGGTGGGGTCATGTAGCCAAAGAAATGTGATTAGAGATCGGTGTCTAAAAAGATATGAAATACAACTTGAGAAATATAGTGATTATATGATTTTGATGCTTTCAATCTAAATAAAGAAGTAAATTAAAATATGATGCAAAAGTTAAAATAACCAAGACAACTATTCCTTTGTAATAAGCCATGCATGTAGTAAATAGACCCCATTTTGTGCATGACTTGTTGAGTACGGTGTGTACTTACCTTCATGGATAAACTTACTAGAGGAAGAGACTACGCCCGCTATGAAGAGGAGTTCAAGCAAAGAGCCGAGAACTAGGGAAGCAAGCTCACCGTATGCCTCAGGGAGAAGATGAAGCACCACTTACATTTTTATATTTTCCACCGTTGAACTTTTGTTTACTTTGACTATTGTAAGCCCTCGTGATGGCAGATTATTGTAAGGGACCATAAGGTCGAACAACCTCGCTTATATACATGTTTGATGTACTTTTATTATTATTCCACAAGCAGTGATGTTTGTGGTACATTAAACCCTCATAGACTCGGTGCACTAGCGCGATCCTCGACTAGTGCAGCATTACACAGAGTGTCCTGATTTGCAAGTTAGAAACCCCGCAAAGTCCAAGTCTTGCAAGATCAAAAAAGGCCCATGGGGAAAAACATGGTCTATACGAGGAAAAACTTAAGATTTATAGTAAGGCTTGAGTCATGACAACGATTTGCTTTGCTCGTTGGACCCGATCCTGCTTAAATCGAACCCTAGCAGGGGAGTATAGATCTGAATAGATTCTTACACACAACTCGACTCATTGGGGTGAAGGATAAGTCTGCGACACTGGCAAAAACAAGCGCGCTCATCCGTAGGTCGAGACTCGAGAGAGAATTGAGCTCAAGCCAACACAAAACATAGAAAGAAAAGGTGCGCAAAGACAAATAATGACAATTGAACAAGAACTTTATTGAAATTTGAGATAAAAAGGTTACACATAGAATTTTTGAAGCTGGCCAATATTCCACGAGCTAGAGAGCTCTCGCCATCGGCATCGCTAGGTAAGCCCCGTACGATCTGTTGAAACAACTCTATAGGGGCCTCCCACCGTGGGGATAACTTGTTGGTGTTGGGCGGTGCTCAATCCGCTTCGGGGCTAAGTCCCCAACAAGGAGCTCCATAGGTCGTGACTGATCTAGGCGCATGTCCGCGAAGAGCTTAAGTGCATCAACTTGTTGATCGTAGTAGTGTACGACATCTTACTTCTTCCGCCAGTAAGGTCAAGAGACCGCTCTTACTCAAGTCGATCCGATCGACCAAGCTAACTCGGCAGAGCCAGTGACCTCGGGAGGTAGGGACGATCACCGATCAACACGAGCCGGGAAGGGTGGACCCCATTGCTCGGACCGTGTGAGTGCGAATAGACCATAAGGCGGTGGGAAGTTCGTCCACCGGTATGGCCGGTAGCTCGAGCTCATCGACACTCGCTTTTGACGCCTTGAACGATTTGTCCGTTGGCGCGTTCCACTGCTACATTACTCTGCGGGTGGGCCACCGAGGCATAGCATACCTTGGTGCCGATGTCTTCGCAGTACTCCTGGAACAGCTCACTGGTAAATTGAGTTCCATTGTCAGTAATGATTCTGCATGGAACCCCATACCGTGACCGCGAGCAGCGGAAGAATTTGACCGCCTTGTGAGCCGTGATGGTCGAGACGGGTTAAAGCCGATCCACTTGGTGAAATATCGATGGCCACGAATAAAACCTCTTCCCCGGTGCGCCTCCGGAAAAGGCGAGGATGTCTAGCCCCGGTCGAGAAAGCCCACGCGAAGCGGGATGGTCTGCGAGCGTAGGGGCGGTGATGCGACTTCCGAGCATGGGCGGCGAGGTTCGGCAGTGCGGACAATGTTACGCGGCGTCCTAGAGTGCCGATTATAATAGTACCCCATGCGGAAAGCTTTCCCGACCATAGTCCTAAAAGAAGAGTGTGCCCTACAGAGACCTGAATGAATGTCATGTAGCAGGTACTTACCCTCCTCCGCGGTAACGCACTTTGTCAGGATGCCAGAGATATTCCGACGATAAAGCTTGCCGTCCATGAGCTTATATGAGCTCGCCCGGTGCTTGATCCTGCTTCTTTTCGTTGGCTCGGCCGGGAGCTCACCCGTCGCCAGGAAACGATGGATCGGCTCGGCCCAGGAGGGAGTACCTTCGATGAAGGCGACCGAGGGCCCTTGATCGGAGATGGAAGGAGACGCCAGGGTTTCCAGGATCACGTCGGGAGGGACTTCATCGTCGGACGACCCGAGCTTGGAGAGGAAATCTGCGTCAGAGTTGTCCTTCCGAGCCACATGTGTGATCTCTAGGTTCTGGAACCACTTCTCCATCTTACGCGCCTCTACGAGGTACTTGGCCATGGAGTCTTGAGAGCACCGTAGCCCTTGTTGAACTAGTTGATGACGAGTTGTGAGTCGCTTTGATGACCAAAAGCAAACACCCAAGCGCCTTGCAAGCTTCGGAGCCCCGCCAAAAGCCTCGTGATTCGCTGCATTGTTTGTCGTTGGGAACCCAAAACGAACCACGACCTCAAATTTATCGCCTTGATGGGTGAGGATGAGGATTCCACTTCGAAGCGTTTGAAGGACCGTGAGCCATCGAAGTACATGACCCAGGGCTTCTCCTCATCGACCTCGAGCTCAGGAGCCGGCTGCGAGGTCTGTTCGACCACGAAGTCGGCCAACACCTGCGACTTAATGGCCGTGCGCGCCACGAACTGGAGGTCAAAAACAACTAGCTCCATGGCCCACTTGGCGATGCGTCCTCGAGCCTCTGGATTCCTCAAGATTTCCCCGAGCGGGAAGTTGCTCGGGACGACCACGGAGTGAGCCTGGAAGTAATGCCGAAGCTTGCGTGAAACCATGAGGAGGGCATAGAGGAGCTTCTGAACCTGAGGGTAGCGCTCTTTTGGCCCGTGAAGGACCTCGCTGATGTAGTAGAGCTGGATCTTTCCAAGACGTTCCGCTCGGCCACCGGGATATTGTTGACGGCTACAGAGGCGGTGGGCGAGGTAAGCAAAGAACTTCTCTCCGGCATGGGTCGTAAGTAAGGGTGGTGTCGATAGGTATACCTTCAACTCGTCGAAGGACCGCTGAGCCTCGGGCGTCTACTCAAAGCCCCCGTGCTTGCGTAAGGCCTTGAAGAAGGGCGTTGTCGGACCAGATTTACCATCCGGAACCTCTCTGCATTTCAGCTATTAGTCCGAGATCAAGAGGCTAGTACACAGGTCAAGCAAATGATGAATCATAACCAAGTACTAATAATAACATAAATAAAAATAATGTATCACCGACCTTATGGCCAATTATTACAAGACATAAAATCTTCACGGTGGAAGCAACAAAATAAGAACAATAAACTCCAACATGGGAGGGCCCATCAATTTACCACGAGCAATTGGTGAGGGAACGCGGTCCTAGTACTCCAGATGGCCTTTGTCGATCTTTCACATGTAGAAGTCAGTAGTCGCCCACCAGCAGCCTTCGAAAGCTTCGAGATTCATGTTGAGTGTAGCAT
Source organism: Guadua angustifolia (assembly GCA_036346375.1). Classification (NCBI taxonomy): domain Eukaryota; kingdom Viridiplantae; phylum Streptophyta; class Magnoliopsida; order Poales; family Poaceae; genus Guadua; species Guadua angustifolia. The sequence continues at coordinate 12,636,017 of CM070513.1, read as the reverse complement.
GTGAGTACAAGCGTGCTCGCAAGTCGGAAAATGCAACATGTATGGCTTTCCAAGGAAAGGCTTAATAGGGTTCTTTTGCATAAAGCCAAGTTTCATCAAACCATACATAATAATTTTCACAAAGCACATTTTAACAATTATTTTAACAATTGAATTATTTAATATTCTAGTGAAGATTCAATCCACCATCATTAGTATAAAGGCTCTATCTACCACATTTAAAAGATTAAGGTAAACCAACTCATGACTCTATCTCTCATGATCAAAAGCAGTTCCATCTACCCGATTGGCTCAATCGCCAATAAAACATCCGAGAATTCTAACCACTCCCAAATCCCAAAGTTCATTTTTGAAAACAAAACCAAAAGACTACCAATATGCAAAGCATTCTTTGTTCGCCTCTTGAATGTAAACGCACGCTTATTCAATAGTTTTAACTCTGCAGAGGTTGTACACTTTACCCACAAGACATGATATTCTCTTGATGCCAAGCTATTAACACACTTCTTTAGGTGTGCTTGGCAGAGATATCATGACAAGGCCTTTACAATGTATCGCCTAACCCGACTCACCACCGAGGTTTCACCGCTATTAGGGTTCTATCTCGCCAAAGATATAAAGCCCCTCTTGCGCCATGGGAAATACGACTTGTCTCTCTCTGCACCCACATTCCACCATCGGTGAGTCTAAATTAGGTTTCTACAAATTATTCAGCCAGTCGAGCCCATTTAACATGTGGTTGTCTTGTTGTGCTAAAATGGACAATCATAAGAGTCGGTCCTTAATTTGATTAGACGGCTTCCACAAGCCAAGACCGTGCTCTGCCTGCACGACTGCTTGACAAACCATTCCGCCAAATCTAAACCATTTTTATTTTATTTTTATTTTGCAATCACAGCAGCAAGAACTTTGCTACAATTCTCAAATCATACTTTAAATCATACTTTTGATATAATCCCACCCGTAAGTCATTTAATCAATTTTGTACTAAGCAAAACTACTGTTCTAACCATCAAATGTCACAATAAATTAGGCATGACATAGCAAAGTGTCCTAAGGTTACAATTGAACATGGATATCAACAATCAAGGAGATGATCGCAATTGAATAACTAATAATCTATATTTGATATACGGTTATAAAGATAGCAATGCATGTTTACAAAACTTTGTAAAACATTTGCAAATATGGGATCAATGTGCCAAGGAGACTTGCCTTCGCAGCAGGACAGCGGAACGTCGGTCTGGAAATGGAGATCGTCCTCGGCGGCGGCGACAACGTTTTCTACTTACGCTGCAAAAAACAGTGCAAAAAAAGAATAAAATAAATTAAACAGAAACTAAAAATTATAATAAAAATACTGGCAGATAGAGGATGAATTTAGATGAATTTAGGAATTGGAATCACTCGAATCGGAGTTCGGATGACAAAGATAAAAATGTTTGAAATTTGCTCAGATTGGAAAATCAAAAACGAAAGAATATTCTCAGAATCTTCTTTTTACTGATTTCTTTTTGAGTTCCTTGTCTCTATGACTGGTGGGGCCCGGCTGTCATCCTCTGTAACGTTTCTTCAACCTCTAGCCCTCCATGGAAACACAGGAAGCTTCTGGCCTCTCCTGGCGCCGACGATAGGGACCACGGCGGGCGACGGCGGTTAGCAAAACGGAATGGCGACGCAATGGGGAGGTGGTGGCACACGGCGGCAAGGGGCGGCATGGCCGGAGGCGGCGCGCATAGAGCTTGCAAGCGGCGGCGGTGGGGCTGTTCGGCGCGCCGGCGAAGGGGAGGCAAAGACGGCCGGCCGAGGGGCGCAGGAGGGGCGGCAGGGTCCGGGGAAGCTGGTGGGGAGCTCGGCGGCCGGCGGGAGTGACCGAGACGGCGTGCCCACGGTGGCCATGGCCGGCGCGGGTAGGCGCACGCGGCGGCGACGAACGGCGGCGAGGCGGCGGCCGGCGAGGGCTGGGAGGAATGCGGTGAGGTTTTCCGGAAGGGATGCACGCGCCAAGGATGGCCGGGGAGGCTCCAATCGGCGGTGGCGCAAGCTTTTGGCCTGCATCAATGGAGATGAACAGTGCACGCAAGAACAGACATATCCGAAAATTTTGGGGGAAACTTGAATTCGCGACATTTTGCAAAATTAGTGAGTGCAATAGACATAGCACGATAGAATGAGTATATGGATGCAAGGAATTGGACTGGAGGTTACCAATTTTACGAGGAATCGACGATGAACGGCGAAACGGTCGACGACGAACAATCGTCAAATCGGAGACCGAAACTGCAACGAATTTAGAATACGATTGAGGGCTTGTGATCTACAGACTAAAAGACACGGAATGACACTGTTGGTGCATGGTTTAACTCACCGGAATGAAAGTTAGTTCGACGGCGTCGTCGACGGACGTCGGTCGGAGTTCTTGCTCAAAATCGGAGGTCTAAACGTCGATGGAACGAAGGAGTAACCGAAGCACTGCGAAGGGGACGTCGATACGAACAAATGAAGTACTCGGGCGCACGAGGAGACGAAGAATCAGCCAAGTTATGGAATGAGCAACGTTTCGCGGATTAATCTTGATTGTGGCCGTTTCGGGAGAGGAAAGAACAAGCTATCTGCGGGATTTGATTCTCCTGACCCTTGCCGTTCCGATGCATAAATTTCCTATTTGATTGATGCTTTATTTAGGCTTGAATTGCTTTGGGAAGTTGGAAGAGAGAGACAGCCATGAATGGCCTGGAGGCCTGCTGCTCTGATCGATTTTTTCTGGTCGTGCGCATGGAGAAGATAGAGAGGAGAGAGAAAATGAGGACTTTTGGACTTTGGGCCCACAGAAAAAATGATTTAGGCCCAAAACAAAAAGGACTAAAAATTAGAAATGGATGCAGAATAAAATTTCGGGTTGAATGATTGCGATGGCGGATTTAAATTTGATTTTAAATTTGAATTTAAATTTAAATTTTGATTTGAAGCGAATTTTAAAATTTACAGATGAATTTGGAATAAATTCAATTCTATGAAAGGATGCCAGATAGATATTCAAACCAAATAAACTCCAACTTTTTAAATTAAATAATTTAAATTAAATTTTAATGAAATTCGAAAACGGATGTTCTGTGACGCTCACGCCGAGCCTTGAGATGAACCCATTAAGGCGACCATACGACCTGTGAGGCATCAGACCGCTTCACCGAACTCGTGAGCCATCTTTCTATCGCCGATCTTCTTCGGTTTGGGCCGACCCGAGCCTCCGATCATGTAGCCGAAAGCACCTTCCCTGAGGCGGCGCCAACACGCACTTCTCCGGATTGAGTTTGATCTTGTATCCGCTCAGTTGGCAAAGGTCTCTTTAAGATCTTGAACGTGGTCGGCCGCGAAGCTCTTGACGATGATGTCATCCACGAGACCTCGAGGTTGCGGCCAATCTGAGGCTCGAATGTCTTGGTCATCGAGCCTTTCGAAGGTCGCACGGCTAAGCGAGATCAAACGACATGGTCGTAGCAAGAGGGTCCCGAATGGCGTGATGAACGACGCCTTGCTTTCGTGCCGATCGCTCGCTTAATCTGGTGGTACCCGCATAAGCGCCTAGGAAGCTCAGCAGCCTTGGCATTGGTGTGGAGTCGACGATCCGTCGATGCGCCGGAGAGGAAATTATCCTTCGCATGCCGAAGTTCAACCTGTGTGATCCACACACATCCTCCACTTTCCGCCTTTCTTTCGCGACGATGACGGGTTGGCTACCATTCGAGTAATTGATCTCATGAATGAAACCGCCTTCAACGGCTTATCAAGGTTCTCCTTGATTATGGCGACCTTCTGGAGAAAAGCTCAGAACTCTCGGCGACACGGCCAGCGAATCGGCCAAGACTCGCAATCGATGCTCGACCACCTCCCTCGGGACACCTGGCATGTCTGTCGGCTCCTAAGCAAATATATCTTTGTTGGCGCGGAGGAAGGTGACGAGCTCGAGTTCGGCCGAGATGTGGACGCACACCGAAGGGTCTCCTCCTCGAAGCAGACGGCCTTTGTAGCCTCATTGGCCGATGACCGCTTTTGGTGGGCGACTCGTGGTCGCTTGGGGACCTCGCTGAGGCAACATGCCTGCGAGAGCCAGGGCTTGAGTCTCGCAACCGTACGCCGCCTTAAGGTCGCCGCGCACCGTGATGATGCCACTGGGTCCCGAAATTTTCATGCATCGGTGACCGTAGTGGTTGGCCACCATGAACTTGACCAGAGCGGGACACCCGAGGATGGCGTTGTAGGGGAGGTCACCCTCAACCACCTCGAAGGTGATCAGCTCGGTGCGAAAGTTATCCGAGGCGCCGAAGGTGACGGGCAGGACCACCTACCCTAGAGGAGTGGTCGAGCTCCTAGGAACTACCCCGAAGAACGGAATCGCGATGCTCTTGACCTTCGACCGGAGCATCTACATCCGGTCGAGCATGCTAGCCAAGAAGAAATTGAGGGAGCTGCCACCATCGACCATGACCCTCCCGACCATGGTGTTGCTGATGGTTGGGGTCACGACCAAGGCAGTCTTGAGATCCCTGGACATACCTTGGGGGGAATCCTCCGACGTGAAGGTGATCGAGCCCTACCACTTGCGAAATCGGGTCCGTATGCCCCGGTGGTGGCTCAGTAGACCACACGCTGCATCCTTGATCTCGCGTCGGGATTGGTACTGTTGACGCCGCCGAAGATGACGCTAATCCGCGGTCGCCTCGCTGGAAGTCCAGTCGAGGTCGGCCTGGTCTTCTCGATGTTTACCCTTCGGTGGTCTCCTTCTTCGGAAGCACAGCATCTCACCACGCCCATCGAGAAGGCCTCGAGCTTGGCTTCGCCAGACTCGCAGACCTCGCAGGTCGGGCCCGGTCCTGTGGAAATGCATAAAATTTACCTTCGTCAAACGAGGCCACCCTCGTAACCTTGTTGTCGACCCTCTACTGTCGCGATCCGGCCGTGATCGCCCCGCCGAGGTCGGCGTATTCTCCGGGGCCGTGGTCGATTTTGTTGAGAACGGGGCTTCTCCTGAGCCGAGTCCCGCACCTCCATGACCTCGCGGTGACCATCCGCCGAGACAGTCACCCGAGGTCGGCCTCCGTCGCGCTTGCAGTCTCTCTTTCGCTTCTTGGCGGCCGAGCCATGGTCGGTACTTTTGACGCCTGAAGGGCCTGCCTCACCCGAGTTGACACCAAGCTTACCTTGGTCGTAATCGCGCTTCCAGCGGACCGCGTCGTCCGCATCCGCGTAGCGCTCCGCCATGCGAAAGAGCTTGCCGACGGTGAGCTTTGTCGTGATCTCTAGGTCTTCGGTGAGGCGCCGGTCGAACGCCGAACTTGAAGGCCTTGATCACCGCTTTCATCGCCATACACTAGGAATCGATATCTAGTGCGAATGAACCGCCGCACGGTCGCGGAGGGTTCATTCTTTCCTTGATCACCCGGTCCAGTCCTTCTCCTCGCCGCCTTCGTAGTAGCTCCGAAATTGAGCGAGGGCGCTCGATTTGGCGCCACGAAAGAAAGTACCTGGTTTCGTTGAAGAGCGAGGCGCGCAAAGACCGCCCAAGACGGTAGAGAGGTAGTTGGCCATCACGCACTTTCGCGTTGCTCCCGCGGCTAGGATGGCGATGGTGTATATCGAGAGGAATTCGTCAGGGTTCTTCGCCCCGCCGAATCGCCGACACGCGGTCTTGAAACGAGCCGCCACCGCACCCGCCCGGTCGTGAGTACGCCCAAGAATCAGATGTCGACAGGCGCGCGAAGGTTCTCGGCGCTGGAGTTGGATTTCGATCGCTGGTGTCCCGCCGCGACCTCGACGCCATGGCGATGGGCCCGCATCACCCGAAGTCTTGTGGCGCTCATGGACCCGCCGCGCTTTGGTGGCACGTCGGGAAAGGCTCGACGCTCCATCGCGGAGCGAGAGTCATCAGACACCGGTTGCCGCTGCATTCTATCCGGGTCACGCTAAATGGAGCGGCAATGAGGCGATGTACGACAGTATCGAGATCGCCGGCGACGGAGATCGGCGGAGGTGTTGGCGCCTACGCGAGGAGCTGCCGTCGCTCCTCAACGACCGACCTAGCATGGAGGTCTCGACGCTGCGGACGCACAACTTCGTTAGCCGCTTTGTCGAGCTTCGTCGCGAGCTTCGGCTAAAAAGACCCGACGTCGGACGCGGCGGATCGATTATGACTCGTCGATCGCGACTGAGGCGCCGCCCGAAAAGCGCGGGAGTCCGGAGCGCCCCGAGGACGTTCCAATCTTCTCAAACTCCTCATGGGAGGGCGTTACATACTGTTGATGGCAACTGGGCTATCCGGGCGAGCATCTTTAGGGGTCTTTGCTGCAGCTCCCCCTCCTCAATGTCCGCGTCATGGCTGGTAGCCATGAGAACGAACCAATTTCGGAGTGGCGGAGAGGGGGAGAACAGAGACGTGGAACTTCCATGCTCGGGGGCCGTGTTCGACCCCGAGCTCGCGGAATATGATGCTGCAGAGGACGCCATGCCTTGGAAATCTGGGACTTTTTACGGCTGAATGAAGCTCTCAGGCCCCACTTGGCGCCATTGCCGACGATCGGGATCGCTCGACCGCAAGAGTGAAAAGGATCGCTGTGAATGGGGGACCCAGAAAGCGCTTCACTCAGCAATGGCGTAGACGTAGGTCGGTGTGTGTGGTGTCAGCGAGCAAGGAACAGCGAATTATACTGGTTCAAGCCCCCGCAAGGATAACAGCTCTACGTCCAATCTTCTCCGGAGATGGAGGAACTCACTAACCGTGCGTACAATGAGATGATTACAGCTCGAGCCTAAGTGCTCTGTTTGAGTATGCTGGTCTATCGCTAGCGAGTCTGCCCTACACATATGCCTTGCGAGGTCTTATATCCTCCCTAACGTTGCCTGTAACGGTCGGGAGAGATCCCCGGGGTAGTGGCTTCGTGCGTATTGAAGGTGAGTTGTAACTACTCCAGAAATGCCACCCACGTCCGCCTTAATGCCATCGTGCAGGTCTTGGTAACTGCCGAGTCAACGCACTTCCCTGAGCCAAGGTCGAGGTCGAGCGGGGACAGAGCCCGCTGTTCGAGCTGGAGGTCGTCTTGGGACGAAGCGTCGTGGCAGCGTGGTCGTGGGCCTTCGCTGCAATGCCTTGAGCCGGGAGCCCCTTTGACCACGTGTTGACTCGCTAGAGATTCCCCAGTCCTCTTCAGCCCAGCTCACCTTCGGTGAGCTCAAGCATGGCCCATTTACGCTTCGTGTCATGCTGACCCAAACCCAGCCAATTTGCACTATTGTGACAAGAGGAAAGGAACCGGAAACACATGGAGTTAAGACAATAGACACAAATATTATGAAAAAAGAACTAAAATTTATTTATTCTTAGAATAAGGGGATGTGCTAAACACGAGCGAGAGAGAGGGCAACGAGAGAGTGAAGAAGAGAGGCAATCGATATTGAAAGAGACGGATGAGAGAGGAAGAAATTGAGAGAGACGGATGAGAGAGAGAGAGCTAACCCGTTTCTCTCAGGTGTCGGCGACGGGGGTGGCGTTCATGCTGTTGGGTACGTCTATAACATTTATAACTGTGGGTCAGTGATCTTCATATTGAGCTTCTTCCTTATGCCTTGGGTCATTGGGCTCATGTCGGCCGTCGCCCATGATATGGCCGATCTTTAGTTGTCAAGAAGTCATGCCGGGCCGTGCCGCCCATCATACTCGATTCTCAGACCAAAGTCATACCATTTAAAAAAACGACGATTTAATTCTGATGTCACCATCGGTCTAAGGTCCGTTTTTAGCCCACTTTGTGCTAAGTCGACCTTCGGAATTTTGATCGTCTATCTGCCGTAAATAGCAAGGACTGTTTGCTATGCCTAGAAAAGGGCTTGCCCGCGATTCGGACCGACAGGGACCGAGTGCCCACCTCTAATCAGCCCTGGGTTTTATTCTGCAGTAGCGGCAATTTTTTCTGTGCGTGTCGATGTATTAGCATAGGGGAAAAAGGTACATTGATTTAGAGTAAAAGCAACGCTTCTCAACCTGAAGGTCTGAGAGAACCGAGCCTACCTCGGTTGACCTAGACCACCGTCGAGTGGCTAGTCCGTCCTCGTTCGAGTCCACTCAAACGCGTATGTTCATCCGGATACACGCACGAATGTGTGTTCATCGAAAAATGGTTCCTTAGTGTGTGTAGAGAATACATAGGCGTGTGCGCGAGTGTGTAGTATGAGTATGGTATATATGAGTTGTGTGTGTCACCTTATACCCTTAAAAAATCAAAAGGTCGTGAGGTGGACAACAGGTCAACGGCTAGGAAATATTACCAGACCGTGGTGACAGTTAACGACCTCAAGGCAGTGAGGGGCTACTAGCGACTATAGCTAGCTCGTGTTGCACGCATGACTCGTGGGCGGCGTATTACTCCTGATCGATGCGTTCTGATGGGGTGAGCATGTGTGCATCCCTCCTCTCGTGGTCGATGCCCCGGACCGCCCCCCATCCTTGAGGCGCCCCCCTCTAGCCATCCCTCTCCTTCGCTTCTCCGCCCCTATCCCCAAGGTACCCCTGTCTCCTCCGCATCTTCGCTCGAACCGCCCGCACCTCATATTCTCCACATCTTTTCTTTCTCTTCTTGATTCATCATGTTGTTTGATTCAGTGTTGCAGAGGTCGAGGAGCTTGTTGAAGGTGGGGAGCGGCTGTGCGCGGTGTTCTTCCCCTTTGTTGCCATCATCGAGGCCGTCTTCTTTGCCCTCATGGTCATAGACCATCTCGCCGACCTCTGCCCTTCCTCCTCCTCAAGCCGCCGCGCGGGCTCCTCCGCCTCTTCGCGGCCAAAAAGAAGAGCTATCACCATCACCTTGTCTGCTGCCGCGTCGAGGCGGGCTACACCTTCCTTGACTTCCGCCACCTCGCCCGCCCCACCGACGAGTCCCGATGCTGTAAAACCCTTTCTTTTTCTTGATTCTTCTATGTGAATTGAATTGAATAAAGTTTCTTGCTAAAGCTCTGTTGATGTTTGCTTTGGTCGATGCCCCAAAACTATGATGTGATGAACTATGATGCTGATGCTTTCTTTGGTTGGTTTTTGGGTAAATCGAAATAACAGAACAAAAATTTTCGGTTATTTTGGTTTGGTTTTCAAATTTAGTTTGGTTCGGTTGCCAGTTTCCAAAAACTGAAAAAAAATAAACCGAAAAACCGAACCGTAAAAACCGAACAAACCGAATGCCCACCCTAGACGTGGGGATGCCGTGGGCTGTTGTGCTTGCGGAAGTGCGTTGTGCATAGGGCTGGCAAAAGAAATTGCCAGGATTAAATTAAAATTACTTTAATCACGGTAGTTAATAAGTTTAAAAATTAAAATAAGCTTATTTTAAATGAAAAAAAGGTTAGTGGGGCTGAACTCCACGGTGCTTCGTTAGCTCAAATTGGAAATAACTATTTAAATAATAAATAAAATGATTTTATATTAAATTATGTTAATTTTGAAAGAAGCACGGTCGATATCAAAGCCCTGGCTGAGTTCTTGTGTGATCGATTGCACAGACAGAGACGTGGGGAGTGGGGACTAAACTATCAGTAAAGACAGCAAGCAAATCAAGCACTGACAAACCAGACAAAGCCATGCTGTCCACGCATTAGTCCGCGGGTCTAACTTGAGGCAGCGTCGCTCCAGCGGCATCGTTTGTTTATTGCGACGGCTTTGAATTCTGATGCATGCCTCCGGCATCATTGGGCGACAAATTTAGTGGAATGGGTATCATCCCTCGTACTATATAGATAAAATGATGATGAAACATTAGGTTCGTGGTTGAAGATGGAATAATCCGTTCGCCGCTCAGTCCTTCCCACTGAACGCAGTGCAGATGGCAAACGCCTCGTTCGAAGCAGACACGACGATTGAGCTCCAAATTGTCGAGTTAATACCGTGTTGCAAGTCACAGGAGATACCAATATGACAATTATTAATCAGGCGCTACCGTACAAAAACAATTGTTCAAAAGTTTGCTGATTGCCAGGGTTTACATTACTGAACCGAGCTTAGAAATCGCTCCTCTTAGTATCAGTTTTGTCAAAAATAGTAAAAACCAAACGAATTGCAACGCGAAATAAATCAAAAATCGACTGATTTCCCAATTTATCTATTTTCGACTAGTTTACATCAAAAATTGGCACACCCAGTGCAAATTAGTGAAAATTGCTCATCAGTATTTTTCTAAATATATACTAAGATAAACTCAAATTCGTGGCTAGGTGCCCAAAACTCCAAACATGCGAGAATAACAAATCAAACATGATACACCAAAAATTGGACATCTCATTTGAGGCATGAATGATACAAAAGGAGGAAACTTCATTTCTAAATTATATTAGTACTAGTCATATGCCTATGCGATGCAACGGAAACTCAATTTATGATAAAAAAATTATTTGTAAAGAGCACTAACCTTATCTGAATAATAATGTTCACTTTGAATGTGCAATAGTTAAATGTTTAAATCAATTAATCGAAGCATACAAATTCCAAGCACCTGTTTACAAACTCAAGCTTAAAATTATCTTTAATTTCACAAGCTTGAATAATAACATCATATCACTTGGGATTGTAAATTTGTAATGCCACAATTTGAGATCGATCGATCGACCGAAAGAGGCATCACCTGTTACCCCATGGGCGCAAAGGCATTGAAGAGATAAGCGTCATCCGTATGTAGTTACCACTATCAGCGGTGTGCATGGCTCATACGCCTTGCTCCGGTTATACCATAGCCCTACCCCATCAATCAACTCCCCCGCCTCCTCGCCTCCCCCGCGAGCGCCTCCCTCAATCAATTGACATAATCCACCGTGGTGAGCTTCAGTAGCGTCGCTAGCCTATCTCACTGCCCATCACTGGCGACCTGCCCCTGCACCGCATCGACAAGATCAGAAAGATCGCCCATTACCTCCGCTCAATGGATAAGCTCAATACATCTGCAGGAGATGTAAGAAGTGGTGGGATTATATAGATTCAACAACCGAGGAGATATCTGTGAAATCCAGATTAAGAAATCGTAAAATAAGGATGGCAACAAAAGGGAAAGAGGTGTGAAGAGACCCAACTCTATGAATCGAAACTCCGCTTCTTTCGAAAGAGAATCAATCAATCCAATCTAAAAAGCATCGGAAGCAATCACCGCCGATTCGAATGCCAGATCAATGGGAGAAAGGAAAATAATAAATGAGTCATGCATATTCATTTACCTCCCGTGACGGAATAATCCAATCCAATCTACCGGGGTGGCCACTACCTGCTTTCCACTCAGTCACGTGGGTGCGCACACATGTCAAGGTGAGAGTGAAGAACGAACGTACCACCACCAACTACTAATTAGAATTAGTAGAGATTTGCAACATACAATTCATACAAGAGTGGTTGGGGTTAGTTTGTACACTAGTGTTAACTCTTTGTATAAGTTAGCGAAAATAGTTTGGAAAAGACAATTCAGAGCTTGTTTAACTGCTTTTCAGAAATATTATGTAGTGTGAGCATCATTTGTCAATTGTGCCTCTTGATCATCACCTTGGATGCTTGTTGTTTTCCTAGTGATCTCTAGCTAAGCATTCAAACAATGTCGTTTCTATATTTCAAATTTGAGAGAGTTTGATTGCCACCCATTGTCCTCACAAGCTCTTCTAAAAGTGCTTAAGTCATCAAAATGGCGCTCAGCTCTAGGTACCTTGATATCAAATTTGTGATTCCTTACAATCTTGCATAGGATCAAAAGAATCAGAAAAAAAGTAACTGACGAATGGAAGAGTGATGAACAGAAGCGCTTTGCATCACACATCAATAGTACTTGCTTTTCAAGGTATGCTTTCTTCTCTTCTGTAAAGTTCTCAGCTTTTATGTGCTCTTTGATGACCATCAGAGGATCAAAGAACCCTTGAAAAGTTGTAGGCCTATTGTAAGACATTATTTGCGGCATATGATTCTTTTCTATTATCTATATTCAGATTTGCTTAAAAATGTCTTACAATTCGGTTTTTCAAAATATTTTTATGGACGATATCAAAAAGCTACTAATACTAATTTTAGAGATTTTTTAGTTAATTTTTAAATTTTTTGAATTTAAATTTGAATTAGACCGGTTTTGCTTGTCGAGCCGGACCTATGCAGTAAAAAAATCACGATTGTCGAGTGGATTTCATCGGATATTTCAAACCCTGCTGATTGCTAACCAGAGAAAGTCCGCTGAAACAAACAAAATGTGTTCCTATTATATCATGGCTTCGTCTCCAAAGTCCAAATTCGCCACTCCCTCACAGTCGGTCGCTCTCCAAAGTCCAAATTCGCCACTCCATTCGTACAAGTGCCAGCGCCACTGCTCATCTGCCCTAAAGTAAAGCAATCATATTCCTAGCTATAATAATCCATTGATTAGCCAGCACCACTGCTCATCTTGTCCAGAAATCATATTCCTAGCTATAACAATCGATTCATTAGCTAGTCCAATCAAAAGCTGGACAAGCAATGGCGGCGGCTACACCCGCGCCCATGCTGGTTCTCCTGCCGGAGTGGGGCTCCGGCCACCTCATGTCCATGCTCGAGTCCTGCAAGCGCATCCTCCTTGGCGGTGGCCGCGCCTTCTCCATCACGCTGCTCGTCATGCGCCCGCCCACCGCCGAGGCCACCTCCGAGGTCGAGGCGCACGTCCGCCGCGAGGCCGCCTCCGGCCTCGACATCCGCTTCCACCGCCTCCCCGCCATCGACCCGCCAGCCGACGCTGCCGGCGTCGAGGAGTTCATCTCGCGGTACATCCAGCTCCACGAGCCCCACGTCAGGGACGCCGTCGCGGGGATGGCGAGCCCCGTCGCCGGGCTCGTGCTGGACATGTTCGCCGCGCCCATGGTCGATGTGGCCCGCGAGCTCGGGGTGCCGTCCTACGTGTTCATGTCGTCCACCGGCGGCATGCTCGCGCTCATGCTGCACCTGCCCGTGCTCCACGAGGTGGTCACCGTGGAGTTCGATGAGGTGGACGGGGAGGTCCACGTGCCCGGGTTGCCGCCAATACCGCCGGCGTCCATGCCGTGCCCGGTGGTGGACAAGAAGAGCCCCAACTACTCCTGGTTCGTCCATCTCGGCGACCGCTTCATGGAAGCCACGGGCATCATCGCAAACACTGCAAACGAACTCGAGCCGGGGCCCCTCGCGGCCGTCGCCGACGGCCGCGCCGTGCCCGGGCGCACCGCGCCGCCGGTGTACCCTATCGGTCCGGTGCTCTCGCTTGGCAGCAGAAGAAGCACCAACAATGACTCCTCCGAGCCGCCGCACGAGTGCATCGCGTGGCTCGACGCTCAACCGCCGGAGTCAGTGGTGTTCCTCTGCTTCGGGAGCATGGGCTGGTTCGAGGCGGCGCAGGTGGTGGAGGTCACCACCGCGCTGGAGCGGTGCGGCCACGGCTTCCTGTGGGTCTTGCGAGGCCCACCTGCGGCCGAGTCCGGCGACGGCGCGCCGGACGGGTCGGAGCACCCAACGGACGCGAATCTAGACGAGCTCCTCCCGGACGGTTTCTTGGAGAGGACGAAGTGTAAGGGCCTCGTGTGGCCGACGTGGGCGCCGCAGAAGGACATCCTCGCGCACCCCGCCGTGGGGGGCTTCGTGACGCACGGCGGGTGGAACTCGGTGTTGGAGAGCCTGTGGTACGGCGTGCCAATGGCGCCGTGGCCGCTGTACGCGGAACAGCACCTGAACGCGTTCGAGCTCGTGGCCGACATGGGCGTGGCCGTGCCGCTGAAGGTGGACAGTAAGAGGGACAACTTCGTCGAGGCGGCGGAGCTGGAACGGACGGTGAAGTCCCTGATGGGTGGTGGCGAGGAGGGGAGGAAGGCGAGGGAGAAGGCCGCGGAGATGAAGGTCGTGTGCCGGAACGCCGTCGAGGAGGGCGGCTCTTCCTACGTTGCGTTGCAGAGTCTCTCCGAGGCGCTTCACCGAGGCGCGGTGCTCCCGAAGAAGTGAAGCCGAGCAGCTTGTCTACGCGTAACGCGTATGCGTCGTTTGATAGTGTGATCATGCTTGAATCATAAAACTTTTGTTTGTGTGTTTACTATATTATAATTGCGTGCAGTCAACTTATTGCACAAAAATATTTAGATTTGTCATGTATAAATATTATTAGCTATGTGCATGTGTGTTGCAATGAAAACTCAATTTACAATAAAAAATTTATTTGCAAAAGAAAGACTAACAGTAAGCAAGGTGCAGTAATTAAAGAAGAGTTAAAAAGTGAGTAATTTTAATGAAATGACGCGTGAAGAAACTCTTGCTTTATAAGTAGAGATCAATGAATTTGTCATCAATAATACCTTCATATAATTATATTTTTAATACTATCTTCGATCACAGATAGTTATCATTTTAGACATTAATACAGTTCTCAAAGCTCAACTTTAACCACTAATTTCTATTCTATTATATTATATTTAAAATATCTACTAAAGTTGTAATATTATGAAAGTATATTTTAAGACGAATCTACACATATAAATTTTATGCATCTAATATAAATATTTTACTCCCTCCGCTTTTTTTAATAAGATCTATTTTTGAATGATCTTGTTTACAAATGTAAGACTTGTATGTAGATTTAATAAATCCTTTCTTTCTATACCTCTATTTATTTTCTCTCATCCATATGCATTTATTCATTACCACTTACATAAAATATATCTTTTATCTTCTAAGACAATTAAGTGGGGGCATCTAAGTCATTTTTCTCGTATCTTTCTCAATTTCAACACAACCTTAATCTTTGTGCAAAGTTAAAATACACCTTATAAAAAAACAGAGAGAGTAATAGAAATCAACAGCTAAAGTTTCAAAAGTTTGACTACATGTATCCTAAACTAACCAGTTTTTTGAATCGAAGGGAGTAATAAGTAACTGCAAAAGTTTTGGTCAAAAGTGTGTGTTTGAAATCAATTTGCTATCCAAAACAAGTAAACCAGACAGGAAGTAGCATTTGTGAGGTTCAGCCAGCGACACCGACGGTTCGACTAATCAGTCACAACATTAGCCAAACCCGTTCAAACTGAGCCCGTGAGGCGGGCCAATCAGTTTGAAGGGTGCCTATCACTATCTTCATTAAGAAAAAAGTGTGAAAACGCATCGTGCGATGGAATCTCCTTTATTTTAGTAAAGAAAACTTTATGAACTCCGGGCTTAGGGCCTGTTTCGGAGCTTGAGCTTATCTAAAAAACTATGTTTTTATTGTTTTTAAAGCTACTGTAGTTTTTTAAAATAAGAGATTGTTTCACAAATAGCTAATTTTTCTCAACAATAAACTATAAAAATAGATCCAGTCTAACTTTTAACTTTTGCTTGCTATTTATAGCTTCTAATTTATATCAAAAACCGCTTAAAAACTACACCGTTTAGAGAAAGCTTTATGGCTTTACGAAAACTAGAACTGTTTTAAAGCCCTCCAAACAAGACCTAAATCATCAGCAGCCCAAGCTAAAACAGGGGACTCCGGGACTGCATCTGGCCATAAACATTTGGCCAACTCAATCAAATTTAAACCATGCTTGGCAAGTGAATCTGCAACCTTCGCCTCCATGGACGCCTACTAGAGAAGCTCCCGGGCTTCATCGACGATCAAACCGATAAGAGGAAAAGTCACATGCAGCACTCTGTAGTGCTATCGCCATCCGCTTCAAACAATGGGATTTGATAAACATCAACAGGATGTTTTTTTTGTTGAAATCACCCAAATCTAGAATCATTGGATCATTGTTGACATTCGAGAGTATCGATTACATTCAATCCTATGATTTGATCCAACGGCCCGATGAATTTGGATGTTAGATCCAACGGCTCACATCCGATCCTATGATTTGATCCAACGGCCCGATGAATTTGGATATTAGTTAAGACAAAAACATCCGGATGATACCTATACACTCCCTCAAACAATAACTGTTGACATGCCGAGGTCTGAAGACATCAAGCCACTCGCAGAGCTCGAAGGCAAGCTTCTGCCTCTGCATGTTCCACGTGCTGGACATGCTCTAGTTTACCCAGCTCCTGCGCAGATCACCTCCCCTGTGAGTCACGTACAATGTACAGTAAAGCCCCAGCTCCCGGTTTCAGACCGTTGGCAAACGCTTCGGGGGAGGTCCAAGGCGCGTTGGACGGCGTCGCTCATCCAACACGCGCTGCTCCGTCCGATCGATCGCGATAAGCTCCAACACGCGTTCAAGATCATCGGCTTCGCTCGCTGCGGCTTCAAAGCGATCATTCTTGGGCCTTACGCCGGATACGCCGGGCAAGCAAAGAGCACCATGGTACCAACATCGTCTTTAGCTTGTTCTTTGAAAGGACCGATATGTCGCCTAGAGGGGTGAATAGGCGTAATTAAAATTTGCAATTAAATAAAATCACCCGAGGGTCAAATCCGACTGTCAGAGTTAATTGTCAGGATAGTCCGAGTAAATGTCCGGAGTGTCCTGACAAGTGACCTCAAATGAGAATTTTAAATCCTTGCAAATTTTCAACAATCTAGTGAATACAAATGTTCTAAATGGTCTCGGTACCTTAGAAAAATATAGATCTAGAGCCAACCACTAAGATGAAGTAGATCGGGCACCAAAAGATCCAAGAACTACAAACCCTAGCTCAAGCAAATGAAGAACACAAAGACAACGATTTGTTACCAAGTTCGGATTCTTGAAGGAATCCTACGTCTCGCTGAAGAGGCACAAAGCCCGGGTCCCTCTTGACCCCTTTCCTCCGGTGTTGCACAAGCACTCGCCGGTCTTCACTTCTTGCCCTTTCCTTTCGGGAGGCGAGGCTTGCCTTCACAAACCATCGAGGCTCTCCACACGAGGGATTGAGGCGCCGGTGACTCCTTGCCGCCTAGGAGCCCTTCAAACTCCAAGAGTAATGAACACGCCGCTAAATCGACTTGGAGGATGAAACTTGTGCTCAATAATCAAACAAGCAAGCTCAAATCACTTGAATCCTCCTTTCTCCCCAAAGATGCAAATCAAATCAAAGATTTAAGTGGGAGAAAGAAGCTAGGGCTTGAGAGAGTGAGAGAGTGAGCTCTAGACTTGAATGTCAGAATGAATGGGGTTGGTAACGGCTAGAAATAGAGTGAGGGTTTAAATAGCTCTCCCAAAATCCAACTGCTATAAGTAGTTCACTGCGACAACCGGACGTCCGGACATTTTCTTCGGATACTCG
The DNA here is from genome assembly GCA_036346375.1 of Guadua angustifolia. Classification (NCBI taxonomy): domain Eukaryota; kingdom Viridiplantae; phylum Streptophyta; class Magnoliopsida; order Poales; family Poaceae; genus Guadua; species Guadua angustifolia. The sequence continues at coordinate 12,618,796 of CM070513.1, read as the reverse complement.
GACAATTTCTGAGTGTCCGGACTAAATGTCCGGAGACTCAGGACTTACCAGAGAAAAAGCAACCGAGACCCTAGCTCGAGTATCCGGATTTAATCCTGATACTCAGGACATTTTCCTGAGTGTCCGGATTAAATGTCCGGATACTCCTGACTCATCACTCGCCAGAGTACCCTTTAATAGGAAATGCCTTGTTTTAAAATTCTTTTGAGATGCAATTTTCATCCTATGAGCACAAGCATATCCTAGAAGCGATTTTCCGTCAGATCCCCCTTAATAGTACGGCTATCCTTAGACTCAATAAAATAAAAGATTTACAACTGAAGTCTTGATGCCATCCTTTCAAATTTTAAATATAGTGGGGATCTCCAATCGCCTTTCCAATAATGATATCTCCTTGATAATCGTGATAGAATCTCACTTGCACAGTTAGATACGTAATTGTGTTGCCATAAATCACCAAAACACTTTGAGGGGCCTAAATGCACTTTCAATCTCCCCCTTTTTGGTGAATTGATGACAACACAATTGGATTTAGATAAAATTTGAAATGAGATAGTATTTGGAAGACCAAATACACGGGGAAGCTCCCCCTAAATGTGTGCATTAAAATAATTTGAGTGAAGAGTCAAATGCACATATTTACGGGAAAGTTTTATAAGCTCCCTAAGATTCTTGCTTTCAGAGAATATGACATGATATATAGCGAGATAATTTATAAAGTAGATATGACATGATATCACACAAGTGCATAACGAAAAGAAACTAGATAATGATATTAAGCAAATAGTTCGACATCCAACACAAGATCACGAACACAACCATAAGCATAAGTTCAACGAAACGAAAATTAAACACAGCACAACCAAGCACGGCAACGAAATAACAGAAATAACACTTTAGCTCTCTCCCCCTTTGGCATCAAAACACCAAAAAGGAAGAGTCTACGCAAGGAATCACTCGTCGTCGCCGGAAGGCTCGTAGTCATCTTCCTCGCCGTTGCCGCCGCCATCGGGCGCCGCCTCGAGTGCCGGAGGTCGAGTCCAAAAGCCGAGTAGCTGAATCCACTATAGGTGCATGAGCAGACTCCTCGGACTCGCTGCTGGCGGGAATGTCCTCACCTCGGCCGGGCGCGCAGAGGCGCGAACTCACGACGAGTCTCTCCGGACTTGAGTGGAGACTTCGCACATGCCGAGCAGTGCACTTGAGCATCCTTTTGATAGTGTCGCGCTAGTACGAGGAGAACCTTCTCCTTGGGAGAAACGGAGCGCGGAGCTCGGCCAAGTCAAGCTGGTGGAGGAGCAGTATGAGCAAACGACCTAGTCACGGGAGGACGACCTCGACGCTTCGCATGAGGAGCCGCAGGAGCAGATGAGGCCGACCGAGGACGCACTTGTAGGACACATGCTCCACATCCTTCACAAAGTCGAGGCCGGTGACATACTCAATCGGCGCCATGATGAAAGGCGATACCCGCATGCCGGAGTTGCTCAAGGAGTTGTAGCGATGGCCTCAGATGAAGTCCATGATGTCAAAGCCATGAGTGCGCTCAACCATATGAAATAACAGATTCAACATAAGAACCGATGGTCAAGCATCCCCTCCTTGGGCCAAAGGGTGACCAAGCAACTCGAGAAGGACAATGGCACGGCTTAAGACCCTTGATAGTGCCAATGACAAAATGTCGAGTGGGTCATATAAATCCTCAAATTTTCGCCAGAGATAACACTTTCTTGTCATGCAACTGGCATCACCATCAAGAGACCTCGATGCAAAGACTGCAAACGTCCTCTTGGTGGCTACATACCAAAGGTGATCACCATCCACCAAATCGCATCATGCTTCTTGTCAAAGTAAAGAGTGGCATAGAATTGCATAATAACTTCATCATTCCAAGAATGCATGAAACTCATAATGTCCTTTACCTTGTGGCGCTCACAGATTTGGATGACTTCATCAAAGATGGGATTCTGAGCTTCAGACATGTATAACCAGACAACCCTTTTCATCTTCGTCACAGGGTGCTCCATGGGTAGAAGAACTGACTCATAGAAATCAGAGTGGAATCGGTTCCAAAACCTCTTGTCAACGTACTAGTCCTGATGAAACTCAAGTGGATCCTTGTTTCTCTGCGCAACAATAGCCTTGCCCTTGCTGGACTACACGATAGTCAACCACACGGTGGCATCATCTCGCCCAAAGGTACCTCCACTCGGGCTTATTTTTCTCCAACGGACCAATGGCTTCACGAGACGCTTGATGATGCTTCTTCTTCGCTTCTCGGCCTTGCATGAGCGTCCCGCGGATGCTTTCGTCGTGCGGATGCTCCTCGGGATCAACTTGAGGAGGAGCTTGAGCGGAGACGAGCAATGGAGGAGGCGGTGAGGAGATTTGCACGGCCTTGGGAAATCTTCTTGTTGACAAATGCGGTGCCTCTTGGAAGGACTAGGCAATGGCGATGAGGGAGGAGAGTCGACGGGACGGTTGCTGGCCCCGGAACCTCCCTGGGAAGTAGACATCTGAAAGGAGACAAGGTTGGAGTGACTAAAGGTTCGAATGAAGATAGATTTTACAATTTAAATTTTTGGGCCGAGGGGTACAGCTCGGATACTCCGGACATTTTGTCCGGACTGTCCGGACAATTACTCCGGATACTCCGGGGATTTAGTCCGGAGTGTCCGGGGTATAGTCCGGATATTCCGGGTAAAATATCCGGAGAGTCCGGAGTGTACAGAATTTAACCCAAAAACCTAACTTGTAAACTATGTAGGAAATTTAGGAGCACATTGCAAGGAACAACCAAGGGGATGAATGTACTTCAATAAGGTGGCCCTGACCCTAGGCATTTCAAGGAATCAAAGAGAGTTAGGGCAAAATGAAGACATACCGCGAGGATGAACAACCAAACGAAGAGATGCCAAGAGGAGATCCTTCCCCCAACCTCCGAGGACGATCCGGAGGCTCCGGAAGGTGAAGAACACGCCGGAGAAGAGATGGAGAATGAGGCGGCGCTAGGGCAAAATCGAGGAGAGGGCGGTTGAAGGAAATGGCGTAAGAGAGAGAAAACAGACCCAAGACGGGTTTAAATACCCATAGCAACATAAGTCCGGACACTCAGGATAATTAGTCCGGACACTCCGGACAATTTGTCCGGATACTCGGACCATTAGTCCGACCGTCCGGCCGACTTCGAGGATCGGATTAGGAATTTTCAAGGAATGGATAGGAGAAAGGCTTGGAGCAATGAGAAAAGATGTCCTTAATGCCCTTTGAACATATGTGACTAGCGTAACACATAATCAAACAATCCATAGTCACATGACATTGGGCTTGATCCGAAGATCAAAAATTTCAACCAACACAGAAAAAGATTAGAGAAAAAGACCAAATAAGCTTTTCTAAAACATTTTCCAAGCATCAATCAATGGCATGCACTTCTCAAGCCAAATTTCGAGAATCAAGAATATTTAGCCCACTTCTCAATTCACAAAATCTCTTCTCATCAAGTGGCTTGGTAAATATATCGGCTAATTGGTCATTTGTGCTCACATGGTGGATATCGATATCGCCTTTAGCGGAATGATCCCTTAGAAAATAGTGGCGAATATCAATATGCTTTGTACGGGAATGTTGGACGGGGTTGTTGGCAATTTTATGGCGCCTCATTGTCACACAAAAGTGGAACATGGTTATAGGTTAGGCCATAGTCGTTTAGGGTTTGTCTCATCCAAAGCAATTCGCACAACAACTCCCCTGGCTATATATTAAACCGGTGTGGATAGAGACTACGAGTTTTGCTTCTAGAGGACCAAGAAACAAGGGATCTTCCTAAGAATTGACATGTCCCTCAAGTACTCTTCCTATCCACCTTACATCCCGGCATAATCCGCATCGGAATAGCCGACTAACTCAAATGATGAACCTTTAGGATACCAAAGTCCGAAATGAGGAGTGCACTAAATACCTCAAGATTCTCTTTACTGCCACCATGTGGCACTCTTTAGAGCGGCTTGAAACCGTGCACACATGCACACACTAAGCATTATATCGGTCTAGATGCACAAAGATAGAGTAAAGATCCGATCATCGAACGATATACCTTTTGGATGACCGGTTTACCTTCTTTGTCGAGGTCTAGATGCCCGCTGGCTTGCATCGGCGTTTTGATTGGTTTGGCGTTCTCCATGCCGAACTTCTTGAGCATGTCCTTGATGTGCCGTTTGGCATATAAAAGTTCCTTCCTTTAGTTGTTTGACTTGAAATCGAGGAAGAACTTTAACTCGCCCATCATGGACATCTCGAATCTTTTAGTCATTATCCGCTAAAATCCTTGCACAAATGTTCATTAGTAGATCCAAATATAATGTCATCGACATATATTTGGCACACAAATAAATCATCATCGATATGTTTAGTGAAGAGTGTAGGGTCGGCCTTTCCGACTACAAAACCTTGACCGAGAAGGAAATCTCGAAGACATTCAACCACGCCTCGGTGCTTGTTTAAGTCCCAGAAGAGCCTTGTGTAGGTAGTAGACGTGGTCCGGATGATCTGGGTCTTCAAACCGGCGGTTGCTCAACGAGACCATTTCGAGAGAGGCCCATTCAGAAGGCGCTTTACGCCCATTTGGTATAACTTGAAATCATGGTGAGTAGCAAAGGCAAGTAATATTCTAATTGATTCAAGCCTAGCTCTTCGAGCGTATGTTTCATCGAAATCCAAACCTTCGATTTGAGTGAAGCCTTGAGCAACCAACCGTGCTTTTTATTCCTTGTCACTATTCCGTTCTCATCTTGCTTGTTCCAAACACCCATTTAGTTCCAATCACATTTTGCTTGGGCCTTTCGACAAGCTTCCATACTTGGTTCCGCTCAAAGTTATTCAACTCCTCTTGCATGGCCATCACCCAATCCGGATCTTGGAGTGCTTCTTTCTTGGTTCAAGAGAAGACACAAAAGAGTAAAATTCACAAAATTTGCAAGTCGAGATCTAGTGGATACTCCTTGTTAATGTCTCCAAGTATGTTGTCGTAGGGTGATCGCGTTGTATGCTTTGATGAACTCTCTGATGAGGAGTTGTTGCATTTATACGCTGAATAGGACCTCCGTCATCTTGAGAAGTGTTGGAACCATCTTGAGCTTGAGGAAGAGGGAGGATCAACATTTGGAGCACAGATATCCTAATGTCGGGGTTAAGTCCGGACACTCAGGATATTTTGTCCGGATATCGGACATTATCCCGGACACTCCGGGTTGGGGTGCTCGGGATTGCATCCTGCTCTACCGGTTTCACCTCCCCGATGGCCAATTTCTTGATTGCTTCGCATGGAGGTTCTTCCCTGTCAATTTCATCACAATTAACTTGTTCTACTTGAGAACCGTTAGTTTCATCAAATGTTACGTCACGCGAGATTTCAACTACACCGGTGGTGTTATTGAAAACCCGATATGCGTAAGCATTTGATCCATAGCCAAGTAAAAATCCTTCATCAACTTTAGGAGCAAATTTAGAAGACTTAGCTCTTTTGTTGAGGATGTAACATTTGCTCCCAAATACTCGGAAATAGGACACATTCGGCTTCTTCCCGGTGAGGAGCTCATACTGCCTTCTTTAACAACTTATGAAGATATAGCTTGCTGAGCTGTGGCACGCGGTGTTGACGGCCTCGCCCAAAATATGTCGGAGACCTTGTACTAAATCAAGCATCGTCGCGCCATCTCGATGAGGGTTCGATTCTTCCTCTCGGCCACCCCATTCTATTGAGGGAGTAGGAGCCGAGAACTCGTGCTTGATGCCTTCTTCATCGAGAAACTCTTCAACACCAAGATTCTTGAATTCGTGCCGTTGTCGCCTCAATTCTCTTGATCTTTACATCAAACTCATTTTGAGCTCTTCTCATGAATTTCTTTAAGCTTCCTTGGACTTCGCTTTTATCATGCAAGAAAAACACCCAAGTAAAGCGAAAAATCATCAACAATAACTAACCCATACTTGTTTCCTCCGATGCTTATGTAGGCGATCGGTAGAATAAGTCCATGTGAAGCATCTCTAGAGGTCTTGTGGTGGTCATCACATTCTTGGCGGGATGGGAAGCACCAACTTGTTTCCCTATTGACATGCGCCACACACCTCCTTTCTCAAAGACAACATTCGTTAGTCCAAGAATGTGGTTGCCCTTAATAAGTTTGTGAAGATTCCTCATACCAACATGGGCAAGCGGTGATGCCATAACCAACCCATGCTAGATTTAGCCATTAAGCGCTTTCAAGGTTAACTCTATCCGTAGAAAAATCTATAAGATAGAGATTACCCTTTAGACGACCCTTAACGGCTATTGAACCATCAACCCTCTTAATGACATCTACACCCTTATCGCTAAACACACAATTGTAGCCCGCTTCACATAATTGAGCAACAGACAACAAATTGTAGCTTAGCGACTCGACAAGTAAAACATTGTTTATGTGAAATTCATTGGTAATCAAGATCTTACCTAAACCTACCACTTCACCTTTTTCGTTATCGCCAAAAATGATGCTCTCACTATTTGAACCATTGGCTTCCAAATGCGCGAACATTGCCCTTTCTCCCATCATGTGATGCGCACATCCGCTATCCAAGATCCAACTTGTTCCACCGAGATGTAGGCCTACAAAATGAAATTTAGTTTTTGCTCTTTGGTACCCAAACTTGTTTAGGTCCGCAAGACGTTAGTCACAAGTGATTTGGGGACCCAAATAGATCGTACACTAGAAGCATTTTTGGGCTTACCCCCAATGTGATAAGCAACTACTCTACCGAGGCTAGTCCTCTTAAGCACATAAGAAGCGAAGAAAGTGGATTGAGCCTTATATTTAGAGTTTGCTTCCCCCTTTACGAAGTGAATGGGCTTGTTCAAAGGTGCAACCACAATGTGATTTCCTTTGCCCTTGGGAGGGACATAACCAAGCCCATGCTTCATGGGGTTACCTTTGCGCTTACCGAGGAACTCCTCTAGTCCCTTGTTAGCCTTATAGGATTTTTGTAGTCCATCTTCGAGCATTCCCTTGAGCTTCTCATTTTCATTAGCAAGTACTTGCAAAGTCTCAAGGTTAGTGGTACAAATATCAATATTGACATTATAGCACCTAGCGCATCCATTGCTAGTTGAAGGTAATGAAGAATTGGAGTTAATAGTTGAGGTAACAGGAGGTTATTCTTGAGATCAACAAGCTTCAACTCAAGAGCCTTGCAAGCATCCTTTGCCTTAGCAAGTTCCTCTTGAGTGAAGCGTTGGTGATCTCGAGACTAGTCACCTCGGATTTGATTAATTTTGAATTCCCAACTAATTTCTCATTTTTCTCTTTTCAAAAGACAAGCTCTTCTCTAGCTCACGGTTTTCTCCTTTTCGAGGATGAGCAAATCCTCTTGAGCCTCAAGAGTAGCTTCCTTTTGTTCTACAACTTCCTCCAACTTTTCAATATTTTTAAAAGCAAGTTTAATTTATGAATGTCAAAATTCTTCATAGATTTAAGCACATTGTTAACATCATCTTCATCACTATCGCTATCGTGCTCATCTAGACATTCATTAGCAATGGAGGAGTGGAGTCTTTGGTAATACCTTATGCCCTTTTGCCATAAGGCACATAGGAGTGTTGTCGTCATCATCGCTCAAGTTGTCGAAGAGGCTCTTCGACGTTGTTGAGGTGGTAGGCACGGCGATAGCGACGGAGGCAATTCCTCCTTCCTCGTCGGACTCGGAGCTTGAGTCGGAATCGGAGTTTGAATCCCACTCTTCTCCAATATGCGCTTGACCCTTGTGCTTGTAGTGCTTGAATTTCTTGCTCTTTTCTTTGTCTTTGCCTCGATATTTGTCTTTCTTGTGAGGCTTCTCATCTTTGCTTTCCTTGTGCGGACACTCGGCAATGAAGTGGCCTGTTTCACCGAAGATTCATAGCATCTTCGTAGAATGTCTACCCTTTGACTTTCTTCCCAAGCTCTTCGACTGACCTCCTTGTTTGAAGTTCTTTTTCTTGAAGAATTTGTTGAATCTTCGCACAAACAGAGCCATATCTTCATTTGTCAATGGACCACACGACTTTTCGTCTTCGCTCGAACTCTCTTCTGCTTGGCGCACTATCTTGACGGCCTTGAGGGCAATCCCTTTCTTTTGCCGGACTTGAGTTCTTCAACTACCTCGGCCTCCTTCACCATCATCTCGTCCATCATGAGCCGCCAATGACGCCATGAGGTGTCAACGTGTCGGGTTGGGCGGTCTCGGATCAACCGAACAAGGTTGCGGTTGGTAGGAGTGATTACGGAGAATGATCTTCACAACGGTCTTGTCGTAAAGATCGGTGCACCCGAGACCTTTGGCTTGATTCACGAGCACCATTAGCCTGGCCAAACATCTTGTTGTAGGACTCTCCTTCTTCCAAAGTGAACACGCTTAGCTCACCAATGATGAGCTCTATCTTTGATTCACGACACTTGAAATCCCTTCATGACTCACCAGAGTCTATCCCAAATGGCCTTTGCTTCCTCAAGTCCATCCACTCGATTGAACTCTGAATCACTTAAAGCATTAAACAAGGCATTGACGGCCAAGTCATTGAAATGTTGATCTTTATCTTCTTCGGAGTAAGATTCTCGGGATCATTAGGCTTGAAACCTGTTTGCACAATCTTCCAAATAGAAGGGTGAAGTGACTCAAGTGCATCTTCATCTTATGTTTCCATGCCGCATAGTGAGTGCCATCGAAATGAGGCGCCGAACGGAGGGCACTAAACATACGATGAAGAGCCGAGGAATTGTAATTAAGTGGAATTTCATCCTAAGATCATCCCCGCACCCGAGGTGCGGTGAGATCTTCGACAGACTACCGCTTATGCGACATATTGATTCTCCAGCGGTTAAGCCAAACTAAGGAGATTTGGCTCGATACCAATTGAAAGGACCGATATGTCGCCTAGAGGGGTGAATAGCGAATTAAAATTTGCAATTAAATAAAATCACCCGAGGGTCAAATCCGACTGTCCGAGTTAATTGTCCAGGATAGTCCGAGTAAATGTCCTGAGTGTCCAGGACAAGTGACCTCGAAATGAGAATTTTAAATCCTTGCAAATTTTCAACAATCTAGCTGAATACAAATGTTCTAAATGGTCTCGTGTACCTTAGAAAAATATAGATCTAGAGCCAACCACTAAGATGAAGTAGATCGGGCACCAAAAGATCCAAGAACTACAAACCCTAGCTCAAGCAAATGAAGAACACAAAGACAACGATTTGTTATCGGGTTCGGATTCTTGAAGGAATCCCACGCCTCCGCTGAGGAGGCACAAAGCCCGGTCCCTCTTGACCCCTTTCCTCCCGGTGTTGCACGAAGCACTCACGCCGGTCTTCACTTCTTGCCCCTTTCCTTTCGGAGGCGAGGCTTGCCTTCACAAACGACCGAGGCTCTCCACACGAGGGATTGGAGGCGCCCGGTGACTCCTTGCCGTCTAGGAGCCCTTCAAACTCCAAGAGTAATGAACACGCCGCTAAATCGACTTGGAGGATGAAACTTGTGCTCAATAATCAAACAAGCAAGCTCAAATCACTTGAATCCCCTCCTTTCTCCCCAAAGATGCAAATCAAATCAAAGATTTAAGTGGGAGAAAGAAACTAGGGCTTGAGAGAGTGAGAGAGTGAGCTCTAGACTTGAATGCTGCAATGAATGGGGTTGGTAACGGTTAGAAATGGAGTGAGGGTTTAAATAGCTCTCCCAAAATCCAACTGCTATAAGTGTTACAAGACAGTCCGGACTGTCCGGACATTTTCTTCGGATACTCCGGACAATTTCCCCGGAGTGTCCGGACTAAATGTCCGGAGACTCCGGACTTACCAGAGAAAAAGCAACCGAGGACCCTAGCTCGGAGTATCCGGATTTAATCCCTGATACTCGGACATTTTCCTGAGTGTCCGGATTAAATGTCCGGATACTCGACTCACCACCTCGCCAGAGTACCCTTTAATAGGAAATGCACTGTTTTAAAATTCTTTTGAGATGCAATTTTCATCCTATGAGCACAAGCATATCCTAGAAGCGATTTTCCGTCAGATCCCCTTAATAGTACGGCTATCCTTAGACTCAATAAAATAAAAGATTTACAACTCAAGTCTTGATGCCGCCCTTTCAAATTTTAAATATAGTGGGATCTCCAATCGCCTTTCCAATAATGATATCTCCTTGATAACTACATAGAATCTCACTTGCACCGTTAGCATACGTAATTGTGTTGCCATAAATCACCAAAACACTTTGAGGGGCCTAGATGCACTTTCAGTTGCCTCCTCTCTTCTCCTCTTGCGTGCAAGAACAAGGGAGCTGTCAGTTGATGCAATCGTTGGGTGGGGGGTGCCACGGCACGAGGTGCCGGTACCTCCGGTGATCCGGTCGCACCCCGAGCGCGTCGCAAGGGTACATTGACTTCCGATGTTCTACTGCAGCTTTGAGTGGCAGCCAAGATTGGGCCATGCAGTGCTTGTGTTGTGGCTGGTAATCTTCTACCTCCTCGGCGACGCGGTGTCCGATTGCTTCTGCACCTTGCTCGAGGGGCTCTCTGATGTGCTCGGCCATGCGTCGTGGCCTTAATTTGCGCCGGTAGCGATGGCGATGCAGGGGACATGGGGATCAGCAGCGTGCTCGCCGGCGCCCTGTTTGTGTCCTCGGTTTACGCGGCACTCTCGCCGAAGTCCTCCTTGTCATCACCGTCGCAAATGGTATGGCCGTCGTATGATTGTTATCGACGCCGCTTCAAAGAACGGTCCTCAAAGCGTAAGGCCCAAAGAATGATCGCTTTGAAGCCACCGCAAAGTGAGCCGAGCCGATGCGAACAGCAGCGTTGGAGAAGCATCGCGACGTCGGATGAAGCGGCTGCTGGACGAGCGACGCCGTCAACGCGTTAGACCTCCCAAGCGGTTGGCAAAACGCTCTGTCAGAATTTATCGAGGACTAACGGGTCTCTTTTCTATATTCGCCAATAGTTCTTATTTTGAATATTGGCACAGTTTTAACCATTAATTTTAATTTTAATATATTTATAAAAACTAATAAATTATAATATTATAAAAATATTTTTCGAAATAAAACTACACATATAATTTTTCGTATATACAATTTAAATAATTAAAAGGACATTAGTCTTTAAAAGTTTGTCGGCAAAGAAGGCCTACCTGAGTAGAATGAGTTTATCGTTTTGCGCCAGAGGGCAGCTCAGTAATGACAAATATGTGATGGGACTTGGGAATGGGATGCGTCAGAAGCTGACTAGTGGTCAAGATTTCACCGGTGAACGTGGCGCAGTACAGAGAGGCATATCATTGCAAAGTCTGTGATCTAGTGGAGCTAGGATTCTTTGAAGTATCAAGTCAAAAACTAAGTGGCAATAATTAATATTAAATACTACCCACATCGAAGTATAATAAAAACACTACACAAATACACAATTAAAAATAAATTTGAATTTCATGCTTAATATTTCAATAAAATAGATAAAATGTCAAAATAATATAACATAGTGGAGTGGTAGAAAACTTAATACATAATTAAGGAAGGTTTGGTGCATTCGAGACTATCATATTTTCATCAACAATAGAATAAGAACCTAACCTATAAAAGAGAAATTGCACATGTAAATTAGACGTACAAAACTACGAAGATAACTATTAAGTCAAATTGCATTAGAAGAATGTAACATACCACTAGCACGAAGGCTAAATCATGTATTTCTATTACATCAAATTGAGTTCAATCAATTAATCATGAAATATATAAATTGTTCAAACCAAAGCTATCCTTTTCAGTTTTTCATATAGTAACAACTAACAAATAGCAATACAATCAATAATCATTCAACTGAAATACTGAATTATCAACTATTATTCTATGATTTCTATCAAGACATCAAAATCAACTACTGATCAAGGCATCAAGCAATACCAGATTACCAGTCACCACTCACCAGACTACCGAGGCCTCCACAACTCAGCTCACCGGTCAGTTAGTCACCCACCAGAGGTCTAGAGCATTAGCAAGCCAGAGGGCTAGGTGCCAGAGGGCAGAGGCCAGAGGGAGGCGGCGTGGCCGGTGGCCGCCTGGCCGGAGTCGACAGGCGGCGGCTGAAGGAGCGTTGGCAGGCCAACATCCAGTGTCCAGATCTGTGACTCTGAAGGTCGGAGCAGCCAACTAGGGCTAGGCGCACGTGGTGAGAGCGGCGAGCAGCGACGGCATTGCCTTGGCCCGGACACACATGGTGGGAGGCCGAAAACGGCGGTCAACGGCGCCTTGGCTCGGAGCTGGGAGCGACGGCAAGCGGCGGTGGCCTCGGCAGAGTGGGTGGTCGGGAGCCGGCTGCCGGGTCGGGTCGGTGGTCGGACTTGCAGGGCGATTGGCTTGGGCTCTCACAGACTGGACGGGACGACGGCGTCGACGGATGACTTGGGCGAGGCCAAGGCGATTGGCTTGGGTGCTTGGCACTGCCGCAACGCAAGCTACGGTTAGCTACGATATTTGAGCTGGGCCTCGGCCCTAGTGGCCGGAGGCCCAACTCTGCCCCTGACAGTCTGTGATGGAGTGGATGCTCCCAACGTCGTGCTTTTCCATCGCACGATGGGATACCATGCCAACTTCACGCTTGAAAATTCTTTTTCCATTCATCCAAATTTGGAGTCAAACTTTGTTATATACCTCACAATCCTTGTGCGCCTACTTGCGAAGCACGGTAGTCATATCGACTACTTAGAGTTTGTTTGGTAGGGATTCAGTTTCTCCAGATTCGTGAATCTGGTGAAGCTGAAAATTCTAACTTCACCAGATTCGTGAAGCTGAAATTGTGAGTACATTAAGAGTGTTTAGATAGATCATCTTATTTACATTTTAGACTAAAAATATAAACTTAATTCACTTTATTTTAGCCTACAAGTTTCAGATTTCAGTGAAAGTCGAATCGAGCTCTACCAAACAGGCCCTTAATATGGCCGGGATTGCTTGGCTTCTGTGCCATCCGTGTCTCTCGTCCATGAGGCCTCCCAAAATTCGAAAATCATGTTTCAGAAAAATTGAAAATCGTGTTTAGGTCCTTTCGGCATTTTTAAGTAAAATAGACCCAAAAAATATCAAAATTACGTTTAGGTCCCTACACGCGGTTTTCGAAAAAAAACACAGATTCGTCGAGGGTTTATAGCTGAATTGAAAATCGCGTTTAGGTCCTTTCATTGATTTTTTTGTAGATTAGACCCAAAAAAAATTCAAAATGACGTTTAGGTCCCACCACGCGGTTTTCTAAAAAGAAAAAAACGCAGATTCGTCGAGGGTTTATAGCTGAATTGAAAATCGCATTTAGGTCATTTCGTCGATTTTTTTTAGACTAAACCCGAAAAAAATCATTTCAAAAAAAGAGATCTGTGGTTCCGCAAATTCGATTTGTAAAAAACTCATGCCAGATTTTTTTCCTCGCGGCCTGGCATCGCGCGCAACTCAACCTAGTAACTCTAAATTTGCATGCTGTAGCTTTTTGTGAAATAAAACGATTATGGTCATGTTTGGTTGAACATTTTCACTGGTTCAAAGTTCAAAAAACTAAAGTCTAAATAAATAAGTGATTATTTATCTGATTTTTTTAAAAGTTATAAATCTCTATATTACTAAAAATCAAAAAGCCATTGGAGAGGTGTTTTTTATTTGGGCTTACTGAGAATCGGTCTTACACTAATGTCACTGAAGTTATGATAAAATTGTCCACCTCTACCACGTATATCCAATTGTTTTTAAGTTGTTTAAGTCTAAAAGCTGAGTTTGAGCTATAAGCAATAAAACCTAAGGCTCTGTTCGTTTCAACTTCTGGACTGCTTCTGTTTAAAAAAACGAATTGTTTGCTGAACAAGAGGATTCTGGACAGCTTCTCCCACAATCGGAAGCTGCTCTCGACATAGAATCAGAATCCGGTTAGAACTTGATTCTTGCTGATTCTCACTGGCTTGGTTCGAACCTAGAAGTCGCAACCGGTCCGACCCGATTCTCCCATAATTAGAAGCAACTTTTCTATAATCCAGATTCCATAATTTAGAAATTGAAACGAAATGGACCTAAGCCTAAACAAACATGGCCTATAGTTAAACATTTGAGGTATGATTTTTAAGTGTTTGTTAAATGGTACTTGGGTGTTTTCATGAGTACTCTTTTTTTTTGTCCATTAGCTATTGCTTTGATATCCATGTTGTATTTTATCATTTTGACTTTATGAGTTTTTCTCATGGTGAACAATATGATACATGAATAATCAATTTGTTTATAGTCGTTGGGAGCAATAACATAAATGAAGAAGCAGTGTTTTTTCTGTAGAGTTTTTATTTGTTGTGTTCCTTATAAATTGTTTTGTTCCTCTTTTTTTACAAATTGTCACATCATTTTTTTACATAAATTAATTTGTGTAAAATTAGTATATAATTGACGTAAAAAGTCTATGCAAAAAATAATATATTGTATTGAAGTATTCCTCAATGTATCACATCACATGTTAATAAATAGTACTTCTATGTTTTTCCTCCTAATACATGTTGCACAGATTTTAAAGCAAGCGCAGGGGTAAATAATCGTCATCTATCTTTCATTCATACTTTAATATTTGTGCAACTTTATACAGAAAACCATAGAGGCACCTCGCAAATAAATAAATAGAAATTAGTGGACAAATGCAAATATACATCTATTATCTTGAAAATTGAGTGGTTCTTGATAAAATAGTATTCAAATGGAAGAAAATAATGCAAATTGATTTCATCTATTGGATTTAAATGTGAAAACTTAAAATTTAAGTACTATCTAATAAGAAAATATTCAAGTTCTCCCTAAACAAAACCATGATTTATTATCTCATGAATATCATTGTCCTTATCATTTTTGCAGACTACTAGTATTAGTCAGCTAAATGAAGGTCATCGGTTGTTCAACGAAATCTTAAGCCTGGTTTCGAACAAAGAAATTTTATAGGAGACTCGTAGTAATTTAACAGAAAATAATTTAATTTTCGTTGGATTAAAAAAATCGCATTGGGCCTAAATTTCCTTGCTACTTTTATATTCCAACTAAAAACAGAAGCCACAAAATATCACATCGTCACATATTTTCCCGATTATTTAAGTGTACTGCTGTACTACACAGGCGGTCATACTGCAGTAGTTTAACAATAATGGCAGGCACAAGCGCAACTATCGTCCTCCTTCCAACATGGGGTTCCGGCCACCTCATGCCCATGCTCGAAGCCGGCAAGCGGCTGCTCTGCCACAGTGGCCACGCTGTCTCGCTCACCGTGCTGGTCATGCAGGCGCCGACTGCAGAGTCGGCGTCCGAAGTGGCGGACCACGTACGACGGGAGGCGGCCTCGGCCCTCGACATTCGATTCGAGCACCTCCCAGCCGTCGAGCCCCCCACCGACTTCCTCGGAATAGAGGAGTTCGTCTCCCGCTTCATACAGCTCCACGTGCCACACGTCCGAGCGGCCATCTCTGGCCTGACGTCCCCTGTTTCCGCGGTCGTCATCGACATGTTCTTCACGACGCTGCTCGATGTGGCCACCGAGCTCTCCGTGCCGGCCTACCTGTACTTCGCCTCCTCTGCCGCCGCGGTCGCGCTCTTGTTGCGCTTGCCGTCTCTCCACGACGAGGTGGCCGTGGAGTTTGAAGAGATGGAAGGGGAGGTGGACGTGCCCGGGATGCCACCGGTGCCGCCGGCGTCCCTGCCGTCATCAGTGCTTGACAAGAAGAGCCCGAATTACGCGTGGGTCGTGTACCACGGCAGACGCTTCATGGAAGTCAAAGGCATCATCGTTAATACGGCGGCTGAGCTTGAGCCGGGCGTTCTCACGGCCATGGCAGACGGCCGATGCCCGCCCGGTCGTAGAGCTCCGATCGTCTATCCGATTGGTCCCGTTCTCTCCTTTAACCCACCGCCGGAAAGGCCGCACGAATGCATTCGCTGGCTCGACACGCAGCCGCCGGGGTCCGTCGCGCTCCTCTGCTTCGGGAGTGGAGGATTCTTTGCCGCGCCGCAGGCGCGCGAGATAGCCGAAGGCCTCGAGCGGGGCGGCCACCGCTTCCTGTGGGTGCTGCGTGGCCCGCCGGCTGCCGGGTCGTGGCACCCGACGGATGCAAACCTTGCAGAGCTGCTCCCGGACGGGTTCTTGGACAGGACCAAAACCAAGGGGCTCGTGTGGCCGACGTGGGCGCCGCAGAAAGAGATACTCGCCCACGCCGCGGTTGGGGGCTTCGTGACGCACTGCGGGTGGAACTCGGTCCTAGAGAGCATCTGGTTCGGCGTGCCGATGGTGCCGTGGCCACTCTATGCCGAGCAGCACTTCAACGCGTTCGAGCTCTTGGCGGACATGTGCGTCGCCGTGCCGATGAAGGCGCACAGGAAGAAGAACAACTTCGTGGAGGCGGCGGAGCTGGAGCGGGCGGTGCGGAGCCTGATGGGCGAGTCGAAAGAAGGGGGCAAGGCGAGGGAGAAGGCCGTGCAGATGAAGGCCGCGTGCAGGAGGGCCGTGGAGAAGGGCGGGTCATCCTACGGCGCGCTCCAGAAACTTGTGCAAGCGATTTTACCCACGGAGGGAGCAAAGCGCTGCTACGGCGGTACGGTCTTGTGAGATTTGGTCGGCTGGGAACGGACCGAGAGAGGGAGGGCGATCACGGGCAGAGGAGCCGTGACTCCGTGAGCGCGGAGCATGATAGAGTAATCTAAAAGTACATGTTTTTTTTTATGTGTGTTTCTTCCTTTCTGACTAGTTTTTTACATGCATGTAAATCTTTCTTATCTCGATAAATAGAAAGGAAAATGCTGTGGTTTGATTAAGCAGCACAAAAACCCTCCTAGTACTCTTCATCCGTATGATACAAGATTCAGGTGCTCGTATGTGTTGAACAAGCAGGGAATGCTGATAATTAGTATCAGAGTCTAAGATTTTAGATCAAGCCGCTGCCCTCGGGAGGAGACTCGGAGGGCGGCCATCTCAGGGTAGCACCAGAAGAGCTGAGAAACAGCACACGCACGTTGGCGAGCTGCGATGCGGCTGAGGACCCTACTGGATGCCAGGCATGCGCGCACTGTGCCCCTCTACATCGCTCCTGGCTCTCCCTACGCGTTGACCTCGTGATGAAGAGGCCAGCGTCGCTATGCAAGATCGCCGAGGATACTGAAGCAGAGCATCTAGACAACGGGCGTTGACAGCCAGCATTCGTCGAGCACTCCAGGCCGCTGGACGCTAGGGGCGTCGACAGCCGGCATTCGTCGAGCAAGAAAAGCTTGAGCAGACCGACGGCGCGAGCAGGACAAGTGCAGCAAAGCAGCTTGTATACAATGCGCTCGTTGTGTCAAGCGGGTGGAACCTCTGCTTCGACGTGGTGGACTTTGGCGGTGGAAGGCCGACGCGGGTGATGTGGCATGCAGAACACATGATCCTTCCGAGCTACATGCCATGCCCGCCATGCAAAGGGAAGGATGGCGTCAATGTATTGTCATTCTGTGTCAAGCGAGAACACGCTGATGCCTTCCCATGGGAATTGGCCAAGGCGGCAGAAAAAGAAAGTGAAGGATAGAGGTGGCGAATAGAGAGGAGGTGAATGATCGTAAATAAAATTTTTTCTATAAAATACTCCAACTAAAACCTAAAAAAGATGATGCAAAAGAAATCGTGAAAGTCCTGAATAGTTTGACAACTATGTGTACCTCTAGCTTGTATGAATGAGAACCATAGAATATGTGGAGATTTTTGAGTCACAATTCTGGTTGTCAAGTATACAAAATAAAAGGAATCAATTCAACTCTTACTTTTAGAAAAAGATCGAGTTAAATCACAAAAGTCACTTTCAGAAAAGTAAAAGCAGAATTTTCAGAAACTGTCCTCACTTGGAGTAGGTGGTTAGTGGACTTCTCGTGCTCTAGTAATTTGGGAATTTTTATTCCTATGAAAAAATATGTCTTGAAGCACTCCACCAAAGATCACCTCAAAACTCCTTGTAGAAACATCATCAAAACTCAAATATCATAGACTGTCAGGAACTCCGAGCAGAAAGTTTGGAGCTCAGTTTTCACCTCATGGCGCCCAAACGGTGTGATCAATGGACTCCAAAATTTTTTCACAGATGAATATAAGAGTTTGACACTTTCTCCAATAAAAATCACTCAAAAATAATTTTTCTAGATTTTTCTAAAATAAAAAATAACTGCTATGCGAAAAATAAGTTCTAGACAGAAATGTAACTTGATAGAAAACTTAATCTCTACTCTATCCTAAAGTGCAAAAGAGATGTAAAACCATATGAATATACTCAAGACATCCAAGATCAGTAGCATTTAGAAGGTGGGGAGATAAATCCAAATTGCAAGAAAGTAAATTGCGAGAAAATAAATTGCAGTAATTTAAATGCTGAATTTAAGACATAAATTAAATGCGTTATGTAAATTCAAGTATGATTGAAAAGATTTACATTTTTGGAAGGAGAAATTTTACAAAGCCTCACAACAAGGTGGGCAAAACTCAAAGGAGTACAAAAACCTCTACAACCTTCAAAAGGAGGAGACTACCCCTCCACCCCTATTTATACTAATCTTGGGCTACCTACCACCTTGAATGAGTCCCTCAACCCTAGAACTCTCATCTAAGGGTTAGGATTAACCCACTCACACAGCCATGTAAGGGCTAATAAAAAACCCACACATATAATGGGTTTTCTTGCATGGTTTTCAAATCATGTTATCTAGACCCGCTAACCTATCAACTAGACCGCAATCCGATGGCCTTTCTTGATCCACGCGTTTAGCTAGCATCTCCTCGTTTCCATATCTTCTTGGCTTGCCCGGATTTCTTCTCCGATCATCTTTCGGCGATCTCCCAACCGTTTGGACTCCCGACGCTCTTCGCTTAGTTCCGTCATCCTCCGCCTCACCATGGTCTAGCACTATCGCTTTGCAATCATCAAAGACAAAGAAAAACCTTTCACATAGCAATGCCCACAAAAATATTCAATGATTATCTCAAAATCATTAATCAATCATTATTTTGCTCAAAAGTCCGGTGCCACCGCTCCCAGGGCGGTAGTAGTGAGAAAAGCAACCAACACTCAAATTGCTTCAAATCGAAAATCCAATTCAAATCAAACTCAATTTCAAATCAAATCAAGCTTAAATCTAGTCAATTACTCATCACACACAAATATAAATCTCCACATAGTCTTTCAGAAAGGACAGTGAAGGTCGCTCGGCAGTGGCGTATCCAGGATTTTGGGTATGGGTGGTCCAATTTGGCATAAATTTTTTAAATACCGTAAATCTAACATGCCAATATACAATACAAGTATAGAACTTACCAAAAGTGCATCATGATATATTAATAAGGTGTCTTACGAACATCTTAAAATCAACAACTAAGTATGAAATTTGACTAAAAGAAACTTACACGACTACAATAATTTGAAGAAGATTACAATACTACTTCTTGTTGGGTCTACGCTTTCTAAGGGCCATGAAAGTGTCCATTATATCTTCTTCATTCACTTTAAAAAAAATATCTCGCTCAATGAATATGACTAGACAATCGTCCAATAGATTATCACCCATCCCTCTTCATGTTTCAACAATTACGCAATACAATATGTTGGATCGATATATATTAAACTAGCAATCGAGGGGGTAAATGATTGCGAAGCTAAAATCAATTTTTGATTATTTTGAAACACCCCAATTAACTTATTCGGATTCGACAAAAACAGATTAACCCACGCTCACTAAAATAGTAATTTCGATGATCCCACCGTTAGATCGATGTGAAATTTTAACTACTGAAACTAGACTCAATTGTCAAGCTAACACAACAAAAATCAGCTCGATTGATCTAAAGTTATTTTCTTCGCAATTTTACTGAATCAAACGCCGCATCAAATAAAACAAATTGACTCACGTTCACCAAAATAATAATTCCCAAAGATCCTACCGTTGGATTGTTGTGAAATTTTAACTGTAGAAACTAGATGCAATTTTGAAATTAACACAATAAGAATCAATCCGATCGGATCAACGGATCTAAAGATATTACCTTCGCAATATAACTGTCTCAGTAATGACGAGAATTGATCTTACCGCTTTGGAATTTTTTGGGTGGACCGAGACCCACCCGGCCCACCCTCTAGATCCGCCAGTGTCGCTCGGTGCTGGAGCTCGGCATCAAGGGTATCAGAAAAAAGCGTGTGGATTGTTGCTTCGTGGTTTAGTGCATGCATGTGATCTTGAGGAGATCGCTTTTGGTTACGTGCATGCATGCGAGCGTGAGAAGAAACAAAGTGAGTTATTGTGTGAGTTGTGTTCACAAAATAAATGTGTTCGAGTTCTTTTAGAGATGTCGTGCGTATCAGAAGAGATCATGCTGCACAAGAAGATCAAAAAGAAGCCGCTACATGTGCTATGTCGAGTCGGTCAAATTTGACTCTGGGACTTTGAAGAAATGCATTCGCCGTCCAAAGTCGTGTCCATCAAAGTTGACTCCAGAACGTTGAAGATGTGTATTCGCCATCTAAAATCAAGTTCGTCGAAGATAGAACCAAAACATTGAGAAGATGTATTCGCCGTCTTGATTCAAGTAAGATGAGTTTAGGATGTTGAAGAGATGTGTTCTCTATCCAGTATCGAGTATGTATTTGGCAAATCGTAGTTGAGACCGATTGTCTTATTAAGTTAAAGTTGTGTAACAATATCAAGCGGGTGATTGATATAGTTAATCTTGTAATTAGCAAAGTATTTGTTTTTTGAGATGTAATTAGGCTTTCCTTTTTTCTGATTAGTTCTTTTCTTGTATGTAGCACTTCCTTATCTTGATATATAGAAAGAAAAATACTATGTTTTGATTAAGCAGCACAAAAATCCTCATAGTGCTCTTCACCTGTATAATACAAGATTTATGTGTTCGCATGTGTTAAACAAGCGGGGATTGCTGACAGAGCAGCAGCGCTCCTGCAGGGCACCGCGCCGGAGGAGGACGCAGACGCAGCGCCCTTGCACCGTGCCGAAGAAGGAACAGGCTGCCTGTGGCTTGGTTAACTGGGCTGGATTACTGGTTAATTGAACTGAGAGTGCCCTCGCGTTCGTGCTGCCGAATCCTTTGTATGCTTTGTTGCAGGCTTGCAGCCACCTTCGATGCCATCATCCGCGGTGCCAGTATCTTTTGTATGACCGATTTGCTGCGTCTCAAGTCTGAAACCTCGTAGCCCATTAGGAAACTCATGGGCCTCCACGTAAGTAACATCCTCTTCGTTTAAAAATATAGGTTGTACTTTGTCATGCATATTTACCAAAAAAATAACTAAAATAACTAGAACTTCTCTGATTATTATCGCTAAGTGTTATATTAAATACATATACGTAAAGAATATAAAGTAAAGATATATATTTATTAGTAATATAGAGCAAACAATGTACTTATTTCGTATTGAAATATAGAGTATGATCTATATTTTGTATTGAAATATAGAACTGTTCAAGTGGAGGTTAATTATCTGTGAGATTGGGATAGTTGGTAGCATTTCTACCAAAATTTCGTATTTCAATCAGGACTCAGATTCCAAACCTCAGCAGGATAAAAAAATTGAAAATTTTCAAAATGCCACAGTGATTTTGATAAATTCCGGTGAGATTTCGGTCAATTTCGCTGAGATTTCGGCTTTTTGGATCAAGATGATCAAAAAATTCGATCGGTTGTCATGTTTTTTTTATCGCATCTCACACCAATTTTTTTGTGACAATTGTAATGTCTTTTATGAGGAATACATATGAAAATTTTGTAAAAAAAATACATATAAAAATTATGTAACCCTAGAAAATAGTGACTTCCAAGAATTACAGGCCTAGCATAGCAAGCCGAGTTGACTGGTGTGATCATCAGCTAATTCAGCCTCCAATGTAAATGATTCATAAAACAGGCCAAATCAAAATCTAATTGTGGATACAGAAGGATGTTGATAATGTTGGTTAGGATTTTGGATCAATCCAGTCTAAAAAGTTGTTTTTCTATCTGGAGCAAATCACTTGGAAATATTTCCCATGTGATGATCATTGAACAAATATAGTTGAGAATGTATTTCGGTGAGATTTTAGTGTATTTTCAATGAGATTTCAGGTTTTTTTGACTGAGATAAAATTTTTGATCAAAGAGAAGTCAGTAAAGAAGCTTAGATTCTTAAACTATAATGCGCTGCACTACAGAGAGTCTGCCCAATATATACTCAGTCCTACAACATCGATCATTTTCAAGTTTTATTTTTTCAAAAGTGATGGGAAATAGCAGATGAAAACTAGTGCAACCATCATTATCATCATCAATCCATCATTAATAAACCATGGGTCAATGAGATGGTAACTAATGCTAATACCTTCAATGCCTCAATTGAAGATAAACCTTACAAAAGAAAAAAAAACACCGGACAGTACGTTGTTCCTATGTACTATCCAAATACATACATGACATTAACTGATCAATACATCAATGAAAAACGGCAATGTAATCACAGCACCTCATTACTACTCGTCTTGCACCCAAGCTCAAGCCTCCCATAGCGTAGGAGATTGATTAATCAATAGCAATAGAGTTTCAACTAGTATTTTATGTATAAATGCTTGCATGATTTTTCCTAATTTTTTCTAGCCTTGAGATACCATTTCACAGGAAGTTGAAAATGGCCAAAATTTCAGTTTTGTCAGCCTCAAAAATACCAGATTTGAAATTTGGTTTTTGAATTTTGATCGGATTTTTATTGCCTTCGAGATGTGGCTCGAAAACAAAATTTGTAACCTTGGTCGATAACCAGAGTAGTGCTGAATAGCAAAGACAGAGAACTACTCCTTTTGATCACAAATAGTTGTTATTTTGGACATCGACATGTTCTTCAAAACATAGCTTTGACAACTAATTTCTATTATAATATATTTATAAAACCCAATAGAATTATAATATTATAATAGTACTTTTTAAGACAAATCTATATATATAATTTTCATGTATCTAATTTAAATATTTTAAAATATATTAAAAGTAAAATTTCTGAAAATTTGACTACAACCAAATCCAAAACAATAACTGTTATACAAGGAAATTAGTACATAGCCCCCTAATTTGAGCCTCAACGAACTCTAGCCTAACTTTGTCACGGAGGTTCTTGCAGGCTTGCGGCTTCTCCAAGGGTCAAACGACCACCCACGCGTGTCGCGTGGTCATAGTGACAAAACTTCTGGACTATGCTAACTAACTTATGATAGTGTGACACCTTGGAGACTACCTTTATTCATGGTGAAGGGGGTACTCAGGGCCCTCCTCTTTGGGAGAGAGGGAGGTACCCCTTTGTTTTAGGGTGAAGGGGGTCCGCCGAAGCATGACCCTTGAGACGGACTCCTTTGCCATTGAGGCGAGGACATATCCCCCTTGTTTTTTTTGAGGGGGTGGGTACCGGGGGTACCTCCTTCGTTTTTTAGGGAGGGGATATCGAGGGTACCCTTCAGTTTTTTGTAAAAGGGGTGCCAAGGTACCCCCTTTGTTTTTGGGTGAAGGGGTATGTGATGTCCACCGAGGCATGGCCTTTGAGATAGACTCCCTTGTTGTTGAGGCGAGGGCATACCCCCTTGTTTTTTGAACGGAGGGGGTACTGGGTTACCCCCTTCATTTTTTGAGGGGGGAACTAGGTGTACCCCCTTCATTTTTGGGTGAAGGGAGGTATGCGACGTTCATCGAGGCATGGCCTTTGAGACAGACTCCCTCGCCATTGAGGCGAGGGCATACCCCCTTGTTTTTTGGAGGGAGGGGGTGCCCCTTTGTTGTTAGGTAAAGAGGGTATGTGATGTCCGACGAGGCATGGCCTTATAGACGAACTCCCTTGCTATTTACGCGAAGGCATACCCCCCTCTTTTTTGGAGGGAAGGGTACCAGGGGTACCACTTTGTTGTGTTTGAAGGGGGTATGCAACGTCCGTCGAGGTGTGGCCTTGGAGACAGACTCCCTTGCCGTTGAGGTGAGGGCATCCCCCCTCGTTTTTTGGAGGAAGGGGATACCGGGGTACCCTCTTTGTTTTTTGAGAAAGGGGGCATCGGGGTACCCCCTTCGCTTTTGGGTGAAAGGGGTTCCAGGGTACCCCTTCATTTTTGGGTAAATGGGGTATGCAACATCTGCCGAGGCATGGCCTTCGAGACGGAATCCCTTGCTATTGAGGGGAGGGCATACCCCCCTCATTTCTTGGAGGGTGGGGGTACCCCTTCGTTTTTGGGTGAAGGGGGTATGTTGTTCACCGAGACTTGACCTTTGAGATGGACTCCCTTGCCATTGTGGCGAGGGCATACCCCCTCCTTTTTGTTGGGTGAAGGGGGTATGCGACGTCCATCAAGGCATGGCCTTCGAGACAGACTCCCATGGTATTGAGGCAAGGGCATACCCCCTCGTTTCTTGAAGAGAGGGTATTGGGATACTCCCTTCATTTAGTTTATACACCGATCACTCGTGTGGAGGCGTTGAGGTGTACGCCGTGGTTCTTAGACCTTAAGTGGTGGTTTTAGTTTATACACCGAGCACTCTTGTGGGGGTGTCGAGGTGTACGCTGCAGTTCTTAGACCTTATGCGGTGGTTTTAGTTCTGTCGGGGATTGGGTAACTCCTGTGAAGACCATCGTACCCTGGCGGCCAATCGGCTGGCCATGCTTACCCTTGGACGGTGTCCCCAAGGAAGACCTTTGGGTAGATCGACCTATGGGTCCACCCCGACCCCGACCAAGCTCGTCCCCGAGCATGTGCACCTGTTTCCCGAGTATGTCTGCTCGGAAGAATGCGACGGATGACCAAAGCTGAAGAAAGACCTCGGTCATGATCGGCAGGTCGGGCACGGCCCACGAAGACGATGTGGCATTAATCACTCGGCGGCTCGAAGGACCGTACGACCACGTTCTAAGCCCACTACACTCACGTCGCGGCATGGCAAAAAGCAAAGGAGCAGTTACGCCCACGTCCGGGCACAATAGTGGCATATCATTTTGAAATAAATGATGTAAGACTGTAATCGTCTATAAATACCCCATTGTATATAACGTTCAGGAGAGATCTATCTGACTATCTGATGACCCTCGAGAGGAGAGACTGTAAAGAAGAAAGCAAACACCCTAGCACATTTGTAAGAAGTAGAGAGAGAAGAGAGGCTTGACGCTCCCCGAGCAAGCACCCTGTAAATCACCTTTTGATAGTAGTGAAGCCACTGGACGTAGGATCATTATCTCCTCCGTGAGAGGCCCGAACCAGGATTAAAAGATCTTGTTTGTTGTCTCATTTGCAACCATCCGACCATCCCCCCTTAGCTCGGTAGGCTCTCGGACGCTATACCCTCCGCGGAAAAGGGGCCCTGGTTGATCCCTCATTCAACAAGTAAGCTTGGCGGGAGACCCGTTCCCGAATCGTCGACAAGTTCATACACTGAGCACTCGCATCAGGTATCGAAGTGTATGCTGGGGCCCTTAGGGCATGCATGATTGTTTTAGTTTGTACACCAAGCACTCTTGTGGGTGTCAAGGTGTACGCTAGGGTTCTTTGACCTTGTGTGGTGGTTTTAGTTTATACATCGAGCACTCGCGTGGGGCATCGAGGTATATGTCGGGATTCTTGGACCATGTGGGCAGTTTTTTTATATTTTCCCCACTCGTTCGGGGTGAAGGGGGTGTGGGGACCCTCCCATTCCGAGTGAAGGGGGTGGGGGACCTCCGCATTCCACGTGAAGGGGTGGGACCCCGAAGCAGCAACAGTGAATTCACTCTTATGTAGCTTTTCACACGGTTCTTACGGATGGTGCCAACTATTGTAGCATCAAGGCTAAACAATGGGTATTTTCATACCCTTTGTCATGAGGAGACTATATGAGAATGAGAATTGAGAGGAAAAGTGTGACCACCCTCCCTCCATGCCCTCCTTGGGCCACTTTATATAAACGAGGTAGAGAGACACATTCTCCCAAAATACCCCTCAATTATGTGACCTAGGAAAGGGCATTTTAGTATAGTCCTCTTTAATACAACATGGAAATTGATATATACATTAGTACATATTCCTTAGGGCCCCTAGATATCCCTGACAGCCCTAGGAGCTGAGCCCCCCTACAACATGAGATTCATATGATTTTGGGGCAACAATCATAAAAAATCATCTTTTTTCTACAAAGGAAATAGTCGCTTACCCAAAAAGATTACACAGTTCAGACAAGAGTATATATTCTTAGTCTACCTACAAATATAATGTAGTTGTGAGGTACTTCTGTGCTTTTCTTTTTATTAAAGCATAAATGATGGATATATAGTGATTACTTACCCCTTCGTTTGTTTCAAGATTTATATAACTTATATTAGGAGAAAAAGCATAAAAGTGCTTGTGTCTGTTCCACAGTTGACTTGGATGATCCCATCCTATTTGACTACGATGCGCGCAATTGCGCTGCATTTAGTAGAGATTGAAAACTAATTGAGTCAAAACCGTACAAACTGGATCAGTCAAACTAGGGGTGAAAATAACTCAAATAGCTTCCGGTCGATCCTGGTCAGATTCAAAGTGGATACGGATAGCCAAAAAATCATATAGTTCCATATTGATTGTGAATGTAGGAGAGCATTAAACGATGGTTGTAGATTCTAATTTGGCTATCGTCGACCTTGTCCCCAACTAGGGATGGCAAGCAGGCACGACAGGCACAAGTGATGCTTACCCATACCCATACCCACCAGGATTTTTCTGCTCATGCCCACCACCCGTGACGGGCTAAGTTCATCCCCCATGCCCATCCTCGGTGGGTGCTAGCTACCCATGGGCATTCCCATTTGCCCGCCATCTCTTGTATCAGAGTTGTACATCAAGAACACAAAAATACCGAATGATTTCACAAATTGGACATGGTTTAGTGCTAAAAAGAGTAAACAAAGACATACTTCACATCTCAGTTTGTTTTTGACTATGAGGTTTGTCTTCATATTTCATATTCAACTTCCTGATTACATGAGGTATTGAGGCTTGCAAGAAGTTAGATCTGACAAAAATAACAAGAGTACCAATAAATCAGAGAGAAATCATATGAGAACAAACAAATTAGAGGGAGACAAAGAAGTTGCTCAAGTGAGAGAAACAAATCAGAGGATAGCAAACAAGGCAAGAAACAAACAAAGCTCTAATCAATTTTTCTACCAATCGGAAAGATGGGAACCAAAATGGACACCTTTGATTTGATCTACTAGTCACCTGTCGGTGGGCGATGGTTGTTGCCTTGGCGATGTTGCCGCCAGGAGGACAGACGAGGGAACGGGTGGGCGACTGATTTGGGGGATGGGAGAGTATGAACGAGGTGGTGTGGAATTTTGCTAGCTAGCCATCGGACTCCCGCGAAAAAATAAAGAGACACAAACAAAGCTCCACAATCGAGAACCAAGGACAACCTTTAATCCCATTCTCATCTACTGATTAGTGATAACTTGCACAAAGGCAGCGATAGGGAAGAGAGAAGATGGAGCAGACACCTGATGAAGAGGACGTGGAATCAGGGAAGCTACGGGCTGCATCCTCTTTTAGATCTGACATTGTCTGTGTGAACTGCTCGAAGGGATGGCCCAAGCGGTGATTGGGTGGAAACGACTAGACCATGGCCGAGCCGAGGAGGACAGGAGGTACGGAATTGGGAAGGCATCCGGCTTGAGAACAAGAGGAGAGGTTGAGACTCGAGAGAAGCTGTAGCGCTAAGAGCCTAAGATGAGGAGATTTGGGGAATTGTGGCACCAAGGTGAGGAGGAAGTGGAGATGGTCCGCCATGGAGGTCTAGGTCTTACAACTTGAGCCTACCTATCAAAGTGCATGAGGTGGGTAAACAGGCAAAGCGTGCACCGGTGGAGCTCACCCCATGCCCGTGCTTGTTAATCCGATGGGCAAAGAATTGCTCCTATTTCTATACCAATGGGCAAAAAAAAGAGGCCCATACCCACCTACATTAATGTATTTGTCTGCGAGCATACGGATAATCGGGTACGATTGTCATTCCTATCCCCAGAATCCCAATTCAATTGGAATAAGGCCGGCCCAATACACGTTGGATTGATTGATTAACTGTCTATATTTTTTCGAGCAAACTATATATATATACACATATGTATATGTATATGTGTGTGTGTATACATATACATATACATATGTATACGTATATATGTGTATATATATATGAAAATGATTCCATACTCATGGGTGTACGTACTCATACCTCTAATATACTGTTTAAATGATATTGTTATACCTCTTTATCTTTTTAAGTATACCCTAATACTGATTATAAGATACTTCAAAGTGAGTTCCACGAAAATTTTCATTAAAATCCACCCTTTATAGCATTTTGTCTATATATTCCTTTTACATATGAAAAAGGGTATGTAGCAAAGAAATAAAGGGTCTGATAAAATTTTTTCAATCATGATGCATTGTAGTATCTTAAAATTATTATTGGAGTATACCGAAAGTGATAAAGGAGTATAAAGTGTTTATTTAAGTGGTATATTAGAGGTGGGAGTATGTACTCCGGGAGTGCGACCGGAGGAAACTTTCTATGTTGCTAAGGCTTGAAGTTACAAATATCTGTTGTCTTAATTGATGATTTTATTGTTTGATTGCTAAAAACATGATAAATTGAGGATCATGTTGATTAAATAAGGTAATTCTTTGTTTTCGTTGTTATGCATACAATTTCAGTTTTTCTTCATGATCAACAGAACAAGCGGTTATATTTGTGGTCGTATTCGCCTTCGATTCATGTTCTGTATTTGTGTCGAAATTATTTGTATTTATACCTCAGAAAAAAAAACAATGTGAATATAAGTGGAACCGCAACGCGGCGGCACCAAATCCGTTCCGAGTCCGGACGCGAGTCAAAATCCGAGTCCGAGCCGGCGCCTGCTCGTCGCGCTCCCGCCGGCCTACTCCACCATAAATGCACCACGTACGCCATGCGCGCCACCAAATCACAGAAGCTACCCAAGCTTGACGCGACGCAAGCGAACTGAAGGCTAGCAGCAATGCGCAACGCCGCGGACGGCCTGCGTTACTGCCCTGACTGCCACCGCGCGACGGCCGTGGTGCTGGACCACGCATCCGGCGACACCGTCTGCACCGAGTGCGCGCTCGTCCTGGGCGAGCGCTACGTCGACGTGTCCTCCGAGTGGCGCACCTTCGCGGACGACGGCGGCCTCGGCAAGGACCGCGACCGGAGCCGCGTCGGTGGCGCCGCGGACCCCTTCCTCACCAATGCTCATCTCGGCACTACCATCGCCCGCTCCGCCCCGCACAAACTGCAGACCAAGGCCAGCGCCGGCGCCCCGAAGGTGCGCACCTTCGGGCCGGCCCCCCATAAGGAGCTTGTCGAGGCGTTCCACGCCATCGCCGACCTGGCGGACCGGCTCGGGCTCGTGGCGACCGTCAGGGACCGTGCCAAGGAGGTGTTCAAGAAGCTAGAGGAGGCCAAGGCGTACCCTAGGGGCGGCAAGGATCGGAACCGGGACGCGCTGTACGCGGCCTGCCTCTACATCGCGTGCCGCGTCGAGGGCTCGCCGCGGACGCTCAAGGAGTTGGCCTCGGTTATAGGCGACGGCGCGGCGGCGAAGATGAAGGACATCGGGAAGCTCGCCAACCACATCAAGAAGCACCTCGGGGAGGAGGCCGGGCAGGCGGTGGACATGGGCGTGGTGGTGGTGCACGCGGGCGACTACCTGCGCCGCTTCGGCTCGCTGCTCGGAATGGGCAACCAGGAGGTGCGCGCCACGGAGGAGGCGGCACGTAGGCTGGAGAACGGCCTCGACGTGAGGCGCAACCCAGAGTCTATCGCGGCCGCCGTCATCTACATGGCGACGCAGCGCGCCGGCGCCAAAAAGTCCCTGCGGGACGTGTCGATGGCCACCGGCGTCAGTGAGGGAACCATCAAGGATAGGGGTGTAAACGGGTCGAGTTCGGACGGGTAGTAGGTCATCCCATATCCTATCCTAATATTTTTTTCGGAATGACGCATGCGGACACGGGTAGTAAAAATCGGGTAGCATGCGGGTAACGGTAGTATTTTCTACGGACGGGTAGAAATCGGGTTCGGGTAGTGTCTTGGGACGTAAGATAATACGTATAACGGTACTTCATCGGGTAGTGCATGAAATACCTAGAATCGAAACATGCGATGAAAACAATCCAACTATCACACTAGTACATCACATAATACAAAGTCCAATACATAAAGTGAAATTCACATACATAGTTCAACACATAGTTGAATTGGAGGAGAGGAACTTGGGTCAATCCCAAAGGAATAGGAGGTAATGACAATAATTTTGAACAACGTGAAATCACAAGCATCTGTAGTCTAGGAAACTAGGTCATGTGCTTCTCTTGTTTAGGTTGATAGCAAGTAGAACATAATTGAGACATTTACCTTATCAGAATTTTATAAATTTTCTTGAGTGTGATCATGATCTCAAATTTTTATGAGAGATTACTAATTTCATCAGTATCATTATATAAAATTTTAAAAATTTTATAACATAGTTTGGATAATTTTTCATTTCGTTCAAATTTGCCAATAAGCCTTTTAACAGGACAGTAGTACTGTTCGAATTTTTAAAACTTCATGAAATTTGATCATCATCTGAAAATTTTATGAAAATATTATAGATATGTCAGGACCATCCACAAAAAATTTCAAAATTTTATAACCACGTTTGTTCTAATTTCCATTCGGTTCAAACTTGCCGGTCAGCGTTTTATCAGGATAGTAGCAATGTTTGAATTTTTAAAAATTTCTCAGATTTGATAATCACCTAAAAATTTAATGCGAACATATTTGATGTGTCAGGAACCTTCAAAAAAAATTCAAAATTTTTTGACATCGTTTGATCTATTTTTTGGTCAATGCAAGTTCGTCAAAATTTCGGGAATTAGTAGTACCCGCTGGATACCCGAATTGTGAAAATTATCCGGGTACCCGTACCCGACCCGTACCCGCCGGGTATTGCCGATCCCGTACCCTACCCGAACCCGAACCTAACCTACCCGGGTACTACCCGTACCCGTACCCGGGGTAGTGTAAAATAGTTTTCCATTAGAGTAATTTTGCATCCGGGTACGGGTACGGGTCAGGTATTACCCGACCCATTTACACCCCTAATCAAGGAGGCGTACAAGGAACTGTGCCCGCATGCCGAGATGCTCTTCGGCTAATAAGGGACGTGCATGCTTTGGATGTGAAATATATGTTCTACTTCATTTTTGGGGCACGGATTGGATTCGTAAATATGTGATTGAATTGATTCCTTCGCTTGCATCTCACTAACAAAGATTGTTTTTTTTTATCCTAAATTTGTGATTGAATTGATTGAGTAGGAGAGAATCTAAGGGGGCCTGGCCTAAACTAAAATAAATTTTAATAGGTAGTAATGACTAATAAGTAATTAGCTAGTATTAGCAAATAGCAAATAAAGGTCTAGCTCACTACTCTTGTTGACTTGACAAGTGAACTATATAAAACATATAAAGCTTCCCATTATTCAACAGTTGATATGCTATTACGATTAGTCATAACTCTTCCTATGTCAACAATAACCCACAGAGCGAGCATTTTCACTATGAAACTTGTTAAGATCGCATTCAAATAAAATAGAGATGACTTTCTTCGACATTGCATGATAGTTTACATTGAAAAAGAACTAGTAGCTAAAATTAGTTCGCATTTAACTTATTGACTTGTATGATCTTCTAGGTAGTTGTAGAACTAAATTTAAGTTAATAGAGATGCAAGTTTCTTATTTTAAAAAATATGTCATATTTTACTTATGTGGACATGTGGTTATACTATATTTAAATTTAAATGCATCGATATTGCTATGATATTTTTTTATGAGTGCTACAATAATTTTTGGTTGGTCTATGTGGCCCCCCTTAACATGAAATCCTGGCTCCGTTCCTTCCCTCCAATTGCCATCCTCATCCTCCCCCGCCCCACAGTGGCACTGGAACTAGCGCCTCCTCCCCTCTTGCGACCTTTCTAGACCGTGCCAAGCAACTAGCCAACCCTTCCGCTACAGTGGGCACGCTTCGCCTCTTCTTCCACAACTGCTTCGTCTCCCACTGCGACACCTTCATCCTCGTCTCTGTGCTCTCCTTCGATCGGTCCCGGAGACATCAATTCCCTCTCCAACTCAGCATAAATCCTAGTTGGCAGGGTGCTAGGGATAGCACGACATATGAAAACCGGAGACAAGATATAACGTGGAAAACCTTGCGAAAAAAACCACAGGAAACAATCCACTATGCTTTAAAGACTACAAGTACAGGGGGTTGGCTTATATAGCCAAAAGAATCCTAATTATTGAAGATTTATACTAACAACCTATTTGGATATAATCAAAAGATATGGTAGTTAGAGATATTTGAGTTATCTCCAACAAACTTCAACTTAACTCAAAATCTATAACGAAGTTGTTTTCTGAAAACCCTGAAGGGTAATTAAGTACATGAATACAAGTGTGTTAAAAGTCCAAAAGATTACTGAACAAGGAAGACTGTAATAGTCAAGCCAAACACTTGTAGTACAAAAAACCACAAAGGGTATAAAAGATTGGAACAATCTTATCCAAACACACAGCTATAACAAAACAGACGAAGAATCCTGGGCCTTCAATGATTTATAACCCCAGTAAAATTTGAGTCTATGCAATTAACCTTCTGAATCAAACACTCAATCATCAAACGGCATAAGCCAAGACATCACCTGAGGTGTTGGGCAGATAATGAAAAACTCATATCATGGACTTTTGTCATGCTCCACATAGAACATAAATTCAGTAAATTGCCTACTAAAAATCCATAACATGGTTAAAGCTGCTCCTGCAAAAAATACCAAGATGAAAAAAAACTGTCGTGCTGTCAATGGAGTATAAATTGTAGTAGACCCCTTATATCAAGCAAAGACAACAAAATAACGTTGTAATATCTACGCAGAAACAAACTACTTCTTGCACTTCAAACCATCATCTTAAACTGACATTAAAGCAAAATCTTCACTGAAAAAATTCTAAAGAGTATAATGCTACCAACAAAGTGTCATCGAATTCCAAATTAACGTTGCTAAAACCTCCATAATGGTCAACATATCCAATGGTAAATAAAACACCAAAATAATGATGATAAAACACCAAAATCAACTATCTGCTCAACTGACAATATTTTTTTAATCTCCAAAGAAGGCAATGAAACGTCAAAGAAACCGATGATAAACATCAAATAAATTACCATGAATCCGCCAATGATAAATCTCGCATGAATACTGTCAATAATAAGCATAACGGCCTAAATTGCAAAAGAAATCCGCCAAAAATATACATAATGACTTGAACTGTGTATGAATGACGTCAATAATATGTTCGACAACTCGAATTTATGATGAAAATCTGCTAATAATATGTGCATAAAATAATAGATATAATTCCCCAAATTGTGCATGAATATCTACCAATAATAAACACAAAATAATAAACATGAAATGTGCATAAAATATCTCTCAAATAACGACTACAAAATAATAGACATAAAAATCTAAACTATGCATAAATATCCGCCAATAATCAGAATTACAATAAAAATCCCACTTTTTTAACATTAGAACAGTCATTGGGGTAAAAAGTAATCATTTTCTCACACCCACTAAGAACGGCTCTCATCTGAATCTGCTATATAAAAATAAAATGATCTTATCATCAAACTTGTTAATGTTAAATTTAGTGGATGACACGGTGGAGAATAAAATTGCAGATCAACAGATTATGAAAAAGAAACTTCCTTATGCGCTCTAGGTGCGCAAAACAATTTTCCTGCAGGTTCTGGTACACTCCCGGTGCACATAGCATTTTCAGTCGGAAAACAGAAGCCACCTGAAGCTGCTGAAAGCTGGAGTCGAGAGAAGCCTACTGGAAGCTGGAGCCAAATCACAAAAGCCGGAGAAGCTAACTGCCCTAGAGCCGAAGCCGCTGGATGAGAAGCCGATTGGAATCAATGCCTCCCCTTGTGGGATTCGATTGAAGTCCGGATGAAGGAAAAAAAACGATGGGCTTTCTGTCTTACGAGCAGAGATGCTCTCGGAGTCTCGGGTGCTCTTCACGGGAGTTCACTTCTTGTTAGCTTGGTACTTGGTGCATAGCACTTGTTAGCTTTTGGTACTTGGAGTTCACGAGCAGCCAACCGCGTGACCCGCGTGCAGCTCGGTCGGGAGGCAGTGGCGCGTGGGGAAGCCGAAGGCCGAAGCACCTGACAGAGGCCTTCCGTAGGCTGGAGCTTCACGGGCGCGGGCGTGGCCGGCGTGATCAGGCGCGGCTTGCGCGGTGCGTGACCGGCTGTGCGGAGGCGCTGAAGGTAGACGGCGCAAGGATGTCGTCGGGTGGCCGGCACGGCTGGAGGCAAAGATGACCGCGCGGACGCGGCGCGCGGCGGGAGGCGTGGCTGCGCCTCAATAGAGCCGGAGGGCCGACCGGATGGTGGCTGGCTCAAAGGCGCCGTGGGTCGCGCCGAGAGAGGCCATCGATTGGAAGCCGACCGGCGCAGCCGTGAGATGATCGCGCAGAGGCGAGCAGATTGCTAGGTCTCTCGTATCACAGGTTAGGGATAGCGCGTATATAAAAACTAGAGATAAAATTTAACGTGAAAAATATTTACGAAAAAAATCACGGAAAACCACTATAATACTTTAAAGATTACAAGTACAGAGGTTGACTTATATAGTCAAAAGAGTCTTAATTGTCGAAGACATGGATTAACAAGTAACAATCTACATTTGGATAGAATCAAAAGATATATAAGCAGAGATATTTGAGTAATGGCAAGGACCTTGCTGATGTAGGGCCGGTGTTGCATAAACTGTGCATGTTGATTGTTTCTGCTTTTTGGTTCTTTCATTAGCAGGGAAATAAATAGGCAAGATTGCCTTAATCGTTACATGGGCATCATGACCTCAGACGTGTTGCGTTCACGTCGGGTCAGTCAAGTTTTTATCCGAGTTTCGTGGCATGATTCAGCTAGAGCGTGGAGTCATGGCACAAGAATCGGTCAAGCTTGTTAGTAGTTAGTTGCTTTATATATGAGAAAGACAACTAAAAATGCTACTAGTTGTTTTTGCAGCACCAAAATACTTTCTCTTGTTTTCACTAGCGTAGTGTTTATTCTTGGTTCCCTTGTGCTTTGATTCGATCCTTTAGCTAACATCTGGTATTAGAACCTGGGATGGCGTCCCATGAGGGAGACGAAGATTCGCCTAGAGATAGAGGCAAGAGGTCCTTGCCTCCTCCCAAGACATCACTGCACCTCAGGGCGCCCATCCAAGACAATGATGGTGGTGAGGCCATCCGTGGTGGGCGTGACCTGGTGGTACAGCGAGTGGTGAGGGAGATCGGAGGGTCTGCTGCGTACCCAATCCTGACCAAGACCAACTATGCAGATTGGGCGTTGATGATGAGGGTGATGCTGCAAGCGCGCGGCCTGTGGGCTGCAGTCGACGTCGGTGTGGCCAACTTCCAGGAGGATATGATGGCACTAGAGGCCATCCTCCACGCATCCCGGGTGAGATGCTTTCGACACTAGCTGTCAAGGCGACAGCGAAAGAAGCCTGAGACACCATCAAGACCCTTCGTATGGGTGCTGATCGCGTGCGAAAGGCGAAGGCTTAGTCGCTTCGTAAGGAGTTTGAGAACTTTGCCTTCTGTGATGGCGAGTTGGTTGATGATCTCTCCATGAGACTCACCGGCTTGGCCAACAATCTCCGTACCCTTGGTGACGAGGTGTCGGAAGACAAGGTCGTGGAGAAGCTTCTCCGCATTCTTCCTTGAAGGTATTCTCAAGTTGCCTTGTACATTGAGACTTTTCTAGACTAGAGTCAATGTCCATCGAGGAGCTCACCGGTCAGCTCAAAGATGTTGAGAAGCGCTTCGATCTAGACCACTTAGGTGGCGCAGGCAACTGGCTTCTTCTCATGAAGGAGGAGTGGGCAACACGTGTGAAGCAACGGTGTCAAGGGAAGGCTACACTCGAGGGCTCAAACCCGGCAATTGTGGATAGCCACAACAGAATAAGGGAGGCAAGAAGAAGAACGACGACACACCACGCAACAAGGACAACACACGGGACAAGTCTTGCGATAAATGTCGTAACTGTGGAAGACTGGGCCATTGGGCTCATGAGTGCCGCAAGCCCAAGCAGGAGGAGCAAGTTCACGTTGCACATGTTGAGCGTCATTTACTAGCCAAGGTTCGACAAGGACATAATAGGTTGTATGTATTACAACTCAATATTGTGCAGCCAGTTTGTCTTGTAGCACAGGACTACCAAGCTTGGACTTGGCACGCGAGGTTTGGGCACCTCAACTTTGAGGTGCTTAGGAAGCTCGCACGCAACGACATGGTTCAAGGTCTTCCACAGATCAATCATGTCGATCAATTATGTGAAGGCTGCCTTGTGGGAAAGCAACATTGAACATCATTCCCACGAGCCGCGGAGTAACGTGCTGACGACTGACTTGAGCTGGTGCATGGTGATCTTTGCGGACCAGTTATGCCGGCAACGCATGGTGGACGTCACTACTTCCTGCTGCTGGTTGATGACCTCAGTCGCTACATGTGGTTGACATTGTTAACAACAAAGGATGAAACTCAAGCTGCAATCAAGAGATTCCAAGCTGCTGTTGAGCTGCAATCGGGTAGCAAACTTCGAGTACTCAGAACTGATCGAGGCGACAAATTCACTTCTAAGGAGTTTAGTGCATATTGCATGGAGCTCGGAGTCTAGAGGCACTTGACGGCACCCTACTCTCCATAATAGAACGGGGTTGTCGAGCATTGCAACCAAACAATCCTTGCTACAGCGAGGAGCTTGCTGAAAGCAAAGGGGATTCCTAGGGAGTTTGGGGGGAAGCAGTCACTATGGTTGTTTTTCTATTCAACAGGTCTCCAACTGTAACACCCCAATTTTTGCTTTTATTGCATTTAAATGGTATTTTGAATTTTTGGGAATTTCTGAATTTATTTGGATTTATTTGGATTTATTTGAAATTATTTGAATTTATTTTGAATTAAGCCATTTAACAAATTAATTAAATAATGGAAAATTTAAAATAAATTTTTGCTGAAAATATTTTATTTGAGTCACAAATGTCTTAAAATATTTTTGAGAATTTTCGAAAATTTTTACGATATTTTTAATGCCCCAAATAAATTATTTGAATTTGAGAATTATTTTAAATCGAAAAAGGATTAAAATCCCGATGAACAGTGTTGGGCGAACAACTTATGTGGCCTGTCCAGAGAAAACCCTAACGCCCGTAGATTCGATCTCCATCAAGCGGCTCTCGTTGCGCCACGTCGACCAGATCGTCGTCGCCAGGACTCGCCCCGCCGCAGTGTGGGCCTCGGTCTCCGCGCTTTTCACGAGGCAGGGCACTATTTAAAGCGCCGCGCCCGTCTTGTGAACCTCACCTCACGCCGCAGGCCAGTACCTCGCCGCCGATGGGAGAGCGCCACCGCCTCGCCGCGACCTCGCCAAGTCCAAAGCCATCCATGCCGCTTCCCGCGTCGGTTAAATCATCGCCGGTGACCTTCCGCCGTCGCCGTTGGTCCTTGAGTCCTCTCGTCAAGCGCGTCGGAGGCGCTATCTCTTCACGTCGGAGGAGCACGGAGGCCGCCGTCGCCGCGTCGTCGTCTCGCCTCCCGTCGGCCAGCCAGGCCCATGACACCGCCGAACCTCGCGAGCTTCCACGAGCCGTCCGATCTCAATCGGCGACCCGGATTCCGCCACGTCGCCCTTGCACGATAAATCTCATCTTCAAACCTCATCCGTTAGATCTAGATCCTCGGCTCGAATCGCCGCCGCACCATGCCCGCATTCAGCGTGTCAGCGGCGCGTGGGACCCACTCGTCGGCCGCCTTTGTCGCGTGAGTCATTGATCGCCCGGACCCACATGTCGGCCGCCGCATGCACTATTCACGACGGCGGCAACCACGGGCCCACTCGTCGACCCGACGCCTTGTGCGTGTGGCGTCACCGTGACGTCATGTTGGCGTCGCGGTGGGACCCACTTGTCGGAAAATAGCCGTCGGTGGTGTCGTCAGAAGTCCGTGTCACTCTCTGGTGGCGACGCGTGTCACGAATGACGCAATAATTGATTTTCGAAAAGAAAATATTTATTTATTTCGGTATATTGATTTTAAATATATTTTGAAACTTCAAATGCTTATAACTTTTGCGTTTTAACTCCGATTTGAGTGATTCCAATTTCTATAAATTTGTAAAATTGTGATCTTTCTGTTTATGAATTTTAATTGAATTTTTGAGCACTGTTTGCCTACTGTTTATTTATTTTATTGTTTGTGTTTACGTTCTTGGCGTAGGCGTTGAAGTGCCGAAGGTTTGAGGAGAGGTTCGACCGAGGAGCAAGCTCGGGGGCGAAATCAGTACTTTTTGAAGGCAAGTTGTGTTTGATCATGTTGAACCTATTAGAAAAATTATTTTGATTTAATTTATTGCATGCTAATTTAGTAAAAATTTGATTGAATGCATTTTGGGATTAGCTAAATGCCTAGTTCTTTGTATGCCACCTTGTCGTAAATAATTGTAGGCCATGAATCATTTGTCACCCTAGGTTGTGGATTAATAGTTGGACATTATTTAATTGCCAACATGGGTTGAGTAGGCCAAAGTAGTATGCTTAGCCACCTTGCGTGGACAATTCATGATTTTGGAAGTACCAAAGTAAAATATTGACTTAATGAGATATGGAACTTGTTTTGTGAATGAGACATGTGTTATTGAGTTGATGATGGCACGTGGTGCAATGGTAAAGCAAAGGTGGGAAAATGATTTAGGCGAGGCATGCGGCAAGATTGTTTCAGTGGGCCAAGAGTGGCAATCGGGCGGTCGAATTTGGTTTTATTGGTTTTGATATGGAGATCACACTTGGTTAGTCTTGCCTCGGTCAACTAAGGACTTAACCTTGCGAGCATTTGAATCTGAGTCTCATACAACCACAAGCTCCGTAATGGGGCGGGCTTAATGAGTAAAGCCGGGAAATCTATTCTTGATCTTGTCGTGGTGGTGTGAGGCAGAGAAGCGGAATGAGAACTCACATGGCGCAAGAGGGGGCCACAGGTGTGTAACCAGTCCCTCCAGTGTTGAAACCTTAGCGGGCGATCTTGAGTTTAGATGGAACTTTGGAAAGGCTTCGTTACGGTTAATTGCCTTGGTGGTATTTGTTGTATCTTGTGGGTAAAGTGTATAACCTCTGCGAGTGTACAACCTATTGAATAGCCGTGCTCACGGTATTGAGCATCGCTTTGATTACTGATCAAGGGTTAGATTTTCATAAAAAAATGACTTGTTGATGGAAAATGCTTGGGTTGGTGATGATGAACATGACTTAGGATGGAAAAGTGATTTCTGATTGAAATGTTTGTGAAAGCTACTATTCCTACTCTTGTTTTCTTGCTTTGTAATCTATTATTGTTTATCTTGAATCTTTGCTCGCTCATGAACCATAGCCTATCCTTTGTACTAAGCCATGCATGTAGAATATTAGATTTGCATTACATGCATGACTTGCGAAAGTGCTCAAAGTACTCACCCCACAACAACACAACTTCGAGTTGAAGAAGAAGCAACCCTTTCGAGGAGGAGTATCGAGGAGGCCAAGCGAACTAGGGAAGCGAGCCCGGTCGATTACTGTGGCAAATTGGTTGGCGCCACGAGTTTATTTTATTTCCGCTGCATTTGAATATTTTAATAAGTCTTTGCCCTGCGAGGCGTATCTTTGTAACTTGACCATAAGGTCAATCAACTAGTTTGAGTATTTAATTAAAGTACTTATTATTTCGTTGGATATATGCGTGATATGTACCGATGTTGCAACTGTGTGCACTAGCGTGATCCTGGACTAGTGCTGAAACACAGAGGGTCCGGATTTGCAAATTCGGGTCCCGACACCAACCAAGAGCATCGATAGCAATACTCCATATGAGGTGTGGCATAGACACAAGCCGAACGTGCACTACCTACGTACGATCGAGTGTGTTTCATATGTGAGAAATGTAAACCCCAACCTTTGGAACTTGGAAGATAGGAGCACTCGCATGGTGTTCATTGGCTATGAGGAAGGGTCTAAGGCGTATCGTGGTCTATGATCCTGTGGCCAAGAAGGTGCATGTCACGCATGACGTGATCTTCGATGAGTCAGCGAAATGGAACTGGAGTGTGCATGAAGCTGGAGGTATGGGCGTTACACAAGGAAGCTTCACTGTCCAGTACACTACTCATGTTGATGCTGCAGTCTCGGATGAGGTGAAGCCATTAACTCCACAAGTGTCGGGTCACTCTCCAATTCCTATGGAGAGGACGCCAGCCAGTGCACAAACTCCAGGGGTGCCATCATCGAGAACGCCGGAGGTTGAGTTTGTGTCACCTCCTACTGACTTCACTGAGATGCTTGATATCGATGATGATCCTAAGGCACCGCATCGCTTCAGGAAGATGGGCAATGTGCTAGCTACTACCAAGCCAAGCCAAGAAGCTCGCACTCCACCACCTAAGCGTGCTCCTGCAAGTGATGACACCAAGCTGCTGCTAGTTTCAGTAGGCGAAGAGCCCACATCTTTTGATGAAGATGAACTGCATGAAGGCTGGCACACAAGCAATGCTTGAGGAGATGAGATCAATCGAGGAGAACCAAACCTGGAGTCTTACTAATCTTCCGCAAGGACATAAGGCAATCTGGCTGAAGTGGGTCTACCGCGTCAAGAAGGATGCTAAGGGACTCGTTGTCAAACATAAGGCGCGGCTAGTAGCAAAAGGCTATGTGCAGTAGCCCGGAGTGGACTTCGAGGAAGTGTTTGCACATGTTGCATGAACTGATTCAGTCCGGCTGCTCATGGCGTTTGCTGCATACAAGGGTTGGGCTCTTCATCACATGGATGCCAAATCCGCGTTCCTCAACGGCGAGATTCAAGAGGAGGTGTACGTTGGTCAGCCGCTTGGTTTTGTGATTGAGGGGCAAGAACACATGGTGTTAAGACTAAATAAGGCTCTCTATGGGCTGCGCCAAGCGCCAAGAGCATGGTATGCTAAGCTTGACAAGACCTTGGGTCTCCTTGGTTTCAGAAGATGTGAAACTAAACACACAGTGTATGCATGAGGAGCGATACTTCAAGGTTGATAGTGGGAGTCTATGTAGATGATCTCATCATCACTGGCAGTGAAGCACAAGAGATAGCCAGTTTCAAGGATGAAATGAAGACAACATTCAAGATGAGTGACTTGTGGTTACTTAGTTTCTATCTTGGTATAGAAGTAAGGCAATATGAGTCATGCATCATTCTCAACCAGAAAGCTTATGTAGCCAAGATCATTGAAAAGTGTGGTATGGAAGGGTGTAATCCCTGTAACACACCAATGTAGTCACGGCTAGAGTTAAAAAAGGAGAATTTGGCACAACAAACAGATGCTACAGCCTACAAAGGTATGGTTGGTAATCTCAGATATCTTGTGCACACGCGTCTAGGCATAGCCTACTATGTTGGCTATGTGAGCCGCTTTATGGAGAAGCCAACAATAGAGCACCTTACAGCAGTGAAAAGGATTGTTCGATACATAGCTGGAATATCAAGCTTTGGCTACTGCTACCGAAAGGGGTCAGATAAATTGAAATTGGTTTATTTCAACGATAACAACATGGCTGGAGATCCCGACAGTCGGTAGAGTACCACCAGAGCAATGGTTTTCCTTTGGCAAAACCTAATAAGCTGGTAGTCGCAAAAGCAGAAGGTGGTGGTACTGTCTACATGTGAATCAGAGTACATCGCTGCAGCCACAATGACGTGTTAAGGTGTCTGGCTTGCTCGCTTGCTTGGTGAGATGGAGAGCAAGGCAACCGGGAGTATTGAGCTCAGGATTGATAACAAATCAACGATCTCGTTCAGCAAAAATCCAGTCCTTCATGATCGAAGTAAGCACATTGACGTGAGGTGTCATTTCCTTCGACAGTGTGTGGAAGATGGGAGTGTTGAGGTGAATCATATTTGCACCCAAGAATAGCTTGCCGATATGTTCACAAAGGCGCTGCCGTGAGTTAAGTTTCTAGAGCTGCGTGAGAAGATCGGGATGGTTAATGTCAATCAGGTGCACAAGGTTTAGGGGGAGTTTGTTGCATAAACTTGTGCATGTTGATTATTTCTGTTTTTTGGTTCTTTCATTAGCAGGGAAATAAATAGGCAAGATTGCCTTAATCGTTGCATGGGTATGCATGACCTGAGACGTGTTGCGTTCACGTAGGGTCAATCAAGTTTTTGATTCGAGTTTTGTGGCCTGATTCAGCTGAGTCCGAGTGTGGAGTCATGGCACAAGAATCGGTCAAGTTTGTTAGTAGTTAGTTGCTTTATATATGAGAAAGACAACTGAAAATGCTGCTAGTTGTTTTTGCAATACCAAAATACTTTCTCTTTTTCTTACTAGCGTTGTGTTTGTTCTTGGTTCCCTTGTGATTTGATTCGATCCTTTAGCTAACGCACTCCCAAGGGGTTGGCAAATGATTTGGGCGGTGTGGTGGTTATAGGTGGAGGTTTCTAGTACGAGTTGCTGTTAGTTTTTGAAGCATGGGTTGTAAGCGATGCAGCGAGGAGAAACTCAAAGCGGTGGTTTGCTGTCGTGCAGAGTAGGAGGATCCAATGAACGATCTACACCATCCAATCCAAATTTCAAACATGTAATCAGTTAATCTCTCAACCATTCATAACTATCCCGCGGCCAAATAGGAAAGTGCTCGCTTTGCTTCGCTCCCTCCTCTGCATGGCGCCCATGCTTCCGATTTCTGACTCCAACTCGGCATCCTCCCACACCACCTTGGTAGGCTATAACCCTAGCACCACCCTAGCACCGTGTAGCCAGTGTCACTGTGTTCACAATCCATTCTTCTCCCCTCCTTCTCTCCTTCCTCTCTACCCATCGCCATGGCCGCATTGATGGCCACCGCTCGTCCTACTGCTCCCCTGCCACCGCAAACTGCACTAGGGCTTCAGGGGGCCACAGAAAGCTTGCCATCATGGTGAAGGAGTCACCAAGAAGTACTTTATGCAACTGCCGTCGTAGAGATCCGCTCTGATCCCGTTTGCGCCAGTTGAAGTGGCCATCAAGAAGTCATCCATGCCACCTCCGTCACCATGCTCTACTTCGATCTCACGATCGCTCCGTCATGAGCATGTTCTAGCTCTGCTGATACTGCCAATCCCTTTGTCGGCCACCTCCGAAGAAGCGGCGGTCAAGATATCTTGACGAGTCGACTTCCCTGAGGTAGTGCCTCATGCTCTGGCTGATATGGGAGTTGCCCAATCTTCGTGATGTAAAATTTGAATACTCACATACTCTCTTATTGAACACTAGCTGATCTTCCACTGCCAAATGTAATGGGCTTACAAGTTTTTGATTCGCCAAGAACATACGCATGCTGAACTTTACAGACACCGTGTGAAGTATATTGATCTCCCATTTCCAGTGGAAAGGCAGAACGATATGTGCTTGCAATAAAGCAGAACAAGCGAAGAACGCCAATAGATGCAAATAACTATCTTATTAATCTTGTATCCGAGTTTTACAATAGAATAGATGCCAATATAAAGGGGAGAGAGGGAGCCGTATGGCTCATGGATTTGATTCGGTCAAGGCCGAACATGGATTTAATTCGATCATGGCTAAATATAATTTGGCGAGAA
Organism: Guadua angustifolia; assembly: GCA_036346375.1. NCBI lineage: Eukaryota > Viridiplantae > Streptophyta > Magnoliopsida > Poales > Poaceae > Guadua > Guadua angustifolia. The sequence goes on along the minus strand of CM070513.1, from coordinate 12,574,937 downwards.
TTAGTAATCGGACGTCCGATCATTGTTCATTCTGTCGGACGCTTCTTGTAACATCTTTTTCAACATGTGCAACATTTTTGTTCAACGCGTGCAACATCTGTTTTTGTGCCGACATTTCTACTGTTACACTGTTACCGAAGGAAAATGTTGCATGTGTAGGAAAAAAATATTGCACATGTAGGAAAAAATATGACAAGCATCCAAAAAAATAAACAGTACATCAGATGTCCTAACACAAGCCGATATTGTTAGGGATTGGGTAACTCCCATGAAGACCATCGTACCTCGGCGGCCAATCAGCGGCTGACTATGCTTACCCTTGGACGGTGTTCCCAAAGAAGACCTTCGGGTAGATCGACCTATGGGTCTGCCCCGACCACGACCAAGCTCATCCCCGAGCATGTGCCTCTGTTTCCCGAGCATGTTTGCTCGGAGGGGTGCGATGGACGACCAAGACTGAAGGAAGATCTCGGGCATGATCGGCAGGTCGGGCACGACCCATGAAGACGACATGGCATTAATCACCCGGTGGCTCGAAGGACCGTACGGCTACGTTCTAAGCCCACTACGCCCACGTCACGGCATGGCAAAAAGCAAGAGCAGCAGTTACACCCATGTCCGGGCACAGTAGTGACATGTCATTCAGTTATAAATGATGTAAAACTGTAATCGCCTGTAAATACCCCGTTGTATGTAACGTTTAGAGGGGCTGGACATCATAATCAGCAGAGAGGATGATGATCCCTAGAGGAGAGACTGCAAGAAGAAAAACACCCAAGCGTATCTGTAAGAAGTGGAGAGAAGAGAGAAGGCTTGGCATTACCGAGTAAGCACCCTGTAAACCATTCTTCAATAGTAGTAAAGCCACTAGATGTAGGGTCGTTATCTTCTTCGCGAGAGGTCCGAACTAGGATAAAAAGACTCTTATCTATTGTCTCGTTTCAAACTATCCGACCATCCTCTCAACTCGGTAGGCATTCGGATGCTAAATCCTTTGCGGAAAATGGACTCTGGTTGATCTCTCATTCAACAAGTAAGCTCAACAGAGGTCCGTTTCCGAATCATCGACAGATATAATTTAGTTATGACATCCGTTTTAAACTTCTCTCGAAAACCGAACCGAACATCTTTCCATTTTTGTTTTCCTGGAGCGTTCCACTTGGCCACGGTCACATGCAGCCCAATCTGGCCAGTCACATGCAGCCCAAGGTAGCCCATGTGGCTCCTTTGCCGTATGCATTCCTGCATCTTCTTTGTGCTCATGTATAACAAATAATACATCAGTTTTAATCGGCTCGATGGGCTCTTCGCCATGGTATAATTTATTCTGACTTACGGTTCTTTTTCTTCGTGAGCCTTCCAAATACATCTTCACTTTAAGCTTGTATAGATCAAATATAGATCTACATATAATTAAATAAAATAGTTATAACTCTGTACCTTCTTGTATAATAAAGAAACAATCAATTAAATTACAGTTTATTTGGCAATGTTTAATATGGCTTAATATTTTTTTAGTTAAATAATATATTTAACTGAAAAGTGTCTGTGCCCGTGCTAATATATCCGCATCACTGACTATACGTCTGTTTGGAGGAGCTGTGTTTCAGCTTTAAATTAAAAGCTTCCCCAAACAACATAGCTGCAAAGCAGCTGGGAAGCTAATCCACAACAGAAGCACTCCTAAAAGTTGCAGCTGCTGGGGAGGAGCTTTTCAGCTGTAGCTTTGCTTGACTACCTCCCATATCAGTCGCTCTGCCTTCTCGACCTCCGCCACCCCGCCTCGCTATCTCCACGTCATCTCTCCACTCAGACACCGCTGTACTTTACTATGTTGCTACCTCCCGGCTCGGTTGGCCCCAAAAGATCTGTTTACCATGACTAATTTGCCAAATAACATAATAAGAAAAAGCGTCGATTCTGCCATTTTTTTCTGATCCAAAAATCAAAAACAGTTTTTAGTTCATTACTGACTCCTTAAACAGGCTCTAAGCGCCGTGATGGTCTCGGCTGCAGAGGCTGTCCACCATGGCAACTTCCTGCGCGACGACCCCTTCCAGACCGTGCGCGTCGCAAGGGACCAGGTCAACAACATGCCGTCTGCCGATGCCTCCACCGCGCCACCTGCCCCACGGCCTACCGTGGCCGGCCGGGAAGTCACTGCCGTACGTCGCTAAAGAGTAAAGAGGCTAGCTTGGGATGAATTTCACGATCAGATTAATACGTCTCCCTGTGTTTTTTTGGGGTGATGAAAAGCACAAGGTGTGATGTAGCTAGGATAATTCTTGTAGATTATATATATAGGTGTTGTACTTGATTAATTCTTGTGTCCTGTGTACCGAATTCTTGGCATAAGAAGAATGCCTAATATATGAAATGTATTTGTCAGTGAGTATATGTGAATTACAATCTCTTTTCATATATATATATGCAGAACGCATTACGCATGCTATCAGAATCGGATATTTCAACGACGGATCAACGATGTAAGCGAAGAAAATCAGTTATATATGTAAGAAGAACTGCGATGACTGTCAGGATGAGATCTCGCGGATCAGGCCCGCGTAATCTCATGACCATGGAAGAAGCACATTGACTTCATCTTAAACCGCACTGCCAGGCAAAGCACATAGGAAGCCACCATAGGTCCACAGGTTGCAGGTTAAGGTGGTACAGTTTCAGCTTCATTAGATCTGGTGGAACTGGGTGTTCTTAACTTCACAGATTCGTAGAGCTGAAGCTGTGAGTATATTAAGAGCGTTTAGGTGAGTTATCTTGTTTATATTTTAGACTAAAAATATAGATTTAATTTACTTTATTTTAGCCTATAAATTTCAAATCTGAGGTGAAGCTTAGATTTAATTTAGAGCTCTCTGCCAAATAGGGACTAATTAATTTAACTTCTTCAGGATGCTTTACGCATGCTGTGGTATTTTGGTACTTCTCTGATTAATCTTTCTTTTATTGAGATGTTGAAGTACAAGTGGCAAGTTAATTTCGGTCTAGCAAATCATTATGCTTTGGGAACCAACCGTGTTCTCGTTCCATGAAATATGTACCCATACTGTGAAGTTGCTTTCAGATGACTGCACAACACGGACATGTTGTTCCAGGTGTCACATCCTCTCGGCCACATCCACGTGGATATATGGGCATGTATAAAGGTTGAACCTGACTCAATCTCACAGACAATCGCGTCGTGAGAGTCGATTCTCATCTGAAAGTACATCTACAAAGTTCGTCTCTTCATTAAATGTCTGATAATTAATTTTCTGCATGCACATCTTTTACGGTAGGAGACGCTAGGGCTGGCTGGCTCTCCAACAGACGACTCTAGCGTCGTTGTTTTTTGATCTCCGCAACAAGAGTCGTTGTTTCACGAAACAACGTTGTTTCTCTCTTCTTCCAATCTCTCCTCTCCACGTCAGCTTTTCTGCCTATGTGGCAATTTTTAGGACTAGCAATTAATGCCCATTGTATATGCCCTAATAAATCACCTATAGTCTGACAGCTGGACGGCAATTAGACCATGTAGAAGTAAAACTTCGGACTACTATCCATCTGAATATAATCCTGAGTGATGTATATCATTATCAAGTACATGAGTACAATAATCATGTTAACCGTTGGATAAGAGATGGATGGAACACATCTAGGCCTCATTTTTGGAATGTAGTATTATGATAGATATTTCGTAGCATCCTTTAATGGGTCTTGAGAAGCAGTGATCAGTCCTCATTTACTCGAATAAATGGCATATATTACCACAATTATCCCAACACAACAGCGAGCGATACACAGCCTGCATAAGTCTCAGTTGGGCACAGGCCATACAATTACACACCACACACACAAATCACTCTAAAACCTGCTTAATCGCCAGGTTACAATTAGCTTAGAGGCTGTGGCAGATATAGCACGTACATATACCTCAGGTGCATATATAGCAATACTACACGAGATCATATATACTGCCAGTTAGTACACAGGATAGGTAGGTAGATAAGAAGATGTAGCATGGCTGCATGACAGAAGAGAGGGAGCGTGCTTAGATAGGTTTATCTGATCTGGAAGTGGTTCAGGGGCGGGTTCCCCGGGTGGCTCCGGCCGTCCGGGTCGGCGTGGCGGCAGCCGTCGCCGTGTGCCTCCGCCGAGCTCTTCCGGCGGCGCTCGTTGTGGCCGGCCAGGCGCCGGCGGCAGCTGCGCTTGGTGTCATCGAACTCGGAAAGCTCATGGAACCTGCGTGCATACAATGTCAAGAGCAGCGGCATCTTCAGAGGCGACAAAGAAACGAACACATCAACCTGAGCTCTTCACTGTTAACAAATAAGCAGCAACTGATGGAAACTACTTCACGTGAGGCAGTAATTAGCATGCATGTACCCTGGTCAAATCTGAGAGATACAAGTCAGGTACTACTAGTACCATGCATTAAAAACGAACCACCGAAAGCTTGCTTGGCATCAGAGTGAAAGGAACAGCAAAGAGAGTTTTACTGCTGGCATCTGGTGCTATGCACCGTGCACATGCATGTGCATGCAAAAGCAGAGACAACAAAAGCATGCATGAGGCCGTACTAGTCCTGTTCCACAGCTATGTCGATAGGTGAAATCGGGTCAGATATGGTCGGGAAACTAGATCTGATCGAGACTAGATTTGAGATTAGATTTGACTATTCGACTGGATTTAGGATGAGATCCGGATACTTGAATCTAGATTCGGATCAGCCAATATCCGGTAAATTCGGAACAAGGTCTGGATATATCTGGATCGGATATATTTTTCTTATTCAGATGTCAATAAGCCCAGCCTATTTCATCACATTTTTCTATGGCATCCTATTTATATTTTCAATTAGTTGATTCTATTGATCCTCAAGTAGCATATTCTTTCTATAATGTCTATTGGGTTTGATTGATATATAAGTTGCTACTATAGTCAAGTACTTGTAGGGTTTAATTCAACCTAGGTCTATACTACTTTACATATACATGCATTATCCGTATGTCTTTATCTATTTCCTACCCGAATACGTTACATATCTATCCAATATCTCGAATAACCTAGATTCATAGCCGTATCCGACTAGCCCATATTCGATTCTAAATCCGAAAAAAATACAAGTTAAAGATATGAAAAGCACAATATTCACCCATATTCAATTCGACCCGTTTTTACTCTATACCCATCAGACATCCTTGCAAAGCCCCCCATCAAAAACCAACGCCGAAGGAGAATCCTGCTTGCCAGCAATCTCCGTCTAAAATTTGGTCTAAAATATGCACCGTTGCATTGATTAAGACGAAACACCTGAAGAACAGAGCAAGTGTTCTCGTCTGGCTCTCAGTTCTCATTGTCGAAAACCTTACTCGGTTTGCCATGTCGTTTTCCTCACCAAATTGATAAAGATGCATGGGAGTGCGTAGGTCTTGTTTAGTTTTCCCTTTATGTCAAATTCACACACACCTAAAGACTTATAACGAGTTCGATGAAATGTACATCTCGATATGATAAAATCTACCTCTACAAAAGTTGCAACTCCCTTGTAAGAAACATGCAGCTGAAAAGCTTCTAGAAACTTGTTCTTAATTATCAAGCACTTAGAATCCTAGGATGTACTCATGTCACCGACAGCAGATTGTGCTAGAGCTATCATTCACACTAAACGCCATGAAGAGCATGGTCAACATGTCTAGGGCATTCTAGATCAAAGGACCACAATTATTTTTGTTTTTTCCACTTAAATTCCCCACCTATGAGTTATCAAGAACTGCTGCAGCATGTCTTCATCACAACCTACTCTGGGACGCCAGCGACCAACTGCTTCGGAAAAGAGCTAGCTAGTTAGTTTCTTTGCTCATGTGGCACACACGATGAAGTCTGCAATATTAAAGACCACTAGAAAGAGAATAAGCCTAAACAGTAGAATGACTTGTCTGATCTGCAAAATGCCAACATGACATCTACGTATTGTAACATGCAATTGCGGTGCTATATATGTATACATTCCAAAACAGCAAGATGGCACAAGAAACATAAAGCATCAGAGAACAGCAACCAGACTAATTTTGGCCCACAGGTTGAGCTAATCTAGGACTGGCTACACTCCACAACATAAACACCCACCTCGTTAGAGGGTGCAGAAGTACTACCCCATCAAACATAGTAGCAAAAATATTAACGTTTGTAGCTTAGTTTGAGAGAGAGAGAGAGAGAGAGAGAGAGATGTTTGCAGCTAAATTGGGAAGCCAGCAGCCAGGAGCTGCCTTGGAGAGGCAGAACAAGTTGGATCTGGCCATTGTTTCAGCAAAAGGCAGGCTCTAATCAAGTTCTGATCTCCACCGACAGAAGCTAAAGTTTCATGGCCCATAAAGAACACGTCCACAACCCTTTCCAAGCAAACAAAAAAGGACAATGATGTCCACTATGGTGCATGGTGCACTACCAAAGCAAAGAATCCTCTGAATGAGATGAAAACCTAGTTACTTTATCCTACTTTTCACCACCCTGCTGGAGAAAATGCATACGGAGTTACATGTACAGCACCCAAGAACGTTAACTTTCACTAATCCATTTTTTGAGTGCAATAATCTGTACGGCTAACCTGGCCTGGCCTGACCTTATCACAGGCTCACAGTATTTAGACCATTGCGGTCACCAAAAGGCCATGAACTTTTACCGTTGCATGTCTGTTAGTCCCTACTTTGATTTTTATAAGGAGCGTTTCAATCTTCAAAGCTGAACTTTTACCGTTAATTTCTTTTATAATATTTTGTTTATAGCTACAAAATACTTTGTTTATAGCTACAAAATCAAAACCATAGACCACAGTAAAGTGCTTTTAACGAATCTAACAGTATCACTTTTGTGTCATACAATATATATTGTTGGACTAATTATCGATCAAAGTTTACAAATTTAATTAGAATCTCAAAATGCGTGCGAGCTTTATAAAAATCAACAGAGGGAACAAAATCCAAGAACACTAACTATAATGCCTTTAATTAAATCACCTTATAATTTGCAATACAACTTCAGCAGTAGGCAAAGAATCAAACAGAGCATGGACTTGGAATTTGCGCAAGATTATTACAAGAGCTTTTTGCTGCAAAGCTAAGAGCCAAACAACTCATGATCCAAGAACAGTTCTTTAAACCTTTTGTCTAATTAATCAGTGCACTTGGTATATACCATTAGATATCGAACCAATCGTTTAGTTAGTCGAAAATAAGATGTACTTTTGAGTATGCTAATTAGGTCAAGTCGCGCCCATGTGCTGCGCAACGCCCAAAGATTTTGGCGAGCATGGATGGCCTTACCGGCTGCATTGCTGGCAGAAGCGCTGGCGGAGGCCGGCGACGAGCACGACGGCGGCCTTGGAGTGCGCCTCGCACACCTTGTGCCTCCGGTGGTACCGCTTCGCCTCACTGAGGTCGGCGCTGCACCTCTCCGCCTGGCAGCTCGGGCCGCCACTCCCCCCCGCCGCTATGGCGCCACCAGCAGCACCGCCCCTTCTCGCCGCCGCCGCCGCGGCCGAGGAGCTAGAGGCACTAAAGGCGGCCACGGGCGCTGTCACCAGCTTTGGCTTCTTGTCCTCCTCCCCGGGCGGCGGCACCATCCCGTGGGCTCCGGCGAAGTCCGCGCCGTCTCCGGCCACGGCGGCGGTGGCGAGCGTGGCCATGGACGCCGCCGAGGGGGACTTGCGTGGCTTGTCCTTGCGGTCCATGCCAGGCGGTGCTGCGGCGCGTGGTGGAGACGACGAAGCTAGTGCTCTTCTTGGGGGGTGGAGAGGGGAGGTGAAGGCGCTGGGAGCTAGCTCATGAGTGGAAGTGGAAGGAGAAGGACAAGAAGAGGAGGAGGAGGAGGAGGGGGAAGGTGGAAAAGGTTGAAAGGGAGATAAAGGCGGGTGCCGTGTGTGTGGAGGCAGGGCGCGCATGTGGGCGCGGCACTAATGGAATACGGTCCAGTATACGACAGAGTACGTGCGTACGTTTATATATATGCGGTGTACGTACGTTTATATACGTGTGATAAGTCGTCTACTTAGAGACATGTAGATTCGATCCCATGTTAATCACCTTGTACTAAGCACACGACAAAATGGGTTTGCTGTGTATAACGCTCATCGAGTGTTTTCTAACATCGAAGCAGTTAAGTAATTCTTCCCCAATTTGATTCGTCTACTAACTTGTTCTTCAGTGGTGGCTTCGGCCTCTGCTTAATTCGGTTATCAACGTCGTTGAGAGGCTAAACATCTACTAGGTTTCATGTTTCACCAAGCCTATAATTCTGTGTCATTATAATTTAAAGGGTTAGCGTGCATGCATATATATACGGATCGAGTACAAGAAAGCGGTGTTTTGTGGGGTAGGATGAGGAGCTAGAAGCCGACAGGCCTCACCGGCACCATCAACTATGCTAATAATTAGGGCAGTGGAAGGGTTAGGGTTTGGAGAATAGTATAGGTGAGGGATTGGAGCCACCAAATTAAATTCGTCGGATCTTCACGTGAGGCTCAAAATATAAGTGCTTATTATATTAATTGAAAAAGAATACAAGGTTCCTTCGAACTCTCCCTACGCTCAACCCTACGGCCCTACCTATCATGCATGCATCTACACCAGCTATCTTGATCTATACCATCTAATTAACGAAGTTGAGTGCATGGTCAATTAGTCGTAAAAAAAATAGTTGCTGAAAGTCATCACTTAGTGGGGTGGTGGAATTGTAGTTTGTAGGCATATAGCTCCACTCGTCATATTCAAACTCTCGCGCAAATCTTTATAAACAGACAAGTGCGCTTTTAATAGGAATTTTACGAGGCATTTACAAGTGTACAAAAGTACATAGGGCTATTAATGAGCCGAGCTCGAGCGAGCTCAAATAAACTCGGTAACAATAAATAATTAGATGTGCACTATTTTTTATTAATAAAAAAATTCTCAAGCTTAAACCCGATTTAAATAAACTCGACAAAAGTTAATATATAGTAATATTACCAATATAGTAATATTACCAAGCTTGCTATTCGATTGAGCTCGACTCGGTGAAGCTTGCGAGCTTGATATCAAACTTGAGTTCGACTCGTTTGGAGCTCGACCTGAGCTCGAATCAAATCTCGAGTTCGAGCAACTCGCGAGCTTTAAGCTTTTTTCACAGCCCTAGTAGTATATATATGTATATATCTTTATTGTAATGAGGTAAAAAAATGTTACCGAAGGAACGTGCTCGATCCTATGGTTACTCAAGCTTATTAGCCCGCGCGTGTGTGCGTGCAATTATATGTACCAAGCTTACTTTCTTTTTAGCCGAAGACCGTCGGTGGGAGTCTTCTTTGCGTGGAGATTACTCTTAAACCGATCACGCGCGCGCGGGCGGGAAGAATACGTAGCCGTAGACGTAGCAGCTAGCGATGAGTGAGACAGTATCGTGGCATACGGAGGAGAGAGAAGCTATAGCTAGCTATCTAGCTACTGGGCCCGGCCGGTGCATTCATGGCCGAAATCGTATGGAAATGGTGTGTACGCCAGCGAACCCGTACCGCCGTCAGCGAAGTTGACGCGCGCGGCGGGGCCCACCATGTTGCTGGTGAGGCGAGGGCCGGCCCCGGTCAGGGACCCGCACACCGGGTAGGCGGGTACCATTTTGGTACCATGCGTCGCATGCCAAGTTACTGCAGTAACTTTTGCTACAATGGTGAAGCCATTCCGACCCCCTCACCATCATTTATTTCCCGGATTTGGCTCCCTTCCATTTGATTTTATAGATTTGACCCTCTCTCGACGGTAGGTGCAGCGGTAAACGATATATATCTCTTGCTGTGATCTAGTACTGCATTAGGTTTATGACAATGCAGCAATAAGCGGCAAGGTGACAGCTCAGTTGAGCCTACCGCGCTACTAACCGTAGCAGGTAGTCTATCGCGTTAGCTAACCGCAACGGGTCGTCCTACTGCTCTACCAGACTATCCTCCCGCGCTCATGTCTGCTGCTATGGCAACACCAACAAGACACGTTTGAAGGTCAAAAAGTATAAATCTACATGTTTAGAGCCCAATTCCGCAATAAATATGCGTTGGGATCGTAAACACCAAGGACTCTATATATAATGGAAGGTTTGAATCCTCCTTTCAAAATTCTTGTGAAATTCCTTTTGTTTGTGATGGTTTGTGAGAGTGTATAGAACAAACCTTCTTTCGTGTTTCCGAACGACAGTATCTGTTTCAATTTTTTGGATTTTCTAAGTAGTAGTGTGCATATCCTATAGCGTATGACTCCTTCATGTACTAGCTTATTGTTATGTGGATGTGATAAAACTAGATATCAAATTGAATATAAAGATATATGTTTAAAAAGGAGACATGCTTATCTTGTGATAACTTGGGAGAGAAGCTACCTTATCATGGATATTCATGCTTTGACTGAATATAAAGTTATATTTTTTGAAGAGGAGATATGATTTCCTATTTTTCGTAAAGATTGCATTGTGATGTGTGCTATTCGGAGCAAGCTTTTGCTTTTGCAGTTTTAGTGTGAGAGAATAAGACCGCTGTAATTAACTATTCTTGCTCGTACAAGTGGTGTTTTTCACCACTTTATAATATTCTTCGATGTGATGCCTTTTTTCGTCATTAATTCCAAAGTAAATTTGGGATTGGAAAAGGTCGTAGTTATAATAAGGATTAACAATTGACCTTTCTGAATGTTTCCTTCTATGTAATCATATATTAAGTAGCCAATTTGCCCGTGCAATTGCACGGTGCAGTGTGATACAGTATAACATATAAATTTATTTCGAGATTATCGCTCTCCTATGTGAAAGAGAGGATTGGGAGCTGGACCATCTCTCAGATTTTTGTACTACCAATCTTTGAATTATACTTAGTTTATCTCTATTTTTATTTCAAATTTGTACTCCCTTCAGTCAAAAAGAATATCGTTTTGGGTATTGAAACAGTTCTCAAAACACAACTTTGGCCAATCATTTCTATTATAATTGTCGACGATTCGGGAACCGGTTCCCCGTCGAGCTTACTTGTTGAATGAGGGATCAACATAGGGCCCCTTTTCCGCGAGGGGTATAGCGTCTGAGGGCCTGCCGAGCTACGGACCGAGGTGGTCGGGACAATCACAGCGAATAGGGGGAGGCTTTTTTGATCTAGTTCGAGCCTCTCGCAGGGGAGATAACAACCCTACGTCCAGTGATGGCACTAACTTCTTAAGGATGTATTACAATGTGTTTGCTCGAGGAGCCCTGGGAGGTTCTAAGAACTATCCTCCGGACCACTAGCAACAAGCTCTATGTATCAGGAAAACAGGGAATGAAGTCGAACCCTGAACCCTTCGTGCGAGAAGGTATTTATAGGGGGTTACAAGCGACACAACATTTATTACAGGGGGCGTGCCACTATTCCGGACGTGGGTGGTCCTGTTCCTTTGCTTCCGCCGGGCACGACGCGACGTGGTACAATGGCACGGATCGCGAGCGTCAGAGCAATGAGCGTCAGCAGTTGTGTAGCGCAAACCTTCGAGCTGCCACGTAATTAATGCCACGTTGTCTTCGTGGACTGCGCCCGGCTTTTGGGCGAAACCCGAGGTCCCTTCGTGAGATCAGGTCGTCGTCGCGGACTCCCGAGTAGGCATGCTCGGGCGAGCTCGGCGGAGGGCGGGAAGTCGGCCCGGAGGTCAGGCGACCTGAAGATCTTTCTTGCCCAACGACGTCAGAGCATGGGCATGAGATTCGGGAGGCCGGATACAATGGTCATCCGCTATCATATTCTTGAAATTTCCCAATCCCGACGGCTAGCCCCGAGGCTTAAGGGGAAGTTGCTCGACCGGCCGCCGCCTTAAGCCTCGGACTTCTGAGGAGGATTGGGACTTCGCTAATAAAAGCTCTTGCGGCGTCCGGCGTGCGCTCGGGGAGAAGGATCTCGCGACGAAGAACTCTGCGGCATCCGAAAGCAAGTGGCGGCTCGGGGAGAAGGATCTCGCAGTCGAAGAAAACTCTGCGGCATCCGGAAAGCGGCTCGGGAGAAGGATCTCGCAGCGAAGAACTACTGCGGCATCCGAGCAGTGCTGGCTCGGGGAGAAGAGACTCGTGCCCGAGCGAAGAATGTGCTCGGCGCGGAACATCGACAGCGGCAGAGCAAAGAACGTGCTCGGCGCGGAACATCGACAGCCCCCGAGCGAAACGCGTGCTCGGGGGAAGAGACTCGCGCCCGAGCGAAGGGCGTGCTTGGCGCGGAACATGGAGCCGGTGTGGCCTTCCGGATCAGTCACACCGGCCACGCCTTCGCCGACGAAGCACACGTCGCCACCCTCCACGTCGCCGAAGACGCAGAGGTCTTGATTGACTTGAGAATTCAGCATCCTCAAGGATTCCTCGCGAAAGGACTCAGTGGATCCCCACGGACGGCGCCAGCTGTCGACGATTCGGGAACCGGTCCCCCGCCGAGCTCTTACTTGTTGAATGAGGGATCAACATAGGGCCCCTTTTCCGCGAGGGGTATAGCGTCTAAGGGCCTACCGAGCTACGGACCGAGGTGGTCGGGACAATCACAGCGAACAGGGGGAGGCTTTTTTGATCTGGTTCGGGCCTCTCGCAGGGGAGATAACAACCCTACGTCCAGTGATGGCACTAACTTCTTGAGGATGTATTACAATGTATTTGCTCGGGAAGCCCTGGAAGGTTCTAAGGACTATCCTCCGGATCACTAGCAACAAGCTCTATGTATCAGGAAAACAGGGAATGAAGTCGAACCCTGAACCCTTAAATGCGAGAAGGTATTTATAGAGGTTACAAGCGACACAACATTTATTACTGAGGGCGTGCCCTTTGTTCCAGACGATGGGTGTCTTTGTTCCTTGCTTCCCTTGAACGCACGGCGGCGATGGGTCTGATGGCGCAGATCATGCGCAGAACCATGAGCGTCAGGTGAATGGGCGCGCAAACCTTGGCCGAATCACGTAATTAATGCCACGTCGTCTTCGTAGACTGCGCCCGGCTTTTGGGCGAAGCCCGAGGTCCCTTCGGCAGATCGTGTCGTCTGGTCGCGGACTCCCAAGCAGGCATGCTCAGGGTGCGAGCTCGACGGAGGACGGGGGTCGGCCCGGAGGTCGGGCGACCCGAAGTTCTTTCTTGGGGACGACGTCCGAGCATGGGCATGCTCGGAGGCCGCCGGGATACAATGGTCAGCTGTTGGAATTTCCCAATCCCCGACAGTAATATATTTCTAAAACCTAATAATATTATACTTTTATGAAAATTCTTTTTGATATATATATATATATATATATATATATAGACACACACACGCATATATATTCAATCTATATATTGAAAAAGAAATTAACAGTCAAAGTTTAGAAAGTTTGACTGCACGTACCAAAAAAAATATTCTTTTGTGATGGAGGGAGTACATCTAGCTCTAACGAACTAGTTATCAAATCTCAGCCTTCAAAATTAGAGTTCACAAAATTAAAGACCGGATGTTTCTCTTGTTTTGAGAATTTTTAGCTTGTTTCTTTGTTTTCATAGGGGTTGTAAATCAATTAACATCAGCATTCATTATATAATAGACTGTGCACAGTCATCCACTGTGATCACGATGTACTATTTGGTCTAGTGGGGAGCAGGGTTCATAAAACAGGTTTTGAAAAAACCACTGAAAAATCAAAATTCAAAAATCATAAAAATCAAGTTAGAAATCGCTCGAAGGGTTAAAAAATAAAAAAAATTGGAAAAAAATTGAAAACCGGTTGGTTTTCAATGAAAACCGATCGGTTCTGACAGACCAATTGAATATTCCTTAGAGCTGATTTTTAAGCAATTTTTGCTCGATTTCATCAAAAATTAAGAGGTTTTCACCGATTTTCGATCGGTTTATGTCACATAATTTTTTTTTCAAAATTTTTGAATTTTTTAACTAGACCGTGCGTGGTACAGTCGAAAACTGCGGTTTTCATCGATTTTTCGAACCTTGGCGGGGAGTATCAAGAGTTTGGTTTGGCTATAAACTCTGGATCAAACACAAAAAAACTCCCTTTCGAAAGTTAATATAAGACCAAAGGCACCAAATGTTGCGCAATCGTCCTACAATTCTAAAGGGAATTAGAATAGGTTAGTAGACACGCCTCACTGCCGCTTGCTTGCCCGACGGCTTGGGCTGTGACACCACCACCATGGACGCGAGCGTGTAAGCGCGGGACTGTCACTGCGACGCGCCTTTGACCTCCCATGGAAGCACGCGAGTGGGTGACTGTGGGCTGTGCCGTCACAGCAACCAGGCGTGGTGCATGCATGCATGACACCACCACACGTGGGATCGGACGGTTTGAGCAGCACCCATAATTTATCAATACCGTATCAGTACCGATCGATATATATGCATCATTTCATCATCTAAATCGATACAAAATAGCCCTCTATACCGTACCGTCTTCTATACCAATCATATCGGCTCGATACCCGTCAATATATGCCATAGCGGCTTCAATATCAGACAGTATCGGCCATATTGTCTTCGATATCGGATAATACCGGCCATACCGGCTTTGATACCATACAATATCAGTCATGCTGGTGAAATTGGTAATATCATCATTTAAATTATGTTATATTCAATAATATTACTATGTATTTAGAGTAATATTATAAGTGAAATTCGATGTACATATAATTAAACATGTGTCTACTTGTAAATATATATTATTATATTAAACCTAAAATGTTACACCGGTATATACCAGTACCAAAATGTATTATTTTAAGTGCCAAACCGGTATAGTCTCTTATGTGGTATTGATAATTAAGTTTGGCAGCGCCACCACCCTACGCGTGGAAATGGGGTGGCTGCTCGAGAGATGCCTCGGCCGCCGCACGTGAGACATCGGGCTGCTACAATACAACCTTCGGTAAGCGAACATCTTCATCACCGTGATTGTTATTTTCTCCAGCGATCTCCATCAAATTATGGCTGCTACGACAATACAACCTTCGGTTTGTCGCCGCCCTGTGTTGGTCTTGCTGGACTTGGGAAGGGAGAGACATTTGTGTCTTTTTGAAAAAAATTGTGATGGAATAATCCTTGGAGAGTTGTCATTTCCATAGTTTTGTGTGTTTGCGCGATGTCACCGGATCAGGTGCCTATTGGATGTTATTATCTGAATATGGGTGAATTAAGTGCTGTGAAAATTCACTGAATTAGACACTCTAAATCTGAGTCAATTATTCCAAACTCATGTGTCTGTATCAAGTAACATTGGTGTGAACTAAATTGGCCAATTATAATAATGCTTCGCAACTAGTCTGAATGAGGTCACGAGTCACGACAAGTCCATTAAGAGTACTAGGTAGCCTTTAGGCATCTCTTTGAACCCGTCATGTCTGTTTCTTTTTCATGGAGAGAGCAACTAGCTAGTCGTACGTGGAAGTGTCGTTACTGGCCTCTGGCCATCATTCTTATTGGCCCATACGTACTGTAGAATAAAACTATGGCTAAGGATACAAAGAGTAGTGGAAAAGGGCTGGAATAAGTTCTTCTCAGATTGGATTTCACCTGTTCTAGGTAACAAGTCGATCGTACACATGCAAAGATAGCCCTTAAGGCTATTCCAATAATTTTACTAACTTTTCTTTAAAGCTATAAACCTTTATATATAACAAAAAGCCGAAAGCGATATGAGAGGTGTTTTTTTTTCTTATTAAGGGGGCATTTGGATTAAGGGTACGTATTTTATTGAAATGTTTTAAGATCTAGTTCAAATTTGAACTAAATCCCAAAACTTTCCAATAAATTACTACTTATCCAAACAAAGCATAAGAGTTAGTTTCATATCCATATCGCTGAAGTTAGGATAAAATTATCTATCTCTACTACGTATAAAAGTGAACTGCTTTTAATTAAATTAGTTATGCTAAAAAGCTGCTTTAAGCTATATATAAAAAAAACTAAACCAAAACAAGCAACGCTTAAGTTTGATCGCTGGATTCGGCCGGGGTGGCACGAACCGGCAGGAGCTGACATACGTGATGACCTGATGCTCATGCAACGGGGCCAAGTTGGGGGCACTTTACATTACATGCGCGATGGCGACCGGCCGGCGGGGTACGTTCCACTAGCGAGGGTGAGAGGCGAGACATGGATTCTTCAAATCGTGTCCGCTGGCAGCCCCCCGACCTCCTAGAACCTCAGGAGCTCAATCGATCAGCCCGGTATGTAAAACCCCTCGTGCTCGAATTAAACAGCGCGCGGAGGCTTCCAAAGGGCGGCAAAAGCTACCGGCAAAAGTGACCGATCGATCGAGAGGTGGGAGGCTAGCCTAGCCTAGCCTAGCCTAGAACAGTACAGGCTATAGCCGACTGTGCGTACACAGTACGCGGCACGGACGGTATTTATACCATCGTATGTACATACGCCGTATATATATGCGTAGCGCGTACGGCGTGGCCGGTGGGGTGGGACCACCGCGCGCTCGTGGGCCGGTCAGATCAGATCGATCGGATCCGGCTCGGGTTCCGGACCCCCCTCCCTGCCACGTGGGCCCCGCTGCACGGCCCAGCGCGCCGTAGCGCGTCCTCTCCTCCTCTGCTTTGCACTGTTCTCTTTGGCCTTTCTCGCGTGCAGTGTTCGTACGGCCTGGCGAGGAGTAGGACACGATCGGCGAACGCTAGAGAGAGAGGGAGGGAGAGAGAGAGAGAGAGCAGGAGTGACACGTGATCCGAGGCCGGTTTGTCAGTCACTCACTGACTGACTCGCAGAGGACGACGCCAAAATAAAGCTGCCCCAAAGGAAAAGTCCTCCACTTCTCGGCCGCGTCAGTCCTCACCTCGCGCACACACACTCCTCCTCCCTCTCCCTCTGATGACTGTTTAGTGGTGATCACTTGCTTTTGTCACTCTCTCACCCGTGTGAGGTTTGGGTCCCTGACGGCCGGCCCTCCGCGTGCGGACAAGGTTTCCAGTTAGAACACTCGGCGTTTCCGGGTTGCTTGCTGACTCGCCTACATGCAATCGTTGACGCGATATGGCGGTTTTTCTTTTGCCATATGATGTGTTGGTGTGGCAGCAAGACTGGACTTGTGATGTCATTTTGGGGCGTCCTCTCAGAAACATGGCCACCTAAGTTGGTCTCCTAATCGAGATTTCCTCGAAAAGATTTGACGACTAGTTAGGACATTTTGCACTGTCTTTTCCAACTAGTTTGGACATTTTTACACCTCTCCAATTTTGCGTAGCCAAATCCCTCCGGAGCAGTACAGGCAAAAAAATAATGGAAGAGGAAGAGAGACAGAGAGAGAGAGAGACATGCAGCTAGTCTAGGAGTCTAGGACAAGGGAAGAGAAGACGGTGGCTAAAGGCTGGGCTTATATAAAGCACTGCAAATGTCACGGGAAGGCAGGCCGTACTAGGAATCTACGCAAGTTGCAGAGGACCCCACGTACAGCATGCAGTTAGTGCCCACTTTGCCGCTGTGCGCGCTGCGCTGCGGTCCACCGCTCTCCCTCCTTCAGGTCCGTCCTACGTACCCCACGCAGTAGACCGGCTGGCCAGTGGCCACTGCAGCCCCTTTCGTCTTTTCCTTTCCCTTGCTTTTTTTTTTCTTCGCTGACAGGACGATGCAAATCGCGGCCAATGGCCATCGTTTCGCACTAGGAGTTTCTTGTGCAATGGTACAGGACAGATGGAATGGCTTTATCTATCTTTTTTTTCTATTTATCCTGCTATTTAGTTGTATAGATAAGTGAAAGAGAGCATTCAACTCTTAGAAATATTTCTTGTAGACGCTGGATGACCACATTCAACTTTTATGGTACCAATCATATTTGAACTCTTATACCATCCACCATTAAACTCTCGTCTTTCCACCAAACAAAAATTTTGCTTATTCCATCCATCTCTCATCACTTCAACCAAACATAAATTTGGATTACTTCATCTCTACTAGGGTGTATGGTCCATCTCATATACCTTTTGCTCTCGAACCAAATGGACCGTAAATCACACAACAATGTTCAAGCTTTCAACATCGAGACATTTGGAGTTTCCAAGGGGAATGATTGAAAAAAATGATTCTTTTTTCAAAATGTTTTTTTAAAATAAAAACTCACCTCTTTATTAATATGAAAAAAATGACCTTAAAAAAATTAAAAAAATAATATCATGTCACCAATTTAAATTGCAACAGACTGACAAGGCACCTTCTATCACTATTTCATCACCGTCGAATTATTTGGCGACATATAGGCCTATCGGCCAAACTAACCTATCAGTAAAATAAATCAGCAACGAAAGTCTGTCAACTAAATAATACTAACGCCGAATGGTTTAGCGACAAGGCTTTTATCACTAAATGAATTGACAACATGCTAATAGGAGAGCTCCTATCGCCAACGAATTGGCGACACGCAGTCCTATGGCCAAATTAATTGGTAACAGGAGTTGTCATGTCAGTCTGTTGACAAATGAGCGACAAGTATTACTCTTGCAATTTTTTAAGGGTATTTATTTTTATCATACTAATCAAATAATAGGTTATTAAAAAACCTTGAAAAAAAGGTATGACCAAATAACCAGCATAACACAAGGTTAAGGGGGCTTGAACTCCATCGTTCACCAACACCAAACCACACCAACATTTTTCCTTTGGGTTTATAGCTTGTTGGCAGACAGTAGAAACTTTCGCACAGCGCATATCCGAAATTGGCAGCAGATACCTAACCTCATCGATAGGTCCGTGCCTACTCGATCATCTGTAAGACTGTAGCTTTATTGAGAATGGATTGCCCCGAAGACTTGCGAACAGAGGTGGAACTGTAGCCAGGACACGGATGGGCTAAAGCCACACCCGCGGCCCAGTAAGTCTTTTATACCTCCTCTTAAATAGACTCAATAAAACAGTTCAGTACCAATCTAGTAGTCTCTCAATTCTCTTACCCTTTGCATTGTTACACACTTACATTATATGTGACTGTTAAACAAAGGTTTGCAAACTTTAAACATAGTTAGTTTGTTAGACTTTCGATGTCTTAGTCTTAGCCCTCCTCTTTCCAATTTTCTAGATACACCTCTGCTTGCGAGATTGTCAATCCAAGATGGTCTCATCGGTAAATTCAGCGAGACAAAACCACCATTTATTCAGGCAGCTTACAGTACAGTAACATTCATATCCGTTCCTAATCCTCTCATTTTCTTATGTTCAAGATGTACCAACTCACTCTACTTTGTGTCCATAAGAAATACATGTGTTCCACAACATGTTGAGTCCATGCATGCTCCAACACATAAAAATACACACAAGAGATTCAGGACATTACTCGATATGAAACACGGTTCAATCATTCTTCTTCTCAAATTTCGCCCTGTCAGCGCCACTGTATGGAGCGACATGATAAGCGTATTGCTGGATGACTGAGAAGACGACCATTTCGAGGATCACCAAGACGTTCTGGATCGCCTCCTGGATATGCTCCACGTCCAACCAGAAATGATGGGATTGAATAATGCCTACAGCAGCTAAAACATCGAGTGCAACACCCTGCGAAAAGAAAACAGCATTCAGGGGTTCAATCACTATTGATTTCATCGTTCAATCACTATTGATTTCATCAAAAGAACTGAAGGAAAAAATGGGATAATAGTTAAAATTAGCTCTTTTGTTGCTACAGTGAAAGAGGTATGCATGTTACATGGTTGCCTGATGCACCAATAGCATAGGGTGCACTCATAACAAAATGACCACCGTCTACAGGGAACTTCCTGCAAGCAGGACTGCACTGCAACTAAGCTGTCCCTTAAAAGGTGAAATACCTAAAATCGATTTCTTTTCTTAAACTTGTTTCACACCTTACTCCAGCTATCTTTTTCACTAGAAGGGTAACAATGTGGAGCTATTTACTTGTGACCCTTCTTTATAAAATAATATTTAAATGCCAAGGCATGGAAACTTAAATTGCAGATAAAGCTCCTAAATTGGTATATCAACTATAAGTAGAAAATAAAAGTGGTTATTATATATCGTGTTGAATTAAATCCAAAAACTCAATGAGAGATGAAGCTTCATGCCAAATTACACCAAGCCAGACTGAAGGAAAAGAAGGTCTAAACTGTCTACATCACTACACCAATATCGTTTAGTCAAATTTTAAGACGTAATCTTCGAGAGAACTCGTGCAAAATTAAATAAGAGCACTAAGCCACACAGAAGAAATTCCATTCAGGAGAGCACATGATTTACCTGCCAGAAAGAGAAGAACACAATCCCTTTGATGCATAAGAACTTTGCCAGAGGCTTGTGAGGTGCCAGCTCTTTAGCAAACAAGTGATAGAATATAACCAAGGCATATAATGCCATAGAGACTGAAAAATTCAGTATAATAGTGAACGTCCAGCTGACCCAGCTGGGGTACAGCCCAAGAAGCTGAAGTGCAATCATCAGGATGGAGCATACCGGCCTAACAACAACAAATTGCCAGGTCCAGTACTTCAGAAGCTTCAGTGTCTTGTGCTCCAATCGAACAGTGCGGGGCTGCCATAGCACAATGTGGCAAACATATTATTTTCTTTCACTACACACAGAAGACTCTTAACTAACAGAACTGCTTACAGCTTCCAGACCACCTATGCAACTTACAGGTGCAAGATACCACTGTGGAAGGAAGCAAGGACAGGTTCTAGTGAAATCATTTTAAGTACATCCATATAGGGAAATTTGGTGAGCAATAGATGAAGAAACTGAAGTCAGAATCATACTCAAACATAACCATGATTCATCATAAGTACATGATTCAATCAATCTAGATATTACCACATTAATGAGTACTTTGTTAATGGAAATGTAGGATCCTTCTTATTAAGATCGTGAATCATATTAGTGTTACTGAATAATGCTGCATACTTCAAATATGTAAGGTAACAAGGTTCCTTACGGATGTCTCCAGGGATGCACCTAGGACCCCGTGTCAATTTGTCATTAATAGTGGTTGCATTACGGAAATTCAAGTGTGGATTATAGAAACACTCAGTTATATCAAATTTTATATGATTATACTTGGGTGTCCTAAAAAAAGCATATCATAGTGTAAGAAAGATACCAGGAAAAGAGACACAGGGAAAGAATGATGAAGCACCCTCCCTTTGATTTCATCAGGTACAATGTTTTTACTAATAGATATATTCAAGTAGCTGTACATCAATGCCATAAACTTAGCAATCACCTACAAAATTGGAGGGGAAAAACGGAAAAGTTAGCGAAATCATCAACTTCAGGTGGAGAAAATGGCGTTGACCCAAGAGGACTCAGTGACTCACCAGTGCCTCATAGCATTCTTTAACAGCATCCAAGAACGTAAAAAAGGTTTTGCTTCCCTGGATATCTAGAAGACCAACAAAGGAATCTATAGCATACAGTGGGGCCATTAGCACTATAATGAGTATAGCCTTCTGCTCCTTGGGATTTTTCCAATAGAAAAGATGTTGTGATACCAATTGTACTGTGAAATACATAGACAACATTACACCGCAAGCTGCTCCAAGGAGGGTAAGAGTTGGAGGATCCATTTTAGTAAGATCCATCCCCGGGAACAGTGACATGGTGCCTGAAGATATAGATATTCATGTTTATTCATCAGGGAATATAAATTTAAGCTAATGACCAGTCAAAAATAGATAACATACGAACAACAAAAAAGGGCATAAAGGTTTGTATGATCATTTTTTGGATTTTCACGAATTGTTTCGTTTTGATACAACTCGGGTTTTGGTTTTATAATTTGAACTGCTTCAGATACCATTGTTTCTGTGATTAAATTTGGTTAGTTAAGCATGGCATCACTCCATCTTCATGAACATTGAAGGATATCTGAAGCAGGAGACCAGAATGAAATACAAGCTTCACATTCCCATCACCGATGAATTTAATGGATAAAAGGAGAAGGATATGGTGTTCCCTAAAAGTGGATTTATGAACTGAGTATCAGCAGATATGAGCATAAGCCTCAGATTTGCACAAGAAGAAATCCAGAACACACCGAGGACAATAGGGCTGACAGTTTTCCATTTGACTGACCCAAAGTTCAGCTTCCTTTCAGGGAATAATGAATGAGGCACTATACCTTCAGTACTCGGAAGTAGAATCAGATATATGTTAAAGGGATCAAGTGCTGTTTTTTTTTTGGGTGGGGGGGTTAAGATCACCCATTCACCCAAGTTTGTAGGACAAATCACACAGGACAAAGCTAAATGCGAAGCTACTCAGCTAAGCATGGTTTCTGTAATAGTAATAGTAATAGTAATAGACTAAGGGTGCGTTTAGTTGGGTGTATGAGGGTGAACCAAATCGTCCCGTACAGGATTTGGTTTTGTTTTTACGTTTGGTTGGTTGAATGGAATCATTTGGTATAGGATGAGATGGTACAGATTCTTGAAATATTCCAAAAAGATGCTGCATCATCACGTATGGGAAATTTGGCCAAACCAATCGGTCCAGGACAGGATTGTTCACTCGCACCATCCTTCAAACTAACCTCATCCCTTCAACCAAACATCATCTCGTACTAACCTGTATCATTTTATCCAAACAACCAAACAAATCTTGTATCATTTCATTCAGACAATCAAATACTTTCCCTGTACCATCTCATCCAGGATCATCCCATCCATCCTGTACCATCATATCCCATTCATCCTCGTACATCCAACCAAACGCACCCTAATAGTACGTGGCCCACGTGCACAAGCACAAAAAGGAAGGAACGAAGAGATTTATCATAATTATAGGCTTTTTTCTCAAAAGTCCATCGAGAATTATGTTGTGGACTTATCAACGCCAAACTTGCTTCCAGGTAATTTTCACGAGCCATAATTATCCCAAAGTGCAGTAGAGTGGCTAACAAAAGCTCTATTAGAGCATTAATGCAAGGGAGTTAGCACTGTTGCCATAGCGATTCTTTGAATTACTCTATAAATGTATGTATTCTGCAAGACAAGCATATGAGAAATCGATAGCAAAGATAGGTAGACAACTATTTATCCCCAATTTCATCACTTCTCCCTCCCCCTCTGCACAAATTTCTGCAAGGACCAAGATCGTACAAGGAACAAATGGCAACATGGTGCGCCTCTGCCCTAACGGAACACACTCCTCTCCTCGCCTTCTCCCTGCTCCCCTCCTAGGAATCAAGAACCGTGAGCAAGCGAAGGATCGTGACCTTGGCGGTTCAAAACCCAGCAAGAAAACCCAGAACCAAGGCATCCCAAACACAAAACCGTCCACCGGTTCGGAGATCGTACGTCGCCGGAGAGGACTCACCTGGCTGGAAACTTGGAGCCTCCGAGCGGAGTTGGATTGGAACCTTCGCCACCAGAGGAGGACGGGCACTGGACTGGAGCGGGCCTCTGTGTCTCGGGTCCTCCTCCGGTAAGAAGACCTTGCTGATCTCCTCGCGACCCACGTGGGGGCTGGCCGGCTGGGTAGTGACGGTGGCGACAAGAGATCTAGCAGGGAGCCAGTTTGGCCGGCTGCTTGGTGTCCAGACTCCAACCTAGA
Organism: Guadua angustifolia; assembly: GCA_036346375.1. Taxonomy (NCBI): domain Eukaryota; kingdom Viridiplantae; phylum Streptophyta; class Magnoliopsida; order Poales; family Poaceae; genus Guadua; species Guadua angustifolia. The sequence goes on along the minus strand of CM070513.1, from coordinate 12,551,395 downwards.
GATGGCCACCTGAGCCGTGACCAACGGACCAGTTCGAGGCTCGCCACTCGCCAGCACGGAGAAATCAAGTTAATAATTGTGGTTTAATTTTTCATTTTGTTAATATTTTAAATCATATTTTACTACTAATAGCATAATTATTTCTTGCAGTTTCCTTTATAGAGCACGAAGATTTTCCGTCCTTCCCAGCTTCTGATTTCGGGATTTTACCTAAAGAGCTTCTTACATCCTATGAAGCTCAAGAAGCTGGAGTAGCTATACTATCCTCAGGCTCTACAAGTGCTACTGCGTTGGCAGGCATCGGGATGAAAAGATCAAGACGCAGTACATCAGAAGTCTAGGAAGATTTTGAGAAGATTTTTGAGACATCAGACGATATTCGGAGTAGATGTGATGTTTATAAATATTGTAAGCACAAATTAACTGTAAAATCTACAGGTAGAACGGGGCATTTGAAGAGGCATGCTGAGAGCTGTAAAAGAAAAGCAGGGTGGCTTTGAGACAGACGCAGCTGCAATATAACCCTAACGATACGGTACGTAACTGGGACTACAACCCCGAGATAGCTCATGAATCTCTTTTTCATTTAATCGCTTCTCAAGATCTTTCTTTAAATTTTGGTGAGTCACGTGTATTTGAAAATTATATTAGGACCGTTCATAGTCCTAAGTTTTCTACAGTTTCTAAACAGATAACAACTAGAGATTTGATTAAATACAATAATAATTATCGTAATAAGCTAAAAGAACAATTTAGTACATGTACTTTTTTGTGTTTTTGACATCTAACATATGGAGTTGTAGAGTTAAAGAGGATTAACTTAGTGTAGTTGCTCATTATGAAAAGAATGAATGTCAACTAGAGAAGAAAATTATAGAATCTAAATTAATTGATGTAGCACACACTGGTGAAAATATTGCTGATTATATTGTAAAAGTTATGGAAGATTTTGGTCTTACTGATAAGATTTTTGTAATAACATTAGATAATACTTCAGTAAATACTTCTGCCATAAACATTCTTACTCCATTTTTTAATTTGTATGTTGAATCTTTCTTATTACATCAGCGTTATGTTTGCCATATTTTAATCTTATAATTAAATTTGGTTTGAAGAGGTTAAATCAATATCTTAAATCTTTTCACACTGCACTATCTTTTTTAAATAATTCTGATCAAGGAGTGATAGCATATAAGACTTATTGTATTGCAATGGATGTGCATCCGCGTAAGTTTAGTTTGGATATACCTGTTAGATGGAACTCTACCTACTTGATACGTAAGTCTCTTATACTCTATGAGAGCATATTTTTTGTTTTTATTAACATGCACTATCGTAGGTAGGATGGTCAACCGCTACTAACAGAACAACATTGGTATATTGCTAAATACTTGATGTCATTTTTAGAACTTTTTTATTCCACTGTTGCTTTATCTCTAGTTTATTACTTAACCTCTGCTTTAATTGTGCATCATATTTTATAAATTGCTACTCACTTAAGGAGCCACGAAAATAACAATATCTTGCGTGAAGCTGTTTATGCTATGAAAATTTAATTTTTGAAATATTGATAAGAAATTCCTATGTTATATACATTTACATTTATTTTAGATTCTAAAACTAAAGTTTGAGGATTTTCTAATCTTCTCTCACTTCTAAGTGATGTGATAGGTACTGATTATTCTAATTATTTTTTAAATATCTGTACTAACTTATCTCAAGTTTATGCTAAGTATGATCAGAAATTTGTTGGAATTCGTATGCAGTGATTTCCACCAGCACCCACAACAGGTAAAAAGAAAACTGCGTGGGGAAAGATATGAGGTGCAGGTGGCTCTTTCTCAAGGAGTTCGACTATAATAACGTTAAGTATGGACACAATAAGTGGTGGGGAGTTAGCTGCTTATCTCAACAGTGACACTATCAACTACCAAGAGCAGCAAGAGGACTTCAACATTTTGCAGTGTCACGAGCACAAAATAACATATCTGATACTTTTCATATTAGCACAGGATGTGTTAATAGCTTCTGTCTCCATGGTTTCTTCGGAGTCTGCTTTCAGTCTATCTCGAAGAATAATCGAGAAGAGAAGAACAAATCTGATAGGTGAGATAATGGAAATACTTCTCACTATAACAGACTGGGAACAAGCTGATCAACGAGCTTAAGAAACTACATAAAATATTGAGTTGGCGGAGACATTTGAAAATCTTTATCTAGATAATTAGGAAGAATAATTATAATCTTCACTTTTTTCCTAGTTCACTGAGCTATAGGTTGAACTATTTTTTCTTCACCAATGTTTTCTCGTGATGAGTTTTTACTTGGCGGTTGCCAAACATCAATAAAGCTCATTATTTAATTACAATTATTTGTCTCATTTTAGAATTTATTTTACATTTTAGCTTTTTCTTAATTTACATATATTTTTTAAAAAAATTCTACATCCTTCAAGTTTTTCTAATTATTCTGATTTTTTTTCTAATTTGTTTCATTTTTTCATACCTTTTCTATTTTCCTAATTTTTCTAAGTATTTTTGGTTTTTTTGATTTTTTTTTTTGCTCTAACAGGCTGGCCCAGCTCGTCGGATCCGTGTCGACATGGTACAACCTATGAGGCCAATGGGCTATGCTTGGGCTACCTCCCTGTCACGTAGGCTAGCACGGCATGGCCAGTTTATTAATTGGGCCAAAATAGGCTATGCTGTGGGTTGTGCGGAGCCACCCATTTGGGTATCACTACTCCAACCCAACACGTCTGCGAGGCAAGTGTCCATGGTCGAGTTTAATGTGGATTATGGCATGGGTATAGCGCAGAAATGACTTCGTTGACTTTTACTGTTAAATCTTTTTTATAGATATAAACATACATATAATCTACATACATGATACACCGCACTCACACATCGTGACGCATGTCAATATACCATACTCATGCACAGGAGCTGAGCTAACCAGAGGTCTAGCCCAACAAGCAGCAGACGATTGCAGCCCGAGAGAGTGGCCCTCCGCCACTGGCCTGGGGCAATGGCTCGGAGCACCAAGAACATACCTATTCACAAAGGCGAGCACCGAGCAGCATTCCTTCGTATCGTAGCCCAAGCTAAGCCCTAGCACTCCACGCAGCTCACGCTCACGCCAACGCCGGTCCTCACGTCACCGCCGCCGCCGCCGCCCTACACAGCTGAGCTCCCTGGTCGTCCAGCACCCAGCATCACCTGCCCTGCGCCTCCAAGCTCCCTAGCCAAGCAGCCGCCCTGCGCCTCCAGGTCGCCCAACGCCCACTGCCTCCAAACTCCCTGGCCGGCTACCGGCTGCCCCGAGTCCTGCGCCTCCAAACCCTCTCCTGTTCAATAAAATTCTTGTCAATGTGAAGTTTTGCCTGTTAACATTGGTGCAACCACTTTATCAACTTCCACGCTGCTGAATCCCTAATTTCCTATCCTACTATTATCCTCTTTATGCAAATTGTCAACATGTGCATAACTAATATGACTTAACAGAATGGATTATAGGCTATGGCATAATGTTTATGTTTCTAGACGGTAGTTGTCATTTAGTACTGCAAAGGAAAAATCTGGATGTTTGAGGATGTTTACATTTTGACTTTAGTGACACACTTCCTCTTTGACCGTGGATACAACAATCTAATTGAATCCAGTGACTCTGAAGCTTGTCTTTCGGCTAAGGCTTGTGCCTTGTGCTCGTTTATAAACTAAGCCCAGGTAGAAAAACAGTAGGCTTTATGTTTGGGTTCTTTTACGATACAATATTGAATATTAGCTATCCATTCTATTTAATATAATAACTCAAATTGATTAAGATTTAGTTATATTTGCTATGGTGGTAGAATTTGTATGAAGAGTAGTAGTACAATTATCTTTTTTTTTAGTTTGAACGCGCCATTCTTCTCTGACAATACCGCATCTCTTCTTCTCCTGCTGATTCCTGAGGGGGAAATCCTCTCACATCGATTGATTGTCCGATGGTAGCCATTGTCACTGAAGCATAGACGCTTGCCGGATGTGCCGCGGCATGCAAGCCTTCTGTGATAAGTCTTTCTACAGATAAGTCTTTTTTTTGTTTATTGACTAGCATCAGAAAATGCTAGTCGTGTCTTCTGAAAAAAGTATATTACAGATTAACTCAACTCAGATTACAAGTATTACATCCATTTCAGATGACAAGCATTACATCCATTTCAGCAATCAACTCAAATTATATCACAGCTCATGCAAATTATGTATAGATTAATATTGCACGGCACATCTATTTCAGAAATGAACTTAGATATATTAACCAATGGAACTCAATATTATTAACGAATTAATTGAATGCACAACTACAACTCACAAATCCGCGGTACAAGTTTGACAAATTAACCCAAATAGTAATTCAAAAAAAAAACACAACTCCTAATGTTAGGCAGCGTAGAACTCGTCTTCTGGATTTAAGACTTGACTGAGTAAGAAGGAACAAAGTTGTTCTCGAATTCGCATTAGATTGGTCTCTTCCAACGTAGTTATTACCTGACTGGTCTTTTTATTATTAACGAGGTGTTGCATGTTGTGACAAACATAAAATCCACAACGGTTATTCACTTTCCCGTTAGTATGGTTAGTTTCAGAGTCATTATTACATAGTTTATATAGGATTATTATGCATAGCGGATACCAAAAACTTAAAATCGTACTTCAACTTCTTCCCGTCCTCGTCAAAACGCCCTCCGTAATATTTGTACACTCTAAATGTCATACGTGATTACAAAAGGTTAGCCTCAGCCATTCTAGAGCAACGTACACCTTAAACAACCTACATGATCATGTTATCTATGGAGGAAACATGATTACCTGATGAGTAATATCGCGATAGTATTTAAGTTGTGGCTGCCACTCTGTAAGGAATCAAGGTAAATAACCCGATTCGTGGCTGGATGAATTACAATGAGAACCCAGTGAACCTATACAGGTATGTTGGTATGGTCAATTAACAAAACATGGTTGCGTGTACGGTACAAATTAAAGTATAGCAAGTAGTGTAGTACTTACCCTGGGTTGTGGAGGTAAAAGTATGAACGCTTTATCTTTTTGAGCTACCAAGGCCTGTTGGACGTATTCATCGACAAATTGTAAATTTTTGTCCATTGTTTTGCTGGGAAACTATGTGTGGGTCCAGGAAACCACCGATTGTTTATTCTCTCTCGCTTCACAGATCATGTATCTATATATACGAAAGCAATGAGTTATATATATACCCCCCTCCCCACGTGATGTCTCATTGAACAGATGCTTAGGCGTGAACCTGTTTGAGTGTAACATCTTGAAAATTTTAAAAATAGGAAAAATAAAAATTTTGAAATTTAAAAATAGAATTGAATAAAAATTTCAGTTGAAACCAAGGTTTTAAACTACCATATCATCTTTTTCCTCTTTTTCCTGAGTTATAGTCAAGAGAATAAATTTCAATACTAAAACTTTTTCTTTCAAAACAAACAAACTATAAAAATAAATTTGAAATGTGATCTTTAATTTAAATTTTCATTTCCTGAGTTTTCTAGAGTTATTGGTTTTTCTTGAGCTTTTGCTTTTTAAAGAAAAAATCATATATATTGAAATGGTAACATGGTAAAAGTAAACAAGTAAATACACAATAGCAATAAAAGTCTGTAAAAATAATATTAAAATAAAGAAATCCTCTAGAACTCTAATCATGATATTTAAGATAATCTGAAATATTAAAAATAAAGGAAAGACATTGTAATCATGAGAAAGGATATCAAATCTTAATCTTGTCAGATTTGTGTGGAAATCTTTAGGGCTTATATAAAGCTGATATTTTTACCATGATGACATCAGATCGATATCTACCTTTGGTAAAAATATGAAAAATTAAAGCCTTTTAAAATTCAAAAAGCAGAAAGAAATTAAATCTAAAAGTTTCAATGTCAAAATTTTTAGAATTTAAATATAAAATATAAAAAATATGAAAATTTTACAGAAGGTAACTTAGATCATGATAAACCTTCAAAAAAAATTTACAGAAATTCTTAAGCTCACTTTAATCTTTAATTAATTGAAAAACAGAATGGATTTAAATTAATCAACATGCATTGTCAGAATTAATTAAAAATTTCTACCGTGAGTATTAACCTGATATTTTTTACTGGATATCAAGTCTTATCTTACCAACCTGTACAAAAATTCTCATAAAATCTTGACTTGATTAGACAGACCAATTAAGGGGGCATATCCAGTGCAATCAGGGAAGTAGTGCAATCACCGTGCAATCCAACTAAGAAAAGTTTCAAAAAATTCTGAAAAAAATCATGGATGTACATCTCATCTTACCCCATCTACATATAAAATTTCATGATCAAATTCATCCTATGTTAAGAGTAATAAAAAAGACAAATTTCTGACAAACTTGAATAGTTCAAATGCATCCTAAATTTGTCTTTTTTGTAACTTCTAGTATATGACGAATTTGATCATGAAATTTTATATGTAGATGGGGTAAGATGAGATGTACATCTATGATTTTTTTCAGAATTTTTTGAAACTTTTCTTAGTTGAATTGCACGATAATTGCACCACTTCTCTGATTGCACTGGATATACCCCACCAATTAAACACCTCATTGTGTGCTGTCCATAGATTTCACTCGAGACTGCTCCGTCTCTCACCTGCAAGTGGGCCCGGCGGTTTCTCTCTCATATGCCGACTACTTCACCCCGCCATCTGCCCCCACACGTCAGCCACTGTTCTCATAGCTTCTCCAGCCTCGTCCTTTCTTTCCTCTCCCTCCCCTCTCTTCTCTCTTGCGCAGACCGCGTCCAAAGCACCGCCCCTTGCCGCCTCTCTTTCCTGTCTTTTCCTCCGGCCGGCGCCGCAATTGTGCAGCCCGAGGCCGCCCACGTCACCTGACACCTCTCTGCTACGGGATTGCCTCGGCTGTTGAGCCCATACCAGAAGCTACACATCTCCCTGAAGACCTCTCACCTCCCGAGTTAAGCCTCCCCCTTTTTGCCCTCAATTACCGCCATTAGTGAGAGCTTCACAGAGGGGGAAGAACAGCCGATTGATGCCACTCGGTAAGGCTCCCCTGAATTCATTCAACCTAGAGTCTCCCTTCGACCACTTACGCTTAACCAACTTCTGAATTTCAGCCCCTCTGAACAGAATCACCGCCGCACCCCAGTTCGTCTCCCTCAAGGCCAGCGCACGGTGGTGGGGCTCCACATGCAATCCCTGACCAAGCTAGCAGGTAAAATGGGTTAACCATGCACCACTGATGCTAATCCGCCACTCCTTCGAACCTCAGCCACTTCCTTTTTCTTCCCCGGCCATCACCGCCGCAGAGCTCCTCTCGCCGCCGTCGCCAGCTCGCCACGGCGCAACTGACTCACGATCGAGACTCCCCCTAGCTTCCCTAAGACGTGCTCCCGCTCCCCAGGCTGCGATCCGCCGGTCTCCGGCCTCCGTTCGCCACCGGCGACCCCAGAGCACGCGACTCTGTTTTTTTCCAAGCGCAAAAGCGTATTTACAATTTTCCAGTACAATTTCTAACAGGCTGAAATTCAAAACATTTATATCTTCTGCGTTTTTAGTCCAATTGCAGTGAAATAAATTCCTAAATTCATATGAAATCATTTATTTCCATAATTTGAAAAAATATTTATTTTTGAATCAGATTTCAAATGATTTGAATTAAAATGTGAGTGAACCCTATGTTGGATTCTATTTCAAATAAGAAAAACTGTAATTCCTAAAAATAAGAAATAATTTACATGTGCTCCTGAGACCCTAGGAAACTCAATTGTTCAAAAATATTTAATTTTCAAACTTGATCTGAGTTAATTGTATTTAAAATTCAAACAAACCCTAATATGGTACTATTATAAATATACAAACCATAACACTTTAAATCATGAAATAAATTTTATGATGTTCCTGAGATAATGAATATTCTATCTATGTAAGATATGAAAAATAGATTCTCAATGCATAAAAAATTAAAATAGTTGCAACTAGGGCAAAAAAATTCAAATAATGATAAAACCAACTCTTGTGCTTCATTAGAACCATAATATCCTTGTTTAAAATATTTCATAAGTTGTTAAGTTTGAATCAAATTTGTAGATGATTTTGCCTTATGTATATGCATATACATGTGATTAGTATGTAAAATCCATAGTTAAGTGCCAACATAAAAGGAATCAATTCACAAAGGTGTTATAGATCTAGATTAGCTAGCCTTGCAAAGATATCTGTATTTGACTTAGATTTAAACCAATTTCCTAAATAGTGTTGCTTTCTTCATATAAAAGATTGATGTGTGTGTATAGCTATCATTAATAGGTATTAATACAAGTAGAACCAATTCATAAGTGCTCTATAACTCAAGACCGCCTTATTTTGTAGAAGTAATTCTGTTTCAGCATGCTCTGCATCTGAATCCTGTTAAAAGCCTAACCCTGCGTAGTGTAAACCCTAGAACCCGTAACATAAGTAGACTAACTGAAGTACAAGAAAACAATAATCAAAACATTTGTATCACTAGAACTTTCTTAAAATCATGAACATATATCCTAAAACTGGTAGTCTAAACCTAGACCCTTCTCGCGTTAGTCGATTGAATATCTAGTACCCTGTAGTCCATATGAGTTAACCACTCCTAAACTTATGTTTTAATCCTATTAATCCAAATAATTTTAGCCACTTGAATTCGTAAAATAAAAAAGTAATTCATAAAGTAAAAAATAGTATCATTGCTAATGATATAAGATCGACTAGAATCCGAGCATGTGAAATCATAAGAACCCAATCGTAAATCATAAATATTTTCTATAGTTTGTTTCTATTTGGTTTTCCATCTGATTTCTATTTGCTTTTATTGAAAACTTGTTATTTGTTGTGTTCTTCGTTCACGACATGTAGAACCTGACGTCAATAATCCTATCATCGACAACGTCGACTGCGACCACGACTTTGATGTAAACAGCGACTAAGCAAGGCAAGCACCCACTTTAACCATGTTGATCCCAGTTTTGCAAAATATTTTATTAAATGTTTTATTGCATGCGTATGTCCACTAAACTTTGCTATTTTGTGGGTATTGGTAGTTATACCTGTAGACACATGGAACTTCCTTGATAAATATGAATTTACAAACCTTGATAACCCTAGAATAACATAGATAGTACTTGATGTCAACTTGGGTTACTCACACTTAATAAACATGCTTAGCCATGCTTAATAAAGATTCAAGCTCTTTATAACTTAAAAATGTTGGACAAGATTAAAAGGATTGAGTATGACTATTTAATTGTTATTAGTATTTTGGTTAAAAATGAAAATAAAATTATGGTTTTGATGCGGGCAATTACTGGCAATAGACGGAGGTGCAGGTGTTGCACGTAGTGTACGGGGAGATTATTGCCCATGCAGGATAAAGGCCGAACTCAGTGTTCGTTAAACCCAAGAATTACCGTATAATCACAAGTACTGGTATGGGATAGTCTTAACCTATTAAGTTACTTAAAACTGGCTTTGCACATTGGTAAGCTGTTGTAGTAGTACAAGCTGTTTCTTAATGGATTGCTTAAAGGGACGTCCACACCAAGGTGATCATGGAATAAACGTTTACTGATACAATGGTGTACGCCATGCTATGGAGAGCATCAAATGTATGCTCCGAGTTCTTCTGGCATAATATGGGTTTTCATCACCGAGCTGGTGCAAAGTTAGAGTTAAGTAAAACAATGGTTATGTTATGATCTTCTTGCTGACACACCAAAGGAAGTGTGTTACTGACTAGGCAAAAGGGGAGAATCATTTCTTGTGAGTAAAGTTGTACAACTCTACAGAGCGTAAAACTTTTCGAAAAGCCATTCACGTGGTTATGGAATTCTTGGTGCGCCAACAATAGTTAGATGTTTTTATTTTCATAAAACACTTTTCGAAAAGCCATTCACGCGGTTATGGAAGTCTTGGTGCGTCAACAATAGTTAGATGTTTTTATTTTCATAAAACTCTGGCTTCTACAATGTGTTGGTGGGAAGTGATTCGTGGATGTGGTCGTATCACTCAGGTTCGTGAATTTTCTTATTCGTAGTGACATATTATTATTTAATGAATTAAATTAATTTTACTAAAATTCCATTTCCAATCTACTATTCAGTATTTACATTTCAAATTGGCTTTATGCAAGTTGACTGTAGAAGCCTTTCCTTTGAAATGGCTTGCATATATTATAAGTTTTGCAAAAATCTTGCTGAGTACAAAAGTACTCACTGTTGCTTACTTGTTGTTTTTAGGTGAGGTTAGCAAACCTCCAGACGACATATATATTGATGCAGGATTTGGGGATATTGACGATGAGTTTTTCTAGGGATTATGCCTTGTCAGTTGCTCGAGAGTTGGATGAGCACACAACAAGACTTTTGATTCTTTCTGCTGCATTTTACTCTGTATTGTAAGACCTTATTGTATAAGTTACCATTATTATTTGTAATAAAGAATATAGATGTGATATCAATTGTTGTAAATGTGCGTACTAGCCACTGATCATGGGACTAATACTGTTTGCACAAAGATTATCATTTTAGCATTTTATGCAAAAATGAGGGTTGCTACACTGAGATACTCGTTATGCGGTCTTTGTCGGGACCCGAATATGCAAATCCGGACCCTCTGTGTATTCAGCACTAGTCCAGGATCACGCTAGTGCGCACAGCCTCAACATTGGTACATATCACAGTCATAACCAGCGAAATAATGAGTACTTTAATTAAAATACTCAAACTAGTTGATTGACCTTATGGTCAAGTTACAAAATCGCCTCGCGAGCTAAGACTTGTTAAAATATTCAAATGCAACGGAAATAAAATTAAACTCGTGGCGCCAACCAATTTGCCACAGGCAACTGACTGGGCTCGCTCCTTAGTTCGTCGGCTCCTCCTGATACTCCTCCTCGAAAGGGGTTGCTTCTTCTTCAACTGAAGTTGTGTTGTTGTGGGGTGAGTACTTTGAGCACTCGGCAAGTCATGCATGAATGCAATGCTAATATGCTACATGCATGGCTTAGTACAAAGGATAGGTCAGTGGTTCATGCGTGATCAAACATTCAAAGTGTGATAATAGATTGCAAAGCGGTAAAACAATAGTAGGAATAATAGCTTTCACAAACATTTCATCGTAAATTATTTTTTCGTCCTAAGTCCAGTTCATCATTACCAACCCAAGCATTTTCCATAAACAAGTCATTTTCATGAAAATCTAACCCTTGATTGTAATCATGAAGCGATGCTCAATACCGTGAGCACGGCTATTGAATATGTTGTACACTCTGCAGAGGTTATACACTTTACCCACAAGATACAGTCAAATACCACCAAGGCAAATAACTTAGTAACAAAGCCTTTCCAAAGTTCCGTCTAAACCCAAGATCTTCGCTAAGGTTTCAACACTAGAGGGATGGTTACCACACCGTGGCCCCCTCTTGCGCCATGTGAGTTCTCACCGCTCCTTGGGCCCCACACCACCACGACAGTACCAAAGAATAGATTTCCCGTTTACTCGGCTAGGTCCGTCCCATTACGGAGCTTGTGGTTGTATGAAAGACTCAGTTCAAATGCTCGCAAGGTTAAGTCCTTAGTTGACCGAGGCAAGACCAACCAAGAATGACCCTAAATATCCAAAACCAATAAAACCAAATACGACCACCCAGTTGCCACTCTTGGCCCACCAGAAACTATCTTGCCACATGCCTCAGTCTAAATCATTTTCCCACCCCGGTTCTTTACCATTGCACCACGTGCCATCATCAACTCAATAACACATGTCTCATTCACAAAATACGTTCCATATCTCATTAAGTCAATATTAACTTTGGTAATCCAAAATCATGAAGCTTCCACGTGGCAGGGCTAAGCATACTACTTATGGTCTACTCAACCCATGTTGGCCAATAATTAATGTCCAACTATTAATCCACAACCTAGAGTGACAAATGATTCATGACCTACAATTATATCGACAAGGTGGCATCTGACAACTAGGCATTTAACTAATCCCAAAATTCATTCAAACCAATTTTTACTAAATTAGCATGCAATAAATTAAATCGAAATAATTTTTCTATGATAGGTTCAACATGATCAAACACAACTTGCCTTCAAAAGTCTTGATTACGGTTCTGAGCTTGCTCTCGGTCGAACTTCTCCTCGAAACCGTCGGGCACTTCAACGTCTACGCGTAACGCAAATAAACAACAATAAATAAATAATATAGAGAGCAACTCAAGTCAAAAATTTAATTAAAATTCACTAACAGAAAGAGCTTGATTTTACAAATTTATAGAAATTGGAATCACTCAAATCGGAGTTAAAAGCATAAAAGTTATAAGCGTTTGAAGTTTCAAAATACATTTTAAATCAATATTCCGAATTAAATTAATATTTTCTTTTTGGGAAAAAATAATTATTGCGTCATCTCGTGACACGTGTCGCCACCACAGAATGACACGTGGCCTTGCCGACGTCGCCTCGACCGGCTCCGTCTTGCCGTCGCCAAGATGACATCATCGTGGCGTCGGACGACCGGTCAACTCATCGGCAGTGGGACCCACCGTGACGTCACCGGCGTCACCGGTTGGTCTTGGTGACATGCGGGCCCGTCTTGTCGATGACACATCGCGTCTGGTGCACGCAGTGCGGTCGCGATCCGAGCCGTTGGATCTAGATCTAACGGATGAGGTTGGAAGATGAGGTTCTTGTTTGCGGGCGGCGTGGCGAAATCTGGATCGTTGATGCGCGATCAAGCGGTCGACGGAGCTCGGGCTCGGTGGAGACGGTCTTGGCGCTGCTTCACCGAGCTGGGAAGACGGCGATGCGCGGCGCCCGACGTTCCTCCGGCGAAGAAAATGCGCTCCGACGCGCGCGACGAGGTGAGTTCGAGGGTGGCACGGCGGCGGAGGGTGGCCGTGGCGGATTTAAACGACGCGAAGAAGCGCGGCGGATGGTCGAAGACTTCGGCGAGCTCGTCTGCGGCGAGGCGTCTCGGCGGCGTCGTCGGTGTCTGGTGGTCGCGGTCGCGAGTGAGGATCACGACACGGTGGCGGCGCCTTAAATAGTGCCCTCGACGTCCGTGGAAGCGCGGAAGCGAGGCCACACTACGGCGGCGGAATCCGTGGCGACTTCGGACGAAATGGCGGCGCGAGCGTGGACCGTCGGATGAAGATCGACGGCAATTGCGGCGCTAGGGTTTTTCGAAGTGGGCCGCATGTGTTCGCCCAACACTGTTCATCCGTTTTTAATTCTTTTCCGATTAAAAATAATTCGAAAATCAAATAATTCATTTAGGGCATTAAAAATACCGGAAAAATTATGGAAAAATTCTCAAAAATATTTTAAGACATTCGTGACTCAAATAAAATATTTTCAGCAAAATTTTATTTTAACTTTTCTATTATTTAATTAATTTGGTAAATGGCTTAATTCAAAATAAATCCAAATAAATCCAAATAAATTCCAGAAATTCCCAAAAATTCAAAATACCATTTAAATGCAAGAAAAGCAAAAATTGGGGTGTTACAGTCTTGCATTGGCTTTTTAGCTTATTCTAGGTACCAATTATACAATCTAACGCAAGCGATAGAAAGGTTCTCCAAGCGCTCTCCTGTTTCTAAAGGCTCTCTTAGCTAGTATAATTGGTCCAACGGGGCAACCAGATAGTGCAATTCATTCCAATTCCTTCATGATCTACTTCGCTTTGCCTTTGACTTGCTTTTTGCTATATGGAGTTCACGGGAGACGAGTGGGAACCATCCCACTAAAAGTCCTTTGATGCAAGGAGCACGGGAGCCGATTTGGTGGCCTGTTGAGGTGCAACAAATGACTCAGACAGTTGGGCTATCTTCGGTGATGGAGGATAGGTGTCCAGAGAGATGTCGCTACTGGGCCATTGGATGAAAGTGCGAATTGCATCCCCTGAAACTATCATGTACACTGTCCACATTAACCTTCGTGAAACCGGACGCCACCAGGGTACCGTGCACTAGCACCCCTTCAGTGGACGGATACCTGAGCCCCCAAGCAGCCGGAAGAGGAATGGAGACATGGGCATGTCTCACTTGGAGAGTGCACTACGTGGCCACCTATATAACGGTACACAATTAGCTAATGCATCCAACAGCTATACGTATGGAGCATTCAAGAGATATATATAAGTATCTTTATGTCACAGACAGAAAATTTGTTATATTCATCTGTGGGAGAGGCAGACGCATGGCTACTCTTTTTGGTAGTGGGGTTGATTTGCACACATACATCTGGGAATTACGTGGGCTATTTGTAGTCCTAATTATTGAGCCTTTCCTCAAGACTTCTTATCTTATTGTTGAATTCTTTTCTTAGTCTTTCCTCAATCTTTTATATCAGTCGTCCCTCTCGCTCGGTGAGCAGGGGCGACATCAGTGACCGGCGGGAGGCGCCACCCACCGGAGAGACGGCGGAGGTGAGGTGCTCGGGGGGAGACGCCGGCCGGGGAAGGGCGAGGTCAAGGGGAGGCGCCGCAACGGGAGACGAAGCATCGGGAGAAAAAGATAGGGTTTCGAGCGCTGGAATGGTAACTGAACGATCTATGCGAGGGACCTATTTATAGAGCCCATATCACAAACAGTTCTATTTTATAACAGTCTGTGATAATACACATCACAAATGGTTCGAAACTAGAACTGTCTGTGATGTTCTTATCACAGACGGTTCTAAAATAGAACTGCCTATGATGTAGATGTGACCAGCACCCATTGCATAATGTAAATGGAATTGTGGATAAGCCACCATCAGTGAAGGAATTACATAATATAAACATCAATAAAAGAAAGGGAACTTTATTCAAAAAAATTAGATGCATATACAAAGATGTTTTGAATTTTGAGCATCTCATTAAAAACATCTCTATTATGTTGGAGAGTACACTTAAAATCATAAGTCCACTTGTTTATTCTTTTGTATAAAAATTCCTCATGTTGTTCTTCCTGGACCGTGATGCCGTTTCCGATAGGAGGCAACTCGTCAAATTGATTATATTCTTCCTCGTCTACTACATTCTCTACTCCAACAATCCTCATTTTCTCTAAAGAACTACATGTCTCTTCTTGTTTGACGGGTCGGTTACATAGAATGCTTAAACAACTTGGTTAGTGAGTACGAATGGTTCATCTTGGTATTCGACGCATGCAAGGTCGATAGTAGTGACACCATACTTGTCAACCTTCACCTGTTGAAGGTGGACCTAACAGCACCGAAATAAAGAGATCTTGAATAGTATATAGTCAAGCTCCCAAATCTCAATGAACCCATAGTAGGAGATCCTTATTGACCCAGCGATATTAAACGCATCTATGCGGACACCGCTGTTCTGCTTTGTGCACTTCATATTCTGATCTCTCGTGTAAAATGTGTACCTATTTAAGTCATATCCTTTCTATGTTACAACTGTAAATATTGGCCCTTTTGCCAACCATGTGAGTGTATTACCTGACGAGGTCCTAATGATGGGCCGCTCCTTCAACCATCTGTTGAACTGAAGGTTATGTTGTCTCGTGATCCAAGAATCCTATCACGTTGGATTCTCTTGCCGTAGCGTGCTTATACTCGTTGATGTACGGAGACACTACAGTCATGTGTTGCAAAATTGTGAAATGAACTTGAGTGTGGACAATCGGATCAGGCGTGAATGCTTTCCTTCCGATAGTCCCGATGCCCTGGAGTCTCCCCTTATGGCGAGATTAAGGCACACCTATTGGTTCGATGTGAGCCATATAATCGACATAGAGCTCGACGACTTCTTCGGTTGCATAACCATCGACAATGCTACCCTCCGGACGAGATCGATTCCGTACGTAGAACTTGAGAATTTCCATATACCTCTCGAATGGGTACATGCTACATAGGAATACGGGCCCACACATCTTTATCACTATCACAAGGTGAATAATGAGATAAACTATGATATCAAAAAATGACAGGGAAATACATCTCAAGATTACATAGTCATCACCACCTCAACCTGCAGAGCATCTAGTGATTCGGGATCGATGATCTTCTGAACAATTGTGTTAAAGAAATAACAACCTCATGATTGTCTCCCGGACCTTGACTATCAAAATACTTCTAATTGCCAAATTGAGCATTTGTGTTATCAGCACATGACTATCATGAGACTTCATGCCAGTTAATTTCAAATATTGCATCGAAACAAGTCTCTTCATGTTGAAGTAACCAGATAGAACTTGCAAGCACTGGCACAGTTCAGTTCTGTCGGTTTTGGACAAAGTGTAATAAGAAGGTTCGCAGTACGTTTGGTCTTTATCAGTCTCTTTCGGTGCTAACTCAGATCTTATGCCCATATCGACCAAGTCAAGCCGTGCATTTATACCGTCCTTTGTTTTGCCCTTAATATTCAATAAGAGTCCAAGCTATCACAGGCATTCTTCTCTACGTGAATGACGTCGATGCAGTGCCGAACTTCTAGGTGCTCCCAATAAGATAGGTCCCAAAATATTGGTCTTTTCTTCCGGTGCTCTTCTCACGGGACCTCATTTTACGTCCCTTTTCAAATGCAATATATAAGTTCTTAACCATATCATGAACATCACTTAAAGGCTTTGGAGCTAAACCGTTTTCGTTCGTTCCATTGAATTGTTTCTTTATCTTATGGTATAGGTGATTCCTTTGAAGAAACCTACGGTGACACATGTACATAGTTTTGCGCGAGTGATTTAGCCACACACTCTCAGTATCGTCTAAGTAGTGAATATAGGCTTTGGTTTTTTTGTACTTTGGCCCGATAGGTTACCAAGGGTAGGGTTATCATTTATGGTGCAGAACAACAACAGTGTAAAGTGAAATTCTCTTGTTTGTATGCATCCCATACCTATACCCTGGAAACCCATAGTGCTTTTAGATCTTTCACCAATAGTGCTAGTACATATCAAGATTGTTCCTAGGTTGTTTCAGTCATTAGATAAGTACAAACAACAAAATGTATTTTCGCTTCATAGACAACAAGGAAGAAGGTTGTAGATATAGAGATTCATGGGCCAAGTGCTATGCCGGCTGTTTATATTACTGAAAGGATCCATTCCATCTGTATTCAATCCAAACCTTATATTCCTCAAATCTGCATCGAATTCTCGAAACCTTCTATCGATGTTTCTTCACTGGATAGAATCAGCAGGGTGCCTAGCATTCCATCGTTCATACGCTTCTTCGAGTGTCAACATAGCAGTTTTGCCTCATTTGGGTTCCCAACCAAACGCTTCAAATGAGAAATTACAGGCAGATACCATGCCACCTTAGCAGAAGGTCCTTTATTCATCTCGATGCCCTCGCCATCATCATCTGAATAACTCTCATGCTTGTACTAGGATGCTTTGCACACCAGACATATATGCAAGTTTGCATACTCTTTGCGGTACAGTATACAGTCAGTCGAACATGTATGTATTCTTTTTATTTCCATTCCCAAGGGACAAAAAACCTTCTTAGCTTTGTAGGTAGTTATTGGCAACTCGTTTTGCTCTGAAAGCATATCTGCCAATAGACGTAACAATGCTGTGAAATTCTTGTCAGACCAACCATTGTTTGCCTTCAATTTTAGCAGTTCAAGCATGGATAATAACCTTGTATATTTTGATTTGTAGTCCAGAACAAAGATTTCTCCGAGTCCTCCATCAATCCCCAGAATTTACCGTATTCTCTATCATCACGGTTCCCTTCTATGTCACGTAGCATCTGATTCAGATTGTCATCCTACAATATATTCTCATCAGAAGCACAATCGATATGATCATTTGGTATAATATTGACTTTCTCGACGATGTTAATACTACCTGTTTCCTGTATATCCTGCTCTTCACTGTGACTAGTCCAACATGTATACCCCCTTTTGAAACCCCTCAGAATCAAGTGTGCTTCGATTTGCGTAGAGTTTGAAACATCCTCAGATTCTCGCGGTCAACACAAAGACAAGACATAAACTGCACCCTCTTATTAAACATATCCTCCTCTGCAACTCTTCTAAAAGTGGAGACGCTATTAATGTACTCGGCACTCGCACGGTTCTCAACGTACATCCAGGTTCGGTCCATCTACGCTATGCATATAATATTTAGTGTTAAATATTGAAGTACACTAGATATGTGTATGCACACATTCTTGAATTATGCACTGCTAGCTACTTCTTAAATATAATACAATTATATAACCAATTATTATCTTAGAATACAAAAAACAAATTGATCTACAAGCCACACAATCTTCAAATTCTCTCTCTACCAAACTTGCAACCAAAATCTTAAATATAATAATGCAGTTAAAACCAATTACGTACTAACCTTAGATCACCAAGAACACATGGAAAATAATTTTTAAGTTCTCTCCTTACCAAGCTCTAGTTCTTAATGTAATGCAATTGATTACCTATTACTAAAATTTATATCAACAAAAACACATGATCTACAAGTTAGATCTAAACAATCTTCAAATTCTCTCCTTATCAAGCTATATTTTGAATATAATGCAATTAATTAGAACCTATTACTAACCTTAAATCACCAAGAACACATGATCTACAAACTGTTAGATCTAAACAATCTTCAAATTCTCTCTTTACCAAGCTAGATATTAAATATAATACAAAAAGAACCTATTACTAACCTTAAATCAAAAAGCACACATGGATCTACAAGCTAGATTTAAATAATCTTCAAATTCTCCTTATCAAGTTAGATCTTGAATATAATGCAATTAGAATCCATTACTAGTCTTAGATCACCAAAATCAAATGGATATATGATCACTCTTCAAAAATCAATTCTCCTTTTTCACCATATCACCTCATAGCCGCAGCCACCTCAAAGATAGATCCCAAAACCCAAAAAAGCAGTAAGTGGCTCGGATCTCTGACGAGACTGGCTGGAATTTTTGAGATTTATGCAAAAAAGAATTAGAAATAACCGACATGTGGTGCCCACATGTTGGCGACTTGGCTCATGGTGGACCGCTCCACCGAGGAGGCCAAGAGCGACGTGGCGGCCTTACTGATGTGGATGCCACACGGCTGGCTAGGGCCGGCGTGGCGACCACACACACGACTTGGCGCCCACGTGGCGGCGATGCAAAGATCGAGATCGGGAAGACGCAAGCGATTGGCGGCAAAACGCGATGAAATCGGCGTTTGAGGCGAAACGCGGAGGACACCGCGAGGAACTCAATGAGACCATCACCTGCGTCAAAAGCTTACTAGCAGGGAAGAATGGCGGTGTGGAAAAGCTCAGAGGTGCGACGGCGGAAATCAGCAACTAGGGTTTTAGCTTTTGACAGCGCACGACAGCGAACCTTGGAACGAGAGAGGAGCGGGTGCGATGCGTTAAATAGGCGCAGAAGCCGACGAGTTCGGCGCGGATATGGCGCCAACTGCCACAAAAATCATGGCGGCGGGCGCGGGAGTTCAACACAACGGCGGAGGCAAGTGACAGGCGGTCCCAGCACGTCAACGGGCGCGACACGGACCGAGCTGCGCAAGGCGGGCCGAGAAGGTGGGCTAGGGAAACGAGTAGTGGCCAAAGGAATGGGAAGAGTAGGCCATCGAGGAAAGAAAGAAAGCGGGCTGGGCGACGAGAAAACGGCCAATGCAAGAAAAGAATAAAAGAAAAGATTTGTCATTTTAAAAAATTCTAGAAAAATAAAAAAGCCAAAATAAATAGCAAATAAATTAGAAAAAATCCCAGAACATTCTCATAAATACTTTTAAATATTTAGAACCCAAATAAATTATTTTGGACTCATTTAGACTTATACTTTTGATTCAAATGATTTGCTTGCACTAAAAAAATTTTTAAATTCACCAAAATTTTTAAAAGGGCTAAAAAATGGAATGTTACAATCTCTGTATTAAATATCACTGGGAGATATCACAGATGGTTCTATTCATAAACTATCAGCGATTTATATAGAATCCTAGATAGTTTTAGAATAAAATTGGCAGTGATATATCACAGACGGTTTTATAATAAAACTATCTAAGATAATAACAGTTATCACAGATGGTTTTACTTTAAAATCATCTATAACAGCATCACCGACTGGTTGGTAATAAAACCGTATGTGATATTTCTCTATATCACTGACGGTTTATAAAGAGTCCCGTCTGTAATAATATCACTGTTGGTTGCATTATAGAACCCGTCAGTGATGTATGTCACCACAAACGGTTTTTTAAAACCGTCTGTGAAAAGGCATCTAATATATGCCCTTTCTGTAGTAGTGACCATTTATTCATGCATTACATAGGCTTACAGTGCAGTATCATTCATATATGTTCCTGATCCTCTCATTTTCTAATGTTCAAGATGTACCGACTCTACTTTGTGTCCATAAAAAATACATGTGTTCCACAACATGTTGAGTCCATGCATGCTCCAACACATAAAAATACACACAAAAGATTCAGGATATTACTCGATATGAAACACGGTTCAATCATTCTTCTTCTCAAATTTCGCCCTGTCAGCGCCACTGTATGGAGCGACATGATAAGCGTATTGCTGGATGACTGAGAAGACGACCATTTCGAGGATCACCAAGACGTTCTGGATCGCCTCCTGGATATGCTCCACGTCCAACCAGAAATGATGGGATTGAATAATGCCTACAGCAGCTAAAACATCGAGTGCAACACCCTGCGAAAAGAAAACAGCATTCAGGGGTTCAATCACTATTGATTTCATCAAAAGAACAGTAGGACAAAATGGGACAGTAGTTAAATTTAGCTCTTTTGTTGCTACAGTGAAAGAGATTTTCATGTTACATGGTTGCCTGATGCACCAATAGCATAGGGTGCACTCATAACAAAATGACCACCGTCTACAGGGAACTTCTTTCAAGCAGGATTACACTGCAACTAAGTTGTCCCTTAAAAGGTGAAATACCTAAAATCGATTTCTTTTCTTGTTTCACACCTCACTCCAGCTATCTTTTCCACTAGAAGGGTAACAAGGTGGAGCCGTTTACTTGTGACCCTTCTTTATAGAAGAATATTTAAATGCCAAGGCATGGGAACTTAAATTGCAGATAAAGCTCCTAAATTGGTATATCAACTAAAAGGAGAAAATAAGGTGGTTATATATCGTGTTGAATTAAATCCAAAGAATCAATGAGAGATGAAGCTTCATGCCAAATTACACCAAGCCACATTGAAGAAACAGGTCTAAACTGTCCACTACACCAATATCATTTAGTCAAATTTTAAGAAGTAATCATCAAGAGAACGGGTGCAAAATTAAATAAGAGCACTAAGACACAGAAGAAATTCCATTGAGGAGAGCATATGATTTACCTGCCAGAAAGAGAAGAAGACAATCCCTTTGATGCATAAGAACTTTGCCAGAGGCTTGTGAGGTGCCAGCTCTTTAGCAAACAAGTGATAGAATATAACCAAGGCATATAGTGCCATGGAGACTGAAAAGTTCAGTATAATAGTGAACGTCCAGCTGACCCAGCTGGTGTACAGCCCAAGAAGCTGAAGTGTAATCATCAGGATGGAGCATACTGGCCTAACAACAACAAATTGCCAGGTCCAGTACTTCAGAAGCTTCAGTGTCTTGTGCTCCAATCGAACAGTGCGGGGCTGCCATAGCACAATGTGGAAAACGTATTATTTTCTTTCAGTACACACAGAAGACTCTTAACTAACAGAACTGCTTACAGCTTCTAGACACTCTAAGCAGGTTACAGGTGAAAGATACCACTGTTCTAGTGAAATCATTTTAAGTACATCCATATAGAGAAATTTGGTAAGCAATAGATGAAGAAAATGAAGTCAAAATCATACTCAAACTTAACCATGACTCATCATAAGTACATGATTCAATCAATCTAGATATTACCACATTAATTAGTACATATTAATGGAAATGTACCTTCTTGTTAAGATCGTGAATCATATTAGTGTTACTGAATAATGCTGCATACTTCAAATATGTAAGGTAATAAGGTTCCTTACGGATGTCTCCAGGGATGCACCTAGGACCCCGTGTCAATTTGTCATTAATAGTGGTTGCATTACGAAAATTCACTTGTGGATTATAGAAACACTGAGTTGTATCAAATTTTATATGATTATACTTGGGTGTCCTAAAAAAAAGTATATCATAGTGTAAGAAAGATACCAGGAAAAGAGAAACAGGGAAAGAATGATGAAGCACCCTCCCTTTGATTTCATCAGGTACAGTGTTTTTACTAATAGATATATTCAAGTAGCTGTACATCAATGCCATAAACTTAGCAATCACCTGCAAAATTGGAGGAGAAAAACGGAAAAGTTAGTGAAATCATCAACTTCAGGTGGAGAAAATGGCGTTGACCCAAGAGGACTCATTGACTCACCAGTGCCTCATAGCATTCTTTAACAGCATCCAAGAACGTAAAAAAGGTTTTGCTTCCCTGGATATCTAGAAGACCAACAAAGGAATCTATAGCATACAGTGGGGCCATTAGCACTATAATGAGTATAGCCTTCTGCTCCTTGGGATTTTTCCAATAGAAAAGATGTTGTGATACCAATTGTACTGTGAAATGCATAGACAACATTACACAGCAAGCTGCTCCAAGGAGGGTAAGAGTTGGAGGATCCATTTTAGTAAGATCCATCCCCGGGAACAGTGACATGGTGCCTGTAGATATAGATATTCATGTTTATTCATCAGGGAATATAAATTTAAGCTAACGACCAGTCAAAAATAGATAACATACGAACAACAAAAAAGAGCATAAAGGTTTGTATGATCATTTTTTGGATTTTCAGGCATTGTTTCGTTTTGATACAACTCAGGTTTTGGTTTTATAATGTGAACTGCTTCAGATACCATTGTTTTTGTGATTAAATTTGGTTAGTTAAGCATGGCATCACTCCATCTTCATGAACATTGAAGGATATCTGAAGCAGGAGACCAGAATGAACACATTACTCAAAAACATATGGAGCTGCAACTCATATTCTCTTCATCTACTCTAATGAAAACCAATGAAAGCAGATCAAGCTATGCCTCAAATAACTTCATAGACAGTAGTTACATCACTATCCAACCTAGTGATTACAGTTAGATTGATAAACTGTTTTTTTTTGTTACAATTGAGAAGAGAACAAAAAATAGGCAACAGGGAAAAAAGGTCTTTCTTACAATTGTCTTATTTCAATTGCTAAAGGAGTCCAGAAAATGAGCAAATAAACAGAACAATACTTCTTAAGGCATGTACAATAAGGCTACCTAAGCTTACTCTTAGCATGTACGTTAGTTTTGTCCTATGTGGAAGAGTGAGAAAAGATGAGAGAGAAGAGAGCTAGCACTTATTTAGTAATAAGCATTGCATAGGAACATAGGTAGATTAGTTATGTACAAGAGAGAAGAGATAGTTAATATACGGCATCTAGAGGCAACCTTTAGAGATAGCTATTGTACTGGCTTTAGTGCTTACTCTAGATGACATAGATAGGAGATAGAGTAAGCAGCTGATTTTGTTATTGTACTTACCCTTAATGAATTATGAAAGGGATAATAGTTACATGCTTAAAAAAAATGTGCATATGTAGTGATCATAGTTTGCATGCATAACGATCTTGGTTAGTGAACCAGGAGGCACCACCATATCACATGGAGTTCTCGATGTTGAAGTCTATTCCACCTTTCCTCAATGACTTAAGCTTTTAGGTAAACTAGTTGATGCATGAAACTTAATAAAGTATTAGAGCTAAAGGTCCTGACCTTGAGAACTAGCTAGCGCAATTTTAAGAAAAATAATTGTGCCCATCTTCAAGTCCACATCGTAGGCTTGGTGAAGCCTAAACGTGAGGTGAGTGTTGAAGTATAAAGCTTGCTAAAGTCAAATTTTAAGAACACATGCCCAACTTTTTCTTACTCAAATTTGTTGATGGCTAGAAGCACCACTGTGTGGCCAATGTTAAAAGGGGAACAAAATTGCTAGCTAAAGTCAGTATAGAATCATGCACTATCCTCTCTTTGGCAAAATTTTCAGTTAAAAATTTAAATAGCTCAGTGGTTTCAAGGATGAAATTGCTTTTTTATCCATTCGAAAATAATTTCCAATAATACTCACTTATCAGCTAAAACTGGGATAATGAAAAAAAAAAGTGTTCTCTTAACTGTTTAACTTTAAGGTAAGAAACTTAATTAAAGAAAAAAAGCACTACTTTTTCAACGGTAAAAATTTCTGTTGAACTCAATTGTTTCAAAAAAGAACATACCTTTGTCCACCAGCAACTAATGGCTATAACTAGTACTCAAGTAAAATAGGGGTAATTAAAGCTAAGTGTTTTTTAGTCGAGAAAGACGAAAGTTGGAGATTATGTGTGGACTGATGTGAACTAAAAATTACTGTGAAATACAACCTTCACATTCCCATCACCGATGAATTTAATGGATAAAAGGAGAAGGATATGGTGTTCCCTAAAAGTGGATCATGTTGTGGACTTATCAAGAGGATTGCAATTATGTTGGAAACTCAGAATGAACAACCAGAGCAGGACTAATACATTACATAGTTGCATACACCAACAAAATTGTAACGAGAACTACCTAATCCTTCAACCCGTTTGTGCAAGGTAGATGCTAGCGAAACAGTGGATGGAGCTATCCCAACGGAACAGAACCCAATAGCATTTTCAGCCAAGAATTTGTGGCGTAGGACAATAGGACAGATGAAATCCTACATTAAGTAAGGGAACAATTTAGGGGAAGTCTCATAACCAAATGGTGCTACATGTGGATCAGAACAGAAGCCCAAACAGGCAATCCCCCGCCCCCCGCGCGAGTATCTTCGACACAACACCAAACTTGCTTCCAGGTAATTTTCACGAGCCATAATTATCCCAAAGTGCAGTAGAGTTAGAGCATTAATGCAAGGGAGTTAGCACTGTCGCCATAGCGATTCTTTGAATTACTCTATAAATGTATGTACTCTGCAAGACAAGCATATGAGAAATCGATAGCAAAGATAGGTAGACAACTCTTTATCCCCAATTTCATCTCTTCTCCCTCCCTGACTCCTTCCCCCTCTGCACAAATTTCTGCAAGGACCAAGATCGTACAAGGAATAAATGGCAACATGTTGCGCCTCTGCTCTAACGGAACACACTACTCTCCTCGCCTTCTCCCTGCTCCCCTCCTAGGAATCAAGAACCGCGAGCAAGCGAAGGATCGTGACCTTGGCGGCTCAAAACCCAGAACCAAGGCATCCCAAACACAAAACCGTCCGCCGGTTCGGATATAGTACGTCGCCGGAGAGGGCTCACCTGGCTGGAAACTTGAGCCTCCGCGCGGAGTTGGATTGGAAACTTCGCCGCCAGAGGAGGACGGGGGCACGGGGCACTGCACTGGAGCTTGATCTCCTCCGCTGTAAAGAAGACCTTATCTCCTCTTGAGTTGACCCGCGTGCGCGTGGGGCTGGGCAGTGAACTGCGAGTTTTGGCAGAGATTCAGCTGGTGAAGCTGGGAATTTTATATTCATCAGATTCGTAAAGTTAAAGTCATGAGTACATTAAAAGAATTTAGATAGATCATTTTGTTTACATTTTAAATTAAAGATATAAACTTAATTCACTTTATTTTAACCTACAAATTTCAGATTTTAGATGAATCTGAAATCTAGAGCTTTACCAAATAGACCCTCAGTTTGGTCCGCTGCCTGGTGTCCAACCCAACGCATCTACGAGACTGGTGTCCAGGGTCGAGTCTAACGTCGATCTACGTCGGCATGGGTTCAGCGTGGATCCTCTCCTGTTCAATAAAATTATTGTCAATGTGAAGTTTTGCCTATCAACAATGGTGCAACCGCTTTATGAACTTCCACGCTGCTGAATTCCTAATTTCCTATCCTATTATCCTCTTTATGCAAATTGTCAACATGTGCATAGCTAATATGACTTAACAGAATGGATTATAGGCTATGACAATGTTTATGTTTCTAGACGGTAGCTGTCATTTAGTACTGCAAAGGAAAAATCTGGATGTTTGAGGATGTTTACATTTTGACTTTAGAGGCACACTTCGTCTTTGATTGTGGACACAACAATCTAACTGAATCCTGTGGCTCTGAAGCTTGTCTTTGTTTTCATTTATGATTGAGGTGCCCTTCTGCGGTTCAGGCTTGTGCTCGTTCATATACTAAGCCCAAGGTAGAAAAACAGCAGGCTTTATGTTTAAGCTCTTTTACGGGACACAATATTGAATATTAATCATCCTTTTTATTTGATCTAATGATTCAGATTAATTAGGATTTAGTTATACTTCCTATGATAGTATTATTTGAAGAATTCGTATGGTGTAGTAGTGTAATTATCTTCTTCTTTTTTAATTTCGAACGCACCATTCTTCTCTGACAATACCGCACCTCTTCTTCTCCTGCTGATTCCTGAGGGGAAATTCTCTCAGATGATCAGATCGATCGATTGTCAGATGGTGGCCGTTGTCACCGAAGCATGGATGCTTGCCGGATGCGCCGCGGTGTCCAAGGCGTCACCGGCGGCAGCTTAGGAGTTTCCAGTGCAGCATACTCTTCCTTTAGCCAAGGCTAAGAAAAAAGCCATATCATTCAGAGGGGTCAGTACCAAATGCGGCCAGCGTGAAGGAACCACCGTCGTCGTCAGGAGGCGGAGCGGCGTCGTACCTACTGGTCGCCTCTTTCTCCCCCACCGACGTGCAGGCGGCCATCCTGGAGGCGGACGATGACATCGAGCCGCTGAAGCGCGTCGAGGAGGACAGGAAGAAGCGGCTCCAGAAGCAAGGCATCATCAGCTCCTCAGGCGCCGAGACAGGTCAATTCATTAGAATGCCTAGCTCCATGTAGTTTGTCTTCTCAATAATTGGTTAATCTCTGATGCTCTGCGTATGATAGTAGCAATGATACTCTATGTGAGATCATGTGATAAAAAATTGGTTGAATGGTGAAATTGGTATTGTAAAGTGATTTTGGTTATGGCATGTGTGGTGCTTGTGCATGTACTATGTTGAGATGATTATCATGCTTGTGATAGCATGATGGAGTTTGCTTGATGCAATGCACTCATGTGAGTGGTTGCATGTGTTGTTTTTGAGGCAAGTGGTGGACTTGTGCTCAAATGTTCATTTGATTATGCTGGGGATAGCATAATGGTTTTGCTTAATGCAATGCACTCGTGTGAGTGGTTGCATGGATTAATCTTGAGTCAAGTCGTGGACTTGTGCTTCGGAGCGTTGTTTGTTACTTCATGTGTAGGTGTTGCTCGAGGGCTAACGTGGTCGATGACGGGACCGAACTAGGTTCATGGAGGAGCCGAGGTTCGGACTAGGTTCGGGGAGGAATCGAGGTCTTGGTGGTCAAGAATGTCATGCGGGACGTTAAGGTAGCTAGAGAACATGCACATAGAAATTTGGTTAGTCATGTAATTACAAAGAAGGGGCGTTCATGCGTGTAAAGGGTTGATTTCGGCCATGTTGGGCCAAGTTGAGATAGATCTGAACTCTTTCCATGTTGGAAGTGGAGTTGTACTCAATCTCGTGTTTTTGCTTTGTATAAATAAGAGGTGTGTCTCCTGCTTGATACAAGCGCCCAGATTAGGGTTTTCTAGTTTTTGGTTCTGTCTGTGTGTGCAAGGAATTAGGGTTTGTACTCTTGTGTTGGAGTACTTTAGACAATGAAATAAAATCAATCTTCCAAAAAGTTATTTCGGTGGTCAGTGCATTGTGAGAAGTTTTTACGGTTCTAGGGTTTAGATCTTGATCAAGCATACATGCCAAGAAAAGCTTCAAGACCAACATGGCTGTAGCATCGTGAGAAGTTTAGTCCGCGTAAGTAATTTTGTTTTGGTCCGTGGCTGCATCTGAAGATTGGTCCGTCATAGCTTTTGAAATCAATTTCCGTCATCATCTGATTCAGTGATCTTGCGAAGGTAATATCTTTTAATCTGTAGATCCGATCGAGTTGATTTTTATTGGGTTTGATTCATAATCCAATCTAGTTTCTACAGTTAAAATTTCATATCAATCTAACGGTTGGATCTTCAGTGATCTTGTTTTTAAGTTTTGTCCGTCACTAGTCTGAATTGGGTCCGTCATATTAGATCGGGATTTGTTTCAGCTGTTTTGTGATGGTCATAACTTTAGATCCATAGGTCCGATTGAGTTGATTCTTTTTGGGTTAGCTTCTGAATCAAGTCTAGTTTCTACAGTTAAAATTTCACATCATTCCAACGGTTGGATCTTCAGGAATTATTGTTTTAGTAAACATGTATTAGGCTGTTTTCATTTTGTCCGTCATACACATATCAGAGGCGAAATTTTGTCCGTCATACAAATGCAATTCTTGTCCGAAGTGAAGTTTAGTCCGTCATACACGTGCAACTCTCTGTCCGAGGCGAAGTTTGGTCCAGCATACATGTGCAAATTTGGTCTGATGCAATAAGGTTCTTGTTGAATACAAATTAAGCAATCTGAGTTTGTTTGGGGTGTTTCAAAAGTCAAAATTTTGATTTTAGCTTCTGCGCAATCATTCACCCCCCCCTTGATTGCTAGATCAGTATATTTCGATCCTACACTCTATTTTAAGAATCACAATTTACAAACCACAGGATATTTGCGGGACCTCATCTACAAGCTAAGCAATCCCTGTTAAGTCTGAAAAACTAATATTTCGGGGATTCTGACTCAAGAAGTCAAATGGTGATGATTCAATGTCCAAAATTGAATCATTCAGTGGTTGCTCGTTCAACTCTGAGCTGCTAAAGGATCCACCAGAGGCATTGCCAATTGATTGGCATGATTCCAGGAAAGCATTCCCGCAGAAAGCAAAATCGGCATTGCTCAAATAGCTCGATTCCGTTTTTATTGTTATCCCATGGTCTGCACAAAACAGCACATATGTATTCTGCGGTGACAGCAGACTGGTTGAAGCATCCATGCCACTATGAAGGCCATAAATGTCTTTACCAGTGTAAATTAATATATCACTAGATGGTGTGCCATTTACTACACCACTTGAACCACCATTGCGCATTGCACCATTTGGCATTGCAGATATGAGAGCAGACTCCGGTAAGAAAGCGTGAATTCTGCTTCACTGAAACAAAGAATTAAAACCACGCCGTCGTCGCAAACCGGGCTGCCGGAGGATGCTTGTTGGGAAGATTTAGGAGCGCGCCCGCCGCGGCGTCCTCATGATCCGGGACGCCGCCGACATAAAGGCGAAGGCCACGGCGTCAATAACATCGGACTGGCGGCAGCGGCGGTGGAAAACAAAGGGAAGCAAAAACGCCCAAAACTAAGGGCGGCAGTAGAAAAAAAAAGGCCAGTGACAGATCAATAAGGAGGTCAGCAGAGGGGAAAAACAGAGATCAAAAGTCCATAATACTTCTGAAAAATATACGATTAGATATAATTTCTGCTACGCTATTTACTACTCATGTTATTCACCTTAAAATTTCTATTATATTTAACTAGACCAACCGAGCTGTATTTGGCAGGTGGAACTTGTTATATGGTGGATTAGTGGTTAGAAGTTAGAACAAACACTACTTTTTGCTTCAATCTAAGAACATTCAATGTGAACAGCATGTACTAGTTTTCGACTTGGAGTTACTGTTTTCATTATGGGTGTGTCTAGAAATCACTCGGATGTTTTTCCTAAAAAAATCAGCCAAATTTTGACGCCTCTTACAACATTTTCTTTCAACGCTTGTAACATTTTTTTCCAACACGTGCAACATTTTTTTCCACAAGTGCAAAATCTGTTTCGCGCCGCATTTCTACTGTTGTCGAAGAGAAATGTTACACGCGTTGGAAAAAAATGTTGCAAGCGTTGAAAAAAATGTTGTAAGCGTCAGAAAAAAATGTTGTAAGCGTTGAAAAAAATGTTGCAAGAGACTCCCAAATTTGGGTGATTTTAGCAAACAAAACATCCGGGTGATGTTTATCAAAATCCTTTCATTATTTCCAAGGACTTCTGTGAAGCCCACCTAATATTCATTAATTAGGTTTAACTTTTGTTCCGCTATACTACGCTATATTGTTTTGATATATTTTATCTATTTTGTTGAAATATTAAGCATAAAGTTCAAATTTATTTTTAATTATGTATTTGTGATGTATTTTTCTTATACATCAATGTCTATAGTCTTTGACATAGGTAATAGTTGCATAGCTTTTCATCTGAGATTTAGCAAAATCTTGGCTTCGTCACTGCTCATGCACATACACGTGTGCGTCCACTACATATACTAGAGAATATTTACTATATAATAGCGCCTGGGATTGCCGGCCTCTCAGCGCTCCACGACCGTATTTTTGCGAAAAAAACCCGGACGTTCGGTCGAATCTCGCGGAGACCCTCCGGAGCCCCCAATCGTGTGAACAGTCCATGGCTGGTGCGGCCGGATCTTTCCGTAGAGCCCCTCACGGTTTCGCCAAATTGGTAGCGGATCCTGAGAGCCTTGGTCCGTCCGATCACGGCGCTGGGATGATCCGACCGTCCACGCGCGGCCTACACACCCGGTGCGCGAGGAAACCCTAGCTTGAGCTAGCCTCCAACCCGCGCACCCCCTTCCTCGCCCCCGAACTCGCATGGCCTCTCCCTTGCCTCCGATCGCTCAGGGTGGGGGCGACGGCGAAGGAAGGCGCGGCGGCAAGGTTGATGACCTGGTTCCACTTCCTCCGCCCGCGGCCTGTGTGCCTGCCGCTGCCTGTTAGGTACGTCTCTCCGTGCGGTGCCCTCTACCGATTGCTCCTTGTCGCACCCGTCCGAAGGCGATCCCGTAGCCGGCGAAGCCCCTTGCACCCTTTTCCAGTCGGCTCTCCATGAGACCTCTACCTCCGCACAAAATGCATGCCTTGCAGCATTTCCGCTTTGTGCTCCACAAAGCCTCCGCCTCTGCGTCGAGTCACCGCTGGCCTCATGCCCTGCCGCTTTTCGGCTCGATGGTTCTCTGCACGGCATGTGTTTCCAGCGCTGTTGGCCCCCGAGGCTCCCCGCGCGGCCCGCCTCTTGTTTCTCGCTGTCTTCTCGTGCGCTCCATTGCCTCAGTGCCTCGCTCGCTCCGCCCCTTTGCTCATGGTTGCGGTGTTTTCTGGTGACAAATTTGTTGGACACTCGATCTTTCTTGTGGCCCTGCTCTGCTTCCTTAACTATACCCAGTTTAATTTCAGCTTCTTTCCATACCAATTTGGGTTTTTGTCTATGCAAACAGGTTATTCAATGAAATGCCCAAGAGAGGATCTCTGTGTGCTTTTACCTGACGATCTGATGAGATCATCTAGAATTCAGGTTTTTGTAATCCTGTTTAAAATGATTGTTTTGTTTAATCATAGCCTGTTAATGTTGGGTGGCGAACCTTGGAGAGAAATGTCGAGGGGACCAAGCTGACGAAATTTCCTTGCTAAGCTGATGACCTTTATAGAAAGCATTCATTGTCATGCCGCTTCATTCTATCCGCTGGAATGGAAAGGTATGTTGTATAGATGAATCTTTAGTTAGCTTGCCTTGTAATAAAGCAGTATATATGTATCAGCTATGCCCAAAGAAATGGACATAAACGCTATGCCCAAAGAAATGGATATAAACACTGTCCTTTCCGTATATTTTCTGTTGCAAATGTAAAGCTTCAGATTAGACCAGAGTTAAGTTTATACTGTGGGGAACCTTAATTGATGGTCACCTCCAGTTTCTAATAAGGGAAATTGCTTTACGTTGCTGGCCAGAATCAGTATAAATCTATTTGCGCTAGAATTTTCTAATATCGATGTTATTTTCATGTGCTCGTGAAACAGATTCAATATGTATGATGCTTTTCATGTTAGGTTCCATGCAGAGGAGAGGCTAAGTTGGAGTATTTCCTGTCAAATTTGGTTATGCAGGAACTTGCATTTATTTTGGATGGTTGGGTGCTCGGAATAATCCTAGCTACTACAAACATGTTAGACGATGCAAGAACTCTCTGATCACAAGGTTCTATAGTGTGCACTCCTTGAAGCGAAATGGCAGCCAGAAGGTGTGTTAATGTTTGCAACAAGCCAACCTTGGCGCTGAGTGTTTCTAACTGTTTCTTGTGTTGTAACACTTAGTTCTTTTCCAGGTACGGTTTATAGTCATAGGTAATTTATTCTTCTTAGAGCACCGGATTCATCGCCATTATGATTTGAAAGGCTCCTCCCATGGTCCAATGGCTGACATGTTTGAAGAAGAGATTGATGAGACAACCACACTCAAGAACTTGGATCTCAATTTTGTATTTTAGCTGCAGCGGTCTTGGTATAAAGAGCTTCATGAGTAAATTTTCAACCCCAGTGATGCTATTGTCTTCATATGAAACAGTAACACTGTGTCTCGCATAAACCATGTCTCCACAATTTGTATTGCAGGTATTTCAGATTAGCAGATTATCATGCTTTCTATGCCTTTTATGATGTAAGAAGTAGAACGGTTGGTGTGAAATTACATAGTGCTTTATCTGTTCATTAATTTTATCTTCTATCTTATTTTCCGATTCCATTTTATCCTCCTCAGCAGATGTTTGAAGATTTTAGCGTTAAGGTGATTTCAGTTTTTTTGTTTAAAAAAATCCTTGATTTTAATTCATCAGCATTTTTTTCGCCTCATCACTTGTGTACATCAACTAAAGTTTATTTTCTGGGCCCAACTATGTATAGACTTGTATTTCTGAAATCTTTCTATCGTATTCTTGAAATAACTTTTTCCTATTTGCCTGCTATTGCGATCGTTAGTATTGGATACGCTATACACAGGTCATTCTACAGAGTAAATGTTATGGCTATATTTACATCCCTGCTTAAATTTTGTGTATGCATTTCTTTGGTGATTCTAGGTACGGGAGCAAATTATTGTCAAATTGGTTGGGTGGGAACCAGCAGATGTTCAGGTTTTAGACATAAAACCATGGGTGATGCATGCTGAAGTTGCAGAGAACTACATTAGCTGCAACAATCGTATAATCCTTGTTGGTGATGCTGCTCACTGTTTTCCTCCTGCCGATGTTTTTGGTCAGTGGTTTATTTTCAATGTTGATACTGAAGTATATATTATTATGCATCTGAAGTTCAAAGGTATAAAGAAATGTGCACTTGCTGATTTCTTTTTGCAGGAATGAACACTGGTGTTCAAGATGCACATAATTCGGCTTGGAAATTGTGTTTACTGATGAATGGCATTGCCACTTCCGCAGACCTCCGCGTCGCCTCTTTTCGTTTGCTCTCCCCTGCGTTCTAGATTCCGCCCTGCAAAAATATACTTGAAAGATAAGGTTATCCTAAACTTTGTGCTATTTACGATATAGATATTACTACCCTCTTCTTACTATGGTTCTAGATGTCTTAACATTATATATTAAACATGCTCCCAATAAATAGAAATTTAGACAACACATCGGCCCCAAGGTAGCAGAAGCGCTTCCCAACCTAGTTTAATTTAAGGCTACAAGAGTACTAAAACACAGAAACGTAGTGCCTCATTGAACACACACTTATATGTGTACTTATTTTTAATTTCACCATCTGAGATTTTAGTCCGGATGGAAAGTTTTGATTTTACTATTGTCGGTGTTTCGTATAACCGGCAAGTAAATTTGTAGGTGTAAGGGGCCGCGCGTCCCCTCTCCTTGAATGGTCAGACGAAGGGGGTCCAAGATTTATCTTCGTTGAGCCAACGTCCCTACATCCAGTTCGTGGTGGTGGTCTGCATTACTCGTGGTACGGTGGTCTTCATGGGATTACAAGTGAGGACTCGGGACAGGCCCTGAGTGCTCATCCGAGTGAAGGAATTCGGGGGTGTTCACCTAGACCGGATAATTGAGTTGGGTTGATGGCTTGAGTTGAATCGAATGAGTCGCCCCTCCTGAGGGCCCCGCCTCCTTATATAAGCGGAGGCGGAGTTACACTGAGTTTGCGTAAACAAGGTAGGGGTAGGCTACTCCCGAGAGTCCCGCTTTGGTCTGGCGCTCGACAGTTCTCGCTAAATCCCATGCCGGGTTGGTAGACACAACGGACAGTGCTCCATTGGAAAGGCGTGCACCCGCCCTCTGTCCTCCTATCAGATGCTGACGTTGCTTACGCTGTATTCAGACGCCTCCTTGGGACGGAGCGCGTCTCTCCACTACACATGATGGGGCGAAAAGACCGGCGCTTAACTTCGTGGTCTCTTGACTGCCTTGGGGGGGAGTCACCTGCCCCTGTGTGGGGGTTGCGTCCACAGGGCAAGTGATCAACTTGAGGCCGATTGATGGCCGGGTCATGTAACCGAGCCGAACTGTTAGTGCGCCGACCGCGCTGGTGCTCTGAGATCGCGGGGGCGTCCGACCCGAGGCCAAGTCGGAGCCCGTGGGAGTGTCTGTCCCGAGGCCAGGTCGGACCACTTCAGAGGGGCATGGTCGTGGCTCGATTAGGCTATTGCACAGGGCCGGGCCCCGGCGACCCATTGGGAGCTCCGACCAATGTTCAGGGATAATCCCGTCCGTGAGGGACGGAGTTTTTGATAATGCCCTCTCCAGCACTCTGCATCGCTGCCAATCTCGCCGTTATATTTGTATGACTGAGAGGAAAACGATCTTGAAATAGACATATACTTTGCTGTGGGGTACCCCTGGGATGGGTATTCGTTAGTAGCCCCGGTAGTCCTAGAAACGCTGTTCTGAATGGCCCGCTTGCTCGATGGCGATCTTCTCAGGGACTATCTCCCGACGCCGTAGCGAGGCCACTGCTTCGGGGCGATGAAGGAATTCGCCGGCCGGTCGGTAGCTACCGGTCATGAAGCGAGCCACTGATGGGTGTAGTTCTGAGCTCCGAAAGCGGTCTGAGAACTAGTCGGGGTTACCTTGGTCGGTGAAGATTTGATCGGGCGAGGCAAACGGAATCGCTTGGTCTTGACCCTCGACATGCTTGTTGAAGTCGGTGATTGAGTCCGACCGACTCGACGGTGAGATCCGACCGGGGCGCCAAGCAGTGAGTTATCGACCAGCCCCGAGTGGATCGGGAGGCCGGTTCGGGTCTGTGAGGGTCGACAAATTTAGTTTGGCCGACGCGATGGCGCGAGCGATGGCGATCAGTGGATGTAGCTTCAACCCCGAGCGGGTCGGAGAGTAGGTTTGGGGGTTGTACCGGGTTAACGCCGGTTTACGCCTTAGCGGGCCATGACCTTGCGGTAGGGTGTCCGAATGCCTCGGCGAGGTTCCGTTCCCTAGTGCTCGCTTTTACGTCAGAAGTCGGACGCGCCTTGCCAAGCAGGGAAGCTCAAATGCCTCATCAAGATTTCGGTTCCCGAGTGCTCGTTTTACGTCAGAGCCGGACGCATCTCTCGCAGGAAGCTCGAATGCGCCATCGAGGTTCCGGCTCGAGTGCTCGCTTTACGTCAGAAGGCGGACGCGCCCCGCCAGCAGCGAAGCTCGAATGCCTCGGCGAGGTTCCGGCCCCGGTGCTCGCTTTACGTTAGAAGCCGACGCCGCCTTACGGCAGGAAGCTCAATGCCTCATCGAGGTTCCGGTTCCCGAGTGCTCGCTTTACGTCAGAGCCGACGCGCGGCCGCGCAGGAAGCTCGAATGCCTCATCGAGGTTCCGGCTCCCGAGTGCTCGCTTTTACGTCAGAATGGACGCCGCCTTGCGGCGAAGCTCGAATGCGTCATCGAGGTTCCGGTCCCCGAGTGCTCGTTTTACGTCGTAGCTGGACGCGGGCCCTGCGGCAGGGAAGCTCGAATGCCTCAGCGAGGTTCCGGTTCCCGAGTGCTCGCTTTTACGTCAGAGTCGGACGCGCCTTGCGCAAGGAAGCTCAATGCCTCATCGAGGTTCCGGCCTCGAGTGCTCGCTTTACGTCGTGGAAGCCGACGCGCCTGCGGCAGGAAGCTCAATGCCTCGGCGAGGTTCCGCTCCCGAGTGCTCGCTTTACGTCGTAGGTCGGACGCGCCTTGCGGCAGGAAGCTCAATGCCTCAGCGAGGTTCCGGTTCCCGAGTGCTCGTTTTACGTCGTAGCTGGACGCGGCCTTGCGGCAGGGAAGCTCGAATGCCTCAGCGAGGTTCCGGTTCCCGAGTGCTCGTTTTACGTCGTAGCTGGACGCGGCCTTGCGGCAGGGAAGCTCGAATGCCTCAGCGAGGTTCCGGTTCCCGAGTGCTCATTTTACGTCGTAGCTGGATGCGCCTTGCGCGGGAAGCTCAATGCCTCGCCGAGGTTCCGTTCCGAGTGCTCGTTTTACGTCAGAGCCGTATGAGTTAGTAGTAATTTGGTTTAACGCCGAGCTAAGCGAGTTGGTAGGGCCGGTTTAACGCCAGAGCTAAGCGAGGGCGCCCGCCCCAGTCCTCATCCGCAAGGATATCTGCGGGTGGAGTAGCCGCTGTCTATCCCACGTATACACCCCGCCCGCAGTGTGGGACTGGAGGGTGAGCAAGCGTATGTTTACCAAGCGAGGTTTGAACACCGTGCTCGTGGAGCTACTAACGGGTTATCCGATTGGGCCCCGGAGATCACGCGACCTCCGGAAAGAGCGATTCTGCGCCGGGTTGTCCGACCACGTGAAGCGACCCATAAAACCTTTTTTACTCGATCCAGTGCTCGGACCCCGAGCGTTTCAGAACTTGAGCGCAACTGGCCGCACTACTTCGAGGGATTCACGGAGAGCGTGAAGTATGGTCTCGGACACGAAGTTAAGGCGATTGAGTCGCCCGCCAACTCAATCTAGGGGTTCACTGGGCTTGTTTTTCCTCGCCTCACTCGATTTTGTGCCGGGCGATCCGAATCCGATCGGTGGATTAGGCTTGAACCGCGGCACGGATCGGGTCCAAGCGCGTAGAGCTTTCACCACCACCGAGGCCGCTGCGGCCCGTGGACTTTCCATACTGTTTTGGCCGGTCGGTCTTACCGAGGCAGAGATCGAGAGGTCATGCGAGTGTCTCGCCGGAGCGATGCTCTGGCGCCTCGCTAGCATTTAATGCGTGCATGAAATTAAATGCGGTTAAATGATCGGGAGCGATACGTCTCACCAATGAGCTGGCGGGGTCTGAATGGACGGCGACGCTTCATCCGAGATGAGGTCTTGATAGCGTCGCCTTGCCGGTCGGGCTGGCTGTTTGCCGCCTATTTTGGCCGGTGCTGCTTGGCGCCTATAAAGTCGGTAGATGAAGTGCGCGGGCAAACCCTTCGCGTGTCTTTCTCTTCGCTCATCTTCTCGCCACGAAAGAGAGCAAGAAAAGCCGAGATTTCATCACCTTCCCTCTCCCCTGCGTCTTTCGGAGATGTCGTGGTCTGAGTGCACCATCCATCCCAGCCATGCACAGGGCTTGGAGAGGAAAGGGTTCCTCACAGGCGCCTCGATGGAGAGTGCCGACGGGCCGCGAGCCCACGCCGAGGATGGGGAGATCGTCGTCTTGGCCTCGTTCTCTACGCCTTGAGTTGAGCTCCCCGCCCATCCTTCGTCCGTGGAATGTCAGATTTCTATAGGGTGGAGGTGCACCATCTCAACCCTAACAAATGTACTCCACATCGTGGCGTTCATGACGCGTGGTGAAGCGCCTCGGGATCGAGCCTCACCGGGCGCTGTGGAGGTACTTTTTTCACTCGACCGTGGAAGGACAGAACGGACGCGCACGCCCACGGGGTGCCGCCGCAGTCTTGCCTGCGTCTGTCAGCTTCTTAGAATACATTGACTAAGCCGTCGTCGCACCAAGGGTGGCACTCGAGTGGTTCTACGCTCGTAACTCGGAGGGCGGCCGCTTGACCTTTTCTGCGGCGGGCTTGAAGCGAAGTTTGAGTGGACTTGGGGCCCCACCAAAGAGAGAAGAACAAGGTAGAGTTGATTGTCGGCGATCAAAGCCCGAAGAACAGGGGCTTGACCGGGTGACGTGGTGGTGGTGCTGCTCAAGAAGATGTCGCTCACCCCTCATGGAGAGGGCGCGCCCATGTACCAAGACAGGGGCATCGACCTGTGAGGATGGTGGAGGCGAGCTCGCTGCGTCGAGCTCGAGGCTGTGGTGGTATGCAGTCTTTGTCTGGGGCACCACTGCATGGCGGCGGCCACCCGACCTTTTTTGACAGAGAATCCTCCAGACTTGGTAAGCCGCGTGACCCTCCCTCCCTTTTTCTTTTTTCTTCTCTAACCCTTCAGACGCCTCTCGACCAGGCCGTGTTGCCCGGGGTTGGGCAGATGACCTCCTGCACCGCTTGCCAGGAGAAGGAGCAGAGGGCTCAGGCCCGCAAAGCGTTTGAACTGCGGGAGTCCGCCCGCAAGAAGCGGAAGGAGGAGAAGAGGAGGAAGAAGAAGGATCGCGCGACGAGGATCGCGCGAGGGGATGAGGTCTCCGAATCGACCATGGCTGACGCGGCCGATCCGGAGTCGTCCTCAAGCAATAACGGCGCGATCAACGACCCATACCGTGAGTTCGGCTTTGGCCGACCGCCTCTGGCCCAGATGAGGTCGCGGCGCGAGCACTGCCTGCTTATCGCGCTTCAGTGAGGCGCCCCGATGGAGACGCTTTGGGAAAACGGAGGGCGACTTGTCTCCGCCAGTGTGGCGGCGAAGAAGGTGCGGTTGAGTTCCACCATGACGGTGGGTCTGCGATTGGGAGACGGCGACGGCTGGGACGAGCCCTCTCGCCGGCAGAGGTCGAGGCGACGCCGAGCTGCTGGCCACGGCAGAATCGGGTCCGACGCAGAGGAGAGGGTTCGAAATGGGACCGGGCGCGAGGAAGCCCTCTGGCGCCTTAGTGGTCCGCCTCGACGGAGGCCGGACAAAGCGTAAGAGGAGCTCTCGCCACATTGGGACCCCCCACTGTCAGAATTAACATTGGCCTGCCGCGAAGTGGGCCGCCGCCAAGGGTCCACCGGAGTGGGCGGCCCAGATCTTGGAAAGGGCGGCGCAGACATCATCTGTCGAGCGTGGTGGGCGCCGCATAACCTTTGCAAGCCCGGCGCCTTGGCTCGGTTGACTTGGCGGGTGGATGACCCAAACGGCCAGCGCAGTCAGGCCGATGACGAGGCGAGGATGGGGCATGGGGGCCTTCTTAGGTGGAGTTTCTACGATCGAGGCTCGGGTGAGCTAGATCCGTGGAGGGTCCGCTCTTGCCCTTGATCCGCCGAACGGTTACCGAACACCATGTCTGTTGTAACTCGCTCGTCCAAAGAAGGTAAACCAAAACGAAACTCGACCGGCTTTGAATAATATCTCGTGGTCGGCGGCCCGAGATCGCTCGTGCTCTGCAGAACCGAGGGTCCGACGGTGGAGAAGTCGGGGCTCCTCCGGTCTGCATGGCCAAGGACGAGGGCTGGCAGGGAAGCGACCGCCTCTCTCCGAAGCCGACGAGGTTCACGGGCGCGTGAGCGACGGAGCGAAAGGGCCCGGAGGAGCTGGAGTGCACTCTTCAAGGCGCTGGCCGAGGAGCGCTTGATAACCAAGTCCTAGGGGTGAGGATATCCCAAGCTCGAGTCTCTTCGGCGGCGCAAGCAGTGCTGGCAAGGGCGCCGCTGTCAGCCATCGAGAGACCACATGGCCGGAGGTGACCCACCTCCGTGGTGAACGTGACTAGGCCCGGGCAGAGCTAGACTCTGCGAAGGGAGACACCACGCGCGACCAGGAGGCCCGGGCCAAAGCCTAGGAGGATCTCAGACTTTTGTGAAAGGACCGATATGTCGCCTAGAGTGGGGTGAATAGCGCTATAAATTTTAAACCGCAATGAAATTTAAACTTGATACTCAAATTGACTTTGACCGTCTGAAGTTGTTTGGATAGTCCGAACCTAATTTCGGAT
Organism: Guadua angustifolia; assembly: GCA_036346375.1. Taxonomy (NCBI): domain Eukaryota; kingdom Viridiplantae; phylum Streptophyta; class Magnoliopsida; order Poales; family Poaceae; genus Guadua; species Guadua angustifolia. Next base: position 12,511,552 of record CM070513.1, on the reverse strand, counting down.
ATTCCGAACTCGTTCGAGCACAAGAACCCTATAAAATAGATCTAGCAAATCTAGAGTATGAATCTAGGTTCAAATGATGTCTTTTGACTAAGATTACTTGCAGGAAGATAAATCTCACCAATATCTACTCTAACAACCTATTAAACCCTTGAATCCCCAAATATTCAACTAAGCACAACAAGAGTAAGTGAGAGACTCAAGAACCAAAGAGACAAACCGAATTTTTTCCGGTTCGGATCCTTGAGGATCCTACGTCTCCGCTGAGGCTGACAAAGCATGAGGGTCTCTTTCAACCCTTGTCCTCTAGGTGTTGCACCAAGCACTCACCGTTAACTCTTTGAATCCTTCCCTTGAGGTGGATTCAACCTTCACAAACTTCCCGTGGCGCCCCACACGAGGATTGGGGGCTCATGGGTGACTCCTAGCCGCCTAGGAGTCCTCAACCTCCAAGAGTAAAGAATCTCGAGAAATCCGCTTAAGGATGAACCACGTGCTCAAGATGAACCACAATCACTAGATCTATCAATCTCTCCACTTGACCTCCCTCTAAAGATTCAAGAACCAAAGATTTGAGGAGGAGAAACACTGGGCTTGAGAGAGTGGGAGAGCTCTTGAAAATGTATTGAATGCTTGGTACTTTGGTAGGTGGGAGTGGGGAGGTATTTAAAGCCTCCCAAAACTAGTAGTTTTCACTTCAAACCGAGATCGTGTTGGACAATTCGAACCCTTGTTCTGGATAGTCCTAACCATATGAGATCGTACTACGGACACACTGTTCGGACAATCGAATGATCCTTGGATAGTCCGAACCAAAAGAGATTAGAGCAACAGAGCGCCATCGTTGGACGGTCGAACGACACTTGGATAGTCCAGAACCAAATGACTTAACCCTAACCGCAGGGGTTCACCGGATACTCAACACATATTGGGACATTCAACCAAAAGACTTCAACCAACAGAGAAGGTTAGCTCTGATACTCGAACCAAGCTTCGGACATTAGAACCAAATTTTGCTCGAAAGCAATCGAGGGCGAGTTCGGACATTCGAACGTTTGTTGGATACTCAACCATTTTGAGCACTTTGCCCCCAAGATTTTACACATTGACCCATATTTAGACTAGGATTCATCCTTGAGCACATTGGATCATTCTAAAACTATTTCTTGCCAAATCCCTCTTAATAGTACGGCAATCCTTAAACTCAAATAAAAATTAAAAAGCATACACAACCGTTGAGTTTAACCGCCCTTTCTTCTCGAATTTGAGGACCTCTTTCCTTAGCGACTTTCCCATGAGCGTAATCATACATTCACAATACTCATAAAGCTCATTAGTCACTTAATCTTGTTGTCATTAATCACCAAAATCACTAAGGGGCCTAGATGCACTTTCGGTTTAGCGGCCTCCGGTGGTGAAAGCAACCCAATCTCGGCTTAGCTTTCATGATCACGGATTAGGGCATGCTTTTGAGATTGCTCGATTCGCAGAGCTGCGGAGGAATCTTGATGATGCCGAGGGGCTCTTAAGTCGGCGGTGGAGGAACGTGATCTGGCCAGCCACGTCGCGGAGGTGGCCTTCACGGAGAAGGGATTATGAACAAGACTGTCGAAGCGGATTTCGCCTAACCGACGCCTTGAGCGGGTCGGTCGAGAGGTCCTCGGCCGATGTTTGGAACCACCGCAGGTAAGCTCACTCGCCATCAAGGCTAGCCCGCGTGCGAGCACGCCGAGCGTTCGATGAGCGTGGGAGTTGAGTTTGGAGCCGCCTCGGCGCTTGTTCGCCGTCGTCTCACTATGACGGATCAACCTTGCCGCCCGATGGTGGGGTTGCCATGATCGGACGGACGAGGAGGTTCTTGAGCTCAAGATCTGTGTCGACCCACACGCCGCGGTGATCGCCGGTCGGATATCGCCACGGAGCATACTCCACCGGGAGCGAGAAGAAAGTTAGATATTTTTGTAGTTCAACAATTTTGTTATGTAAAGAACTGGAGTTTGTTTTTAATGTTTTTGGGTGGTCGGGCCGTTTCGTAGGTCCGACTTTTATCCTTCGCATTTCCCAGGGGTGATAAACATTTGACGACCATGCCCTAAGAAACCACGGGGGTTATATAGGCGTAGGTCGGTATGTTAACACTTTTTTGGGAAAGCTTAGAAAAAACCCAAAGACGAAATGTTGGCAGGCACTCGACATGGAAAGGGAGTGTTTTAAAGTCCTATGGGTCGCACCCCACGGCACTTCCTTCTCGCCAAGCGCTTATAGCCAGTAGCCACCGGGCGAGGGTAGTAGCACTTGGTCGAGAGTTGCCGCTAGGGAGAACCGAGAGCCGGTAGGTCAAACCCATGTGAGTGTGTGAACCTTGTACTCGAGTGATGCGCAGTGTCCACGCCGTGGGTCATTGCTTGGCAGCTTGTAGTCGAAGGAAGCAGGAAGTTCAATGCGGGGAACAAGAAAAACTTTAGGGATAGAGTCGCCTTAGCTTTTATTAAGTGCATCGGGAGGTCGTGGCACCGGGCCCACCGCGATTCACCGCCAGATGGCTGGCCAATGGGTGTTCAGCCGGCGGAAGAAGCGCCCGCCTTAGGCCTTCCTTTGGTGTCTTGATCTGCGCTGTTCGGCCGGTCAAACCAAGAGTCGTGATTTGCTCGGCAAAGCGGCGTCATACGCCTCTGTCGTCCCCATCTAATTTTAATGCATCGTGGGATTTTAATGTGATGTGGTAAGAGTGGAAAGAGCACATCTCGTCCACAGGCGAGTATAATCTTCATGCGCCTTTCAACGCAGCACGGCGCTACCGCTGGGCCGCCCGCCTGAATCCCTATAATACTGCGGAGGGCATGAGAGCGATTTGTCTAGGTATTTGCCCTTGTCTCCGTGTCTTTCCGCATTCTCTGCGGCGGAGAGGAGTAGCTCTTGCATTCAATGCTTGGGATGGCGCAGCGACGATGACCGGAGGCTCGCAAGCGGAGGCGGCGATGGGTCGTCTTGTCCCGACGCTAAGAGGTCCGTCGCGGCCGACGCCGGTCCTCCGGCCACATGACGGGCGTAATCTATTCTACCTCGATGGTCTTCCAGATCGTGAACCCTCGAGGGGTGAGTTCTTTGCTTGGTGCCGAGATGGCTTTGGTTCCGCCGCTAACGCGGCTTTTTGCTTCTTCGCTCCAAAGGCTTCGGTTCGGTCAGTCGGCCACGGCTGCGCCTCGGCTACCCTAGTGGGGAGGCGACGTCGTGGAGCCGCCCAACGTTCCCCAACGCTGCCGTGGTCCGTCGGGACAAGGGCCCGGACCGCGTCACTAGTGGCGAGGATGGACGCTTCCCTGCGCCTCGCACCACAGCCGCGCAGCCTCAGAGGCGAGGCGTCATGGAAGCGGGCTCGGATCCGAGCCACGGAGGTGGAGCTCTCCAAAATGCGCGAGGAGGCGGAGGTGCAGCGGGCCCTGGCCGATGCCGCCGAGGAAGAACTTGCCAAAATGCGCGATGAGGCGCTTGCGTAGCGGGCCCTAGTCGAGGCCGCCGGGGAAGAGCTCTCCAAAACACGCGATGAGGCGCTGGCACAACGGCTTCGGGCAGAGGCCGCCAAAAAAGAGTTAGCCCGGATGCATCAGGAGCGTTGTACCACGCGCGATGACCTCATGGACGTGCTTGGTCCGGTCTTTGAAAGCATGTCCATGAGTTTAAGGTCACGGTGGAGCCGCAGGAGCGCCGAGCGCATCGAAGTTGCAAGATGATTTCGGCCTCCCGAAGCGCCAACGCTCGGCGGATTTACCCTCGCCGCGCGAAAGCACTCCGCTTTGTGAGGCGGGAATTGCCGCCGACGCATGGCGAGTGCGTGTTCGGTTTCTTTGCACCGCGACGCCACCTTCGACCCGATCATGACCGCTGCCGGTCAAGGCGACGTTGCACTCAAAGGCGCGAAAGCCGCCACAGTGAGATAGTGGCGAGAGTTAGCGCTGCGCGTGAGTGGCGGCAGCCTGAGGATGACAACGACTTCACGGATGAGCCTCAGTAGCGTGTCCGACTTTTTGCTTCTTGATGGTGTAATGCATGGACATCTCGTGGATTTTGGGAACTTTTTCCGATATTTTGTGTTTCCTTTTATGATAAGCACTCATCGAATCTACCAGAGCCCTCAGAACCACCGGGTTCTAGAGCGTGGTACGAGCACTAACACTTCGAGGAGAAAATGCAAAAACATCAAAGGACTTTGCACTCAAAGACGGTCCCGAACCGACCATAGATCGCCTCAGATGGGTACTCCTTCCCTCGAAAGCACTACTTTGCAACCACACATTGCCGGGTGTGGGCCAGCACTTGGGTTGAAAGGGTCACCGTCACAGGGATCCGACGATCGGTTGGGGCGCGGCTTTAGTGAGTATGTGGCGAGTAGCCCCGGTCGCTGTGGTGACCAAGATGTGGTCGGACGCAGACTCGAGCCCGGATTTGGTGGAATGCACGGATAAAGATGGAATTAAGAGGTAGAACCTCCTTAACTTCACAATATCCCACGATCCGGACAACGTTGTTCGCTGGCATTTTTGAGTCGAAAATATGCTTGCCTGATGACCTCCATGACGACGAAGGGTCCTCCCCGGGAGGGTAACTTGTGCCTTCCAACGTGATTGACCTCGCACAGACCGTGTCGCTAACGCCAAGGGTCGACCTCAACCCGGGATCGTCAGAAGCGCCGCATGTCTGCACGATTTCATGTCAATCAGGATGGTTACATCACGCCTCGCGGAGCCGGCCGACGGTGATTTCGCCTTGGTTCGCCAGACGCGCCCCGAGGACTCTTGAGGCCCCTTGTATAGGTCTTTTTCCAACTAAGACGGCTGTTTTTGCCCACTCAGCGAGGCGCCGTGCCTTGGCGAGTCGGCGAGAACAATCTATCGGCCAACCCACCGATGAAGGGTCGTTTCAACCGTGGCGGCAAGAAGCCGAGCGAAGCGACCGGTGTTTTACCACCGCTTACCGGCAATTTAGTTGGACGAAAAGCTTATGAGGTTTGAGACGAGATCCTCGGCGGACTTGGCCCCGGCCGCCAGCAGATGCTACTACGCGGTCGTTACGAGACTCCAAGACCTTCACGCCCCGGTCGACGACAAATCGTGAGTCGCCATGTACGTGGAGTTTGCTGCCGAGGTTGGGCCGATCCGGAGACCGGCCGACGAGCACTTCGCGACTTAGCGGTTACATTGTTGGTTACGTCGAAGGGCGGTCGGATGACGTGCGGGAGCTCGTTATCAGGTGGGAAGACAAGGGTGACCCCAGCACCTGCTCCGCTCTGGGTGCAGGACCCGTCGAAACGCGTCGTCCGGTACCCAAGGTCCTCGAGGGTGTCGCGGACATCGTGACTATTGCCCACGCGTCGGCACGCCGGAGCGCGCGAGGCCTGGGCTCGCTCGAAGAGTAGTGCCGTCACCGTCGGACCTTCTTCGTCCTCCATGGCGACCAAGACGGCTTCGGACGGCTTGAGGAAGCCCCTGAGCAATGGGAAGCGGAGCCTTGCATGCACTGCAAGGCCTCACACTTCACTAGTCCCCCCGGAGGCAAGTAAATTTGTAGGTGTAAGGGGCCGCGCGTCCCCTCTCCTTAAATGGTCGACGGAAGGGTCCAAGATTTATATTGGTTCGGCCGAACGCCCCTACGCCCGATTCGTGGTGGTGGTCTCAGACATTCGTGGTACGGTGGTCTTCATGGGATTACAAGTGAGGACTCTGGACAGGCCCTAAGCGCTCATCCGAGTGAAGGAACTCGGGGGTGTTCGCCTAGACTGGATACTGAGTTGGGTTGGATGGCTTGAGTTGAATCGAATGAGTCGCCCCCTCCCTGAGGGCCCTGCCCCTCCTTATATAAGCGGAGGAGGCAGGATACACGGGAGTTTGGAGAAACAAGGTAGGGGTAGGCTACTCCCGAGAGTCCCGGTCTTTGGTCCTGGCGCCTGACAGGTTCCTGCTCGTCCCATGCCGGGTTGGTAGACACAACGGACAGTGCTCCATTGGAAAGGCGCGACCGCCTCCGTCCTCCTGCCGAGATCCGACGTTTGCTGCCAGATTCAGACGCCTCCTTGGGATCTGAGCGTGTCTCATCACAAGCATGATGGGGCGAAAAGACCGGGCTGACTTCGTGGCCTCTTGATCGCTTGGGGAGTCACCGCCTGCTTGTGGGGGTTGCATCCACAGGGCAAGTGATCAACTTGAGGCCGATTGATGACATGGCCGGGGTCGCAGAGCCGAGATCGCATGGCGCTGCTGACCGGGCTGTGCTCTGAGATCGCGGGCGTCAGGCCCGAGGTCAAGTCGAGTCCGCGGAGTGTCCGTTCCGATGCTGTGCCTGACCGCTTCAGAGGGGCATGGTCGGGCTCGATTAGGCTATTGCACAGGGTTCGGCCCCGGACGACCCATTGGGAGCTCCGACCAATGTTCAGGGATAATCCCGTCCGTGAGGGACGGAGTCTTTGGTAATGCCCCCTCCAGCACTCTGCATCGCTGCCAATCTCACCGCTATATTTGTATGACTGAGAGAAAAATGATCTTGAAATAGACATATACTTTGCTGTGGGGTACCCCTGGTACGGTTATTCGTCAACTATCAAGACTTCAGCCCGGACAAGGACGAAAAGGTGAGCGCACACTCTCAGCCAGGGATTACAAAACCGCCGAAAACCGCGGTTTTCGCTCTTACCGCTCCGGTTCGAGATCAAAAACCGTTCGATAAACCATTCTAATTAAAAAAAATAAAAATTTAAAAATTTTGAAAAATTTATGTGAGCACTCAAAACTGTTTTCGAAGAACATTCAAATGGTAAGTTTGCCGGTTTTGTGAAAATCGGAAGTTTTGTGAAAACCATGTTTTTTCTTAAACCTAATCTGCTGATTTTTTCAAAAAATATTCAATTTTTTTTATTTTTAAACCCTTGGGTTTTAGGCGGTTTTTCGCGCGATTTTTGCGAAAACCATACCGTGAATTTTGAAGCGAATTTTGAATTTCGGTTTTGTAATCCCTGCTCTCACCCCCTGAAATCGAACCTTCTTAACTCAAATCATGGTCGTACACTTGAAACCGGAGGCGACTCCACTAAAACAAATCTATATCTATTTGTATATCTATTTATATCTATATTCTCGGATAAATACGACACACTACCCGTGTGCTTGCCACTTCACTCAGAAACACTGCAGTTTCTACAGTAATCTGTTACATCACCTCATGTATATGTTTTCTATAAGAAATGTGCTTTCATGCTTTTCCTTTTTAGAGTTGCACAAATATTAAAGTATAAATAAAGGGTAGATAATGACTACTAATCCTTTTGCTAGTATTCAAGATTTGTGCAAGTTGTATTAAGAGGAAAAGCATTGAAGTACTGCTCTTTCCATTATAATTTAGGGTTAATAAGATATATTCCATTGCAGGAATCGGTTATTCGAGATTTGCCATCGTTCTTTCAGTATTTCTAGATTTGCCATTCTGAAACCGTGTTTATTCTAAATATGCCACCGCCATGACACGTGTCACTTCGGTCAAACTGAGCGCATGACTCAAATTTATTCGGACGATTTTGCCCTCCGCCTATTTTTATTTTATATTTAATTTAAGGTTAAAATGGTATTAATATTTTATGAAAATTTTTGTCAAGATCTGAAATAGTATTATTAATCTTATATAAAGTTTTAAAATTTTATCTTTTATATTTAAATTTTAAAAATTCGACATTGCTATTTTCAACTTTATTTTCTATTTTTGAATTTCCAAAAGTTTCAAATGTAAGTTTTAATTTTTATATTTTTACCAGAGGTAGATGAGGATCTCGGTCACCACGGTAAAAATCTTAGCTTCAAATCTTTTTGGAGATTTCTACAAAATTCGACAAGACTTTGATGCGGAGGGCAAATCGTCCTAATTATGCGCTCTACTTGACCGAAGTGACACGGTGCAAGCGTGGCATATTTAGAATAAACACGGTTTCAGAATGGCAAATCTAGAAATACGAAAGGAACGATAGCAAATCTCGAATAACCGATTCCTGCAGTGGCATATATCTGATTAACCCTATAATTTATGTCCCACGTTTAGCTGGGTTGGCCGAAGCCTTCACGTGTGTGTGAGGCAGGTCTCAGGTTCGAGCCCCTTAGCCCGCTGTTACTGTAGCAGCTACAGTTCTTTTTCCCCTTGGAAACTGAGAAGAGCATCATATTCTTCACTGATTTTATTGAACTATTAAATTATGTTGTAAATATTTGAAACTTTTTAAGGATGGTCCTCAAATAATTCCTGATTTACCATAAAAAATCCGGATCGTGATCAAACCTATACAATTTTAAAAATCCTTTCAATGCTGCTAATACGTTTAGTGCAACTTTAAATTTCACTGATTTTATTGAACTATTAAATTATGTTGAAAATTTTTGAAACTTTTTGAAAATGGTTCTCAAAGAATGCCTAACTTACCATAAAAAATCCAGATCATGGTCAAATCTATGTGATTTTTAAAAGTTCTATCAATGCTACTAATGCGTTTAAATTAACTTCGCTGCTTTAATTGAGTTACTAAATTTGCAGGTTCTTTAAAATTTTTGAGAAGTGTCATGAGAATATGCCTATACTATCGTGTGTCATGAGAATATGCCTATACTATCGTAAAAATTCTAGATTGTGATCAAGCCTTCGTGATTTTGAAAAAAATCTGACAATGCTGCCGACACGATTAAAGCAAGTTCACTGATTTGATTAAGCTACTAAAATTTGTTGAAAGGGTCCTCCGAGCATGCTTGAGCTACCATAAAAAAGATCATGATCAAGCTTTTACGATTTTTGAAATTTACAACGCTTTATTTCTCTTTTTTAGATATTTCCAAAAAATAATTTTATTTTTATTATAATCTTTACCTACGTCGTCGATTCCTTACGCAATGCACGAGTATATCTGTATTCTTGGTGACCTACGGCGCTACTCCTGTTTGCCCAGCACGCGTCGATTTTACTGCAGAAACTACAGTACCTTCATCGTAGATTTATATGTCTTATGCTCCTCGCTTATCAGTACCGCCTCGGGTCTCCGGTTAAAAGCGTGAGCTTGCTAGCGGCTGGTCTAGGCTTCGAGTCTTGCAGCACACTGTAGCGATGCGGACAGTTGTAGTAGCTGCAATGAAGTAGTCAACAGTGTTTTCCATTTTCGGGGAAAAATAGAAAAGATTTTTTATTTTCATAATTTTTTTGTTTACTTAAGAAAAATAGAAAATAATTTTTATTTTTTACAATTTTTTTTGTTTTCTTAAGACTTCTAAAATTAAATTTCTACAATAAATTATTTCCAAAAATATTTTTCCCAAAAAATAAAAAATCCAAAAAAATATGTTCTAAAATCATTAAAACTAACAATATTAGAAAAATAGAAAATAATTTTATTTTTTGCAAAATATTTTTGTTTTATTATGACTTCTAAAATGAAATTTATATAATAAATTATTTTCAAAAAATCCTAAAAATAAAAAATTCAAATAATATATATATTCTAAAATCCTTAAAACTGACAATATTTTTATTTTATTTTTACTTTCTAAGTTTCCTAAGGCAATTTTACTCTATGTTAAAATTCAAGGATGGCCCCTCTATTAAAATTCAAAGATCGGCCACGGCAACGATCGGTATCTATATCTATTAAATGATATTTCTACAGTACATTATTTCTGAAAAACATTGAAAAGTTTTTATTTTATTTTTTAAATATTTTTGCTTTCTTTTGATAAAATAGAAAATATTTTTTATTTTATTTTTTGCAAATATTTTTGGTTTCTTAAGACTTCTAAAATAAAATTTCTAGAATAAATTATTTCCAAAAATATATTATAAAATCATTAAAACTGACAACATTATGAAAAATATAAAATAATTTTTATTTTATTTTTTGCAAATATTATTTTTATTTCTTAAGACTTCTAATATGAAATTTCAACAATAAATTATTTCCAAAAATATTTTTCCCGAAAATATAAATAATTATATATATATATTCTAAAATCATTAAAACTAACAATATTTTCATTTTTTTTACTTTCTCTGTTTTTTAAAGCAAATTTTACTCTCTGTTAAAATTCAGAGATCACCCATCTATTAAAATTCAGTATCGGCCACGACAATGATTGGTATCTATATCTATTAAATGATATTTCTAGGTACATTATTTCCAAAAAATATTTTTGAGAAAAAATAAAAATAGAATTATTAAAAAATGACAGTATTTCTATTTTTTGCTACTATTAATAAATCGAAGCGTGATCAAACTTTTGTGATTTCTAAAAAAAATCTTACAATGGTGTTGATGCTTTTTCCCCCTCTTTTGGGAGATATTACCAAAAAAACTACTTTATATTAAAATCTCTACCTGTTTCGGCGATTTTTTTTGTCTGCAGCAACGCCCGGGCCGGTGTACATCCAGTTTCTATTGTAGTAATCCATCGAGGTCCACACGAAGCCACACTAGCTCAGTACATCGAACGTTACGATTGATTCTCGTCTGTGCTTTAGTACCATACCACTAATTTAAGACAAGCAGCTGCGTGGTGAGCGCAGAGCCAACTATTTTTGGCCTTTTACTAAAGAATACTGCGTGCTCGCCACATCAGGCAGCGTACTCTTATTTTTAGAGGAATCTCTTCTCCCTGTGAGGGGGACCCACAATTAAACATAAGTGCTTGCACTTATCTTATTTTGTGGTACGATTAGTCTTGAACTCTTGACCTCCTGATAGGTGTGATGGAGTCGGAAATAGTGAAGCATAAGTGAATTAACATCTTTTCTTATCGGATTAAATTTTTAGGTGAACTAGTGTAAGTAACTCATGGAAATTTCGGCCTGGTGAACAGTCTTCTCAGAGCTAGGCCGAAGTGGCATGAGGCTCTTATGAAAGGGTACGGTAAAGCCACTCCCTTTGCCCGGCCCAAATGGAAGGGCCTGTTACGGCATGATGGATCCACATCTCGAAGGGTCATAGCCGAGCATGTACTTCTCCCTAATAGACAGTCATATCTAGCTCTATATTGTTTGTCAAAATGTTAATGACATCATTGCATACTTAAGACTTTTTTAGATACAAAGTTATGCAACATTTCGGCAGTTAAAAACAAGAAAAATGTCAGAATCAAAGGTGCTTGGGTCGGCATGTTACAATGCTGATGGGCACGACGTAGACACGGTGTGACTTTGCATGAGTTCCTTTATGTTTTTTTGACAAATATTATAAAAAGATAGGCAACAAAAATGAAGTAAAAAGAACTACATCAATAATACAACAAGTACGAGATGGTTCGTGAGCTTAAGTACGTGAAAGAAGCTAAAAGGCAACATGTCTAATTACAAATGAGCATGTTGGTGAGGCAAATTGTGTTAGAAATGAGGCCCAAGTGGCCCATTTATCTCTAATGCCAAAGCTACAAATAATAGTACCATATTGCTAATTAAAAGAGGAGAGTGCCAATTTAAAAGGGAGAGCTCCCACCATGCCTTGTAATGAGGCATATGGAGGGTGTGGAGCATGACTAAAGTGTGGGGACCCTTGATTACTAAATCCAACCCTCCCTGTTTCAACCGCTTAGTCCAGAACAATTTAGCGACACAAAGATACTGATGATGATAACACGTATATATCATAAAGTAAATAACAATAATAAAGCAAAAGAGTGTAAACATCATCACATTATTACAAGTATGGAGCCTTACGCTTAAGTGAAAATGTAGCAATGAAATGTAGAACAAAAACGAGCCAATCACAGGTGCCCACAGCAACCGACCGTACGCTCCCTAGTAGTCCAGGTCTTCTCCTCTCCAAGATCTTCACCACAGATGTCGAATCCAATCTCCTCATCTCTTTATGGAATAAAAAACCAGAATAAAAAAAGCGAGGTGAGTATGCAACATACTCGCAAGTCTCAAAATATAATGCAGTAACTAAATGCATGGCTTGAACAAAGGAAGGCATAATATGGTTTATTTATGTAGTTTAAATTGAAATTTAAATACAAGTAATAATTTCATAAGCAAAGATTTAACAAAATGTAAATAACATGAATAATTAAACTTGAAATATAACAATTTTCCGTGTTCCAACTACCGGTTGGCTCTAGCCGCCAAACTAAGATCCGAGAGCTCTAGCCACTGCTGGATTTCCCAAACCACGTTTTCATGTTTAAACCAAATCCATCATTTCCATTTTAAAACCAAAACCGTAAAATCTACTATGTGAAAGCTGCTCCACGCTGTTCTTATCCGTAGAGGCACGGCTACTCAAGTAGTTTTTAAGACTCTGCAGAGTCGGTACACTTTACCCACACGACATGATCAACCCTTGCGCCAAGCTATTGACACACTCCTTTGGTGTGCCTGGCAGGAGATCATGACAAGGCCTTTATAATGCACATACTGCTACCGACTCGCTTCGCTAAGGTTTCACCATTGGTAGGGCTACCGCTTTACCCGAAGCCCCTCTTGCGCTTTGCAAGTGTCATCTCGACAAACCCAAGCATGTTTCATCGGCGAATTCAAATAACGATACATGCAAATTACTTAGCGTGTCGCATCTATATAGACATGTGGTTGTATCAGATAGCATGGCCCATGGTGTCCACACGATCGGTCCTTAATTGACTAGGGCGACAATCACATTCCAAAATTTTGTGCATTCCGACCCGCCATTCAACCAATCCGCCTTGCCTAAATCATTTTTCACTTTTAAATTTCAAATTAATACCAAGAACACCAATTGCCATACATTTCACAATTCATTTTGAGTCAAGAATGAAATCATTTCCATAATAGTAAGGTACCGACGTGATTAAGCATGGCTAAGCATTTTCTACCGCTCCCATAATAAAATATTGACCATTAATTACAGAGTTAGTTTTCCTAGGTGTCAATGGTTGTCAACATGAATTTCAATGTGGTATAACAATTGGCATTTATCTAAGCATTTTAAAAATGACATTAAAATACAATTCATAATTCAAATAGCATGCAATAATTTAAAAGACAAAATAGCATTTAATAAATTTAGGTTCAACATGGTCAAGGAGACTTGCCTTCACCCCTCCCCCGCCGCAACCTCTCGCTGACGCCTCACGCCAACCGACAGCGTTGCCTACACGCCAAACGCCAAATCGAGGCGTAAACAATAAATAAACAGAAATAAATAAAATTCAAAAATTCACAAAAATGACACCAACAGATATATCTTGATTTTAGATGAATTTAGAAATTTGAATCGCTCAAATCGGAGTTCGAATCTGAGGAGAACGGCTTCAAGTTTAAATGGAAGGAAAATCGTAAAAAATATTAAAAGGTGACATGTGTCTGCCTGATTGGTTAATTCGAAATTCGAGTTAAATCAAGAAAAGATGAATAAAATCATGCGGCCGACAAATGGGTCCCACGAAGTCATAGACTGCCGCATGAACTCTGCGGCAATCAAAATAACATGGAATGACATGGCGTGACGCTACGGACACATGGCGATACGCGGCAAGGATAATGCGCACACATGTGCACGCAGGGCACACGGCAGTAACGGACGCGGGCGTATACATGGGCACTAGGGCACCCGTGGTGGACGTGGCATGACTTGGCGACATTCGGTAACAACGAGGCCGCCAGGGCCTACGTGGCGACGACGTGTTTGACATTGTGGCTACCACGCAAGCCGCTAGGGCCGAAAGTTGACACGCACGTGGCGACAAATAGATCTATGGCGATGAAGTGGCGCTTACATGGCATACACTGGCGACACGGGCGACATACGGCAGAAATGACGAGGCTGGCGGTCGGTGAGGGCTTATCAAGAGCTTTCAGCGATCTCGTTGCTGGTCGCCGATCCGACGGCCACGGGCTACGGAGGAGTTCGACGGTGGAGGCACAAACACGCCGGAGCCGGGGAAGACGGGCATGGAACGCGCGCCGCAAAGAATGGTTTGAGAAGAAGAATTAGCGGATCCGTAGAGAAGAGAAGGTGAGTTTAGCGGTACCAAAAGTCTTTCACGAGACTCACCGTGCAAGGAGAAGATGGTGGAGGACCTCGTTCCGACACCAACTTTCGAGCGAGAGCTAGTAGTTTCCACACCGCTCGGCCCAGAGAAGAGGAATGAGCGGCGCGGAGCGGCGAACCTAGGTAATGGCGGCTGAGAGCTTATATAGCCTAGGATGCAATAAAACCACACTAAGTCGGATATGTTCTGCGGCAAGAAAGTTTGAGCGGCTAGCGAGCCGAAATGACGGATACGTGATCGTGCCGTTGATTCGCTGACGACCAGCGGATGAGTCAAAGCGGTAGGGTTAGGGTTTTCCTGTGGAGAGGCGCGAATTTCCAACCGTTGGATCGACGATCCACGTGAGGATGAAGGAAGATTAGGTTTTTGTTGCATGGAGAGATTAGTGGGCTGGATGAATAGTAATTTCTACCAAAAGTATTTAAAGGGTTTGGGAATTAAGAAAATCAGAGAAACCAATAGACTTCAATAAATCCAAATAAATAGCAAATAAATCTTAAAAATCCCCAAAAATTCGGAAAAATCAAATGAAGCACAAGGAACACAATAAAATAATAAATAATTAATTTGAGGTGTAGATTAATCCATTTAAATCCTTGTTGACTTTGAAAATTTCAATTTAAGCCGGACTTAATTCGAGAAAATTTTCGTGGGTTCGGATTTTGAAATTCGAAGTTCAAGAACTTGAAAACGGAATGTTACAAACCTACCCCTAACAAGAAATCTCGACCCCGAGATTTGGAACTAATCGGGAAAAAGGTTCAGTAGTCCGTCAAGATCCTCCTCGCGCTCCTAGGTGGCTTCCTCTTCCTGATGATTGCTCCAATCGGATTTTCGCCTTGTGATTCCTAGTTGATGTGCTGCAACAGAGAAGACTTCTATTTTAATTTTAGGTAAGCGTATGAGAGATACTAATACTTTCTACATGTCTCTTTTGTTTAAATAACTAGCATTGTTAATAATCTAATTTATATAGTGGTATGTGGTATGATTAGAATATTTGAGGTGAAAGAAAAGATGCATTGTCATTACTCTCATTTGGGGAAAACTCAATGTTTAATATCAAGAAAGGTATTTGAATACAATGGTTGATTTGTATAATTCAACGTTAGTACGCATTTAAATGAATGAGAATAAATGTCATTTCGAGTTGACTTTAACTTGGAAAACATGTATAGATAATTCAAGTATTGGGTTGAGGTAAGAGGATTATAAGATGATTCCTTGTGATTTAACTCGTTTGATCACTTTGGTAAACAAAGGGTTTTCATTTCCTTTGGATTTGAAACTATGAAGGAATAAAATGTATAGACTCAAAAGATCGATTGCAGGAATTGAATACACAAGGGACGTACTCAATACAACAAGTGCCGGGTACAATCACATAAGAAAGATGTTTACGTTCAAAGCCTGATATCGATGCAGGGGTTGTTTTAGACACTTGATGTTTTCTAGGTCTTTGAGATAGCTTGGACATTATTGATGTTTTCCTTGTCGAGGTGAAGTAAAATTCTTCTTGGGTAGGTGTTGGCGAGGTATTCAAGTTCTTCTGCTGATACAAGTGGCATTACCCATTTTATTTGAAACAATGTAAAGGTTGTTTGCTAATGATATAAAATAGATGATCAAGAAGTGACTAGAATCAAAGAGTTGATCTTAAAATTAAACTTATACCCCGTAAGGTTCAAATACATAAGTATCATACCTAGCACTACGCCCGGCAGTCATAAACTTCTTTCGCGAATTCATGTCCGAGGTGAATGCCACTTAATGATTGGATTAACATTTTGAGTTGGATTGATATATGTCTAAGGAAGTGTTTGTCTTCAAATTCTTGAGGTTGCCTTGGAGAATGTTATGAGCTTGCCTCGGGGTTGAGAATGAGGTGGAGTTTGCTTCTTGCTTTAGGCAACAATTGGCATAATACTTATGTTTACCATAGCAAAGGCAAATAATATTGACTTTCCGATTTTTTTTCGGATAATTATTCATTGGTGTCATTAGAAAGATGAATAGATGACGATTGAGATTGAGGATAAAGTTGAGCGTAATTCTTCTAGGACAAGCATCTTCGCTCAATCGCCTTTTCTTTTATCTCGCTTCTTTGGGTGAACTGCTTGATTTTATTTCTTCTATTCTTGGAGTTATAAACTTGATCGATGAAATTTTTGGTATGTTTACGACTATAGGAGATATCTGTTCAACTTATGGACATCGCTTAGGAATTTGGTTCTTTTCGTGATGCTTGAAGCATTCATGCTTTTCTCATGGTGTCATGTTAGGTTATTTGTATACTTAATATTATCTTGTGAATTTCAATTTGTTGTTTCTAACATTCTTTAGCCTAATGACTTTCTTTATCGGACAAGGAGCATGCCATTGAAGGTAGTTAGGATCAAGTGTTATTTCTATAATTCCTTAAGTGATATTTCTTGTGTGGTGGGTTTTCTTCCTCTTTGATCACCAAATCTTGAGCAAAATTGTATTGGCGACTATCGTGTCAAGGGCATTGAACTAGACAATAATCTTGACATTCACAAGGGTAACAAGCGCTATTGCTTACGTGATATTTTCTAGGAGAATGATTTCTTCATCACGAGCAATTGATTGCACTCTCATCAATGACATGACCTATTTCTCCCTAGCGAAGTGCAAGCACGAACTTTGGACCGATTTGGGTTGACAATACTTCAAAGAACAATGTGTAGGTATCAAATAAGATATAGAAGTAGGTTTCTAGTTTAAACCATTTCCTTTTCTGATAGAAGCTGCACCACTATTGGAAATATGTTGTGCAAGTTTTTAGAACAGAAAGGTGTGCATTTGGTGATTTGTTCAATTACGGTGAGCATTTACACCATGGTTACAGATTCTAACATTTCCCCCCCCCTTTTTTTGTGAACATTGAGAAAGTGGAGAGTTATGACGATTGCTATGTTGAAAGGAAGTGCTCTAGCTAAATACAACGGATTTGGTTGAACTATGGTAGGATTATCATTTCTTGGCGTTGGAGTGTCTTATGGGGTTTCATTTAATTAGATGAGGAGTGTTAGTAGTTTACACCGAGAATCATTAGTAAGAATAAGCTAATTTAAAGAGAGATATAGAGTATGTTAAAATATTTGAGGAGGGCTGAAGGTCAATTATAAAGGCTAATTTAATTATATTTTTTTTTATTACTCATTACTTTAGTAGATGTATTAATGAATTGCGTCGCAGACATTCTGCAACAATATTTCTTTAGAGTAAGGCTACTTAGATGGAATTCTGTTGGATTACACGGCAACAATTCGTTCTTTAAAATTTTCCTTAATTAAAATTTTCTTATTAGGTAGGGTTAACACATCGTAAACTACAACCTAGTGGTTTAACATTCACGAGAGTAACCCGAAAACAATACAGAAGATTTACAACAAAATTTCAATAACACATAAACAATATGTATACATTTTGCTTAGTATGTAGGAAGGGTATATATGGTTTTTCTTCTACTTGCCGAATCATACATATTTCTGCATAAGAGGTTTACTATATCGCTAGCTTTTATTGTAGGCTATTTGGCAACGAGTTTCTTTTAATTTTTGCACCACTTGTTGTGTTAGTCTTCCAAGGCTTCTATGAAGTCGAAGAGGTTGTGATGCTTCGCTATCCCCATCTTCTTGTAGTTGCTGATACAGACGTCATGATATTGCTGACTTGTTACCAGAATTCTTTTCAAAAGATTTGTTCGTGGTTTTCATTTCGCAAAAAGAATAAGGAAAGAAATACTTCTAAAAGGGATAACTTAAGAGTGGAGAAAGAAAGTTCTACAAAAGGGAAACGAGTACATAAATAAAGAGATTAAATTCTATAGATTAGAAAAGAGTATATGTATAACTGATGCTACTCTCTTTATATTTCCTTTAGAAAAATAGGACTTTCAATTCTTCTAGTTTTCATTTAAACAACCATTCAAGCTTTCCATTGTAAGTATAGAACTTTTCTAGGTTCTAGCTCATTTTATGGTATATAATCTAGATAAGCAATGAGGTGAGTTTTAAAACATGATTAGAACTTATTATTGGATCATTAAGTTTTAACTAGCCTAACGCAAAGATAAGCTAGTTTGGTGTTGCTAATGTGGTAAGATCTTAACTTGATTTATATATGAATGGTGTGATCTCAAGCAAAGCTCACCTCTGTGGGGACCTTGATTAATAATTAAGCGCTACAGAACAGCTTAGACACATCAAAGGATGATAACACGTACATATCATAAAGTAAATAACAATAATAAAGCAAAAGAGTGTAAACATCATCACATTATTACAAGTATGGAGCCTTACGGCTTAAGTGAAAATGTAGCAATGAAATGTAGAACAAAAAACGAGCCAATCGGTGTGCCCACAGCAACCGACCTGCACGCTCCCTAGTAGTCCGGTCTTCCTCCTCTCCAAGATCTTCACCACAGATGTCGAATCCAATCTCCTCATCTCGCTTTATGGAATAAGCAATTTCCATAATAAAAAGCGAGGGTGAGTATGCAACATACGCAAGTCTCTAAATATAATGCGGGTAACTAAATGCATGGCTTGAACAAAGGAAGGCATAATATGGTTTATTTATGTAGTTTAAATTGAAATTTAAATACAAGTAATAATTTCATAAAGCAAAGATTTAACAAAATGTAAATAACATGAATAATTAAACTTGAAATATAACAATTTTCCGTGTTCCAACTACGGTTGGCTCTAGCCGCCAAACTAAGATCCGGAGCTCTAGCCACTCATGATTTCCCAAACCACGCTTTCATGTTTAAACCAAATCCATCATTTCCATTTTAAAACCAAAACCGTAAAAATCTACTATGTGAAAGCTGCCCACGCTGTTCTTATCCGTAGGCACGGCTACTCAAGTAGTTTTAAGACTCGCAGAGTGGTACACTTTACCCACACGACATGATCAACCCTTTGCGCCAAGCTATTGACACACTTCCTTTGGTGTGCCGGCAGGAGATCATGACAAGGCCTTTATAATGCACATACCGCCACCGACTACCGCTAAGGTTTTCATTGGTAGGGCTACCTCGCCAGATCAGAAGCCCCTCTTGCGCCTTGCAAGTGTCATCTCGACAAACCCGCATGTTTTAATCGGGCGAATTCAAATAACGATACATGCAAATTACTTAGCCAGTCGCATCCATATAGACATGTGGTTGTATCAGATAGCATGGCCCATGGTGTCCACACGATCGGTCCTTAATTGACTAGGGCGGACAATCACATTCCAAAATTTTGTGCATTCCGCACCCGCCATTCAACCAATCCGCCCCGGTCTAAATCATTTTTCACTTTTAAATTTCAAATTAATACCGGCAACACCAATTGCCATACATTTCACAATTCATTTTTGAGTCAAGAATGAAATCATTTCCATAATAGTAAGGTACCGACGTGATTAAGCATGGCTAAGCATTTTCTACCGTTCCCATAATAAAATATTGACCATTAATTACAGTAGTTAGTTTTCCTAGGGTGTCAATGGTTGTCAACATGAATTTCAATGTGGTATAACAATTGGCATTTATCTAAGCATTTTAAAAATGACATTAAAATACAATTCATAATTCAAATAGCATGCAATAATTTAAAAGACAAAATAGCATTTAATAAATTTAGGTTCAACATGGTCAAGGAGACTTGCCTTCACCCTCTCCCGCTGCTGCAACCTCTGCTGGACGCTCCTCACGCTCAACCGATGCGTCGTCTACACGCGAAACGAGCAAATCGAGGCGAAACAATAAATAAACAGAAATAAATAAAATTAAAAAATTCACAAAAATGACACCAACAGATATATCTTGATTTTAGATGAATTTAGAAATTTGAATCGTTCAAATCGGAGTTCGAACGGAGGAGAACGGGGCTTCCGAAGTTTAAATGGAAGGAAAATCAGAAAAAATATTAAAAGGTGACATGTGTCGGGCTCGGATTGGCTGTTAATTCGGAAATTCGGAGTTAAATCAAGAAAAAGATGAATAAAATCATGCGGCTGACAAATGGGTCCCACGAGTCATAGACTCGGCCCGCATGAACTTGCTGCACCGAAAATAACATGGAATGACATGGCGTGACGCTCGGACACATGGCGATACGTGGCAAAGGATAATGCGCACACACGTGCACGAGGGCACACGTGGCACGGACGCGGCGCATACATGGGCACTAGGGCACCCGTGGCGGGGACGTGGCATGACTTGGCGACATCTGGTAACAACGAGGCCGCTAGGGCCTACGTGGCGGCGACGGTTTCGGACAGTGGCTACCACGCAGCCGCTGAGTTGACACGACGTGGCGACAAATAGATCTATGGCGATGAAGTGGCGCCTACATGGCATACACTGGCGACATCGGGCGACACACACGGCAAATGACGAGGCGGTCGGTTCGGGAGGGCTTATCAAGAGCTCTTGGCGCGATCGTGCCGTTGGTCGCCGATCCGACGGCCACTGCTACCGGAGGAGTTCGACGGTGAGGCAGGCCGCAAACACGCCGAGTGGGGAAGACGGCGCGAAACGGCGCCGCAAAGAATGGTTTGAGAAGAAGAATTAGCGGATCTCGTAGAGTGCGAGAAGGTGAGTTTAGCGGTACCAAAAGTCACGGAGACTCACCGTGCAAGGAGAAGATGGCTGTGGAGGACCTCGGTTCCGACTGCCAACTTCGGCGAGAGCTAGTAGCTTCCACACCGTCCTCCGCCGCGAGAGAAGAGGGGGAATGAGCGGCGCGGAGTGGCGAACCTAGGGGCGGCGGCTACAGGAGCTTATATAGCCTAGGATGCGAAATGACACGAAGTCGAAGGCGGTCTCAGGCGGCGCGAGTTACGGCAAGGCTGGCTGAAGTGGGCGACGTGCGCAAGATCGTGCCGTTGATTCGCCGACGACGGTGATGGAGTCAAGTGGTAGGGTTAGGGTTTTCCGTGAGAGGTGGCGAATTTCCAACCGTTGGATCGACGATCCACGTGAGGATTGAAGGAAGATTAGGGTTTTTGTTGGGCGGGAGAGATTAGTGGGCGGATGAATAGTAATTTCGCCCAAAAGTATTTAAAGGGTTTGGGAATTAAGAAAATCGAGAAATTGAATAGACTTCAATAAATCCAAATAAATAGCAAATAAATTCAGAAAAATCCCCAAAAATTCAGAAAAATCAAATGAAGCACAAGGAACACAATAAAAATAATAAATAATTAATTTAAGGTGTAGATTAATCCATTTAAATCCTTGTTGACTTTGAAAATTTCAATTTAAGCTGGACTTAATTCGAGAAAATTTTCAGGGGTTCGGATTTTGAAATTCGAGTTCAAGAACTTGAAAAATGGAATGTTACATAAAGTCACACGCACGCGCGCACGCGCGTATTTCGCGAATTACCGCGTGACTTGTGACGTCGCGAGTTGCCGTGCCGTGGATTAAATTTATGGCACGTTTAAACCCTTTTTAATTTTCGGTTTCTCTCTATTA
The DNA here is from genome assembly GCA_036346375.1 of Guadua angustifolia. NCBI lineage: Eukaryota > Viridiplantae > Streptophyta > Magnoliopsida > Poales > Poaceae > Guadua > Guadua angustifolia. The sequence continues at coordinate 12,490,027 of CM070513.1, read as the reverse complement.
TTAATGGGGTCATTTATCGAGAATTGAAACAACCATGATAATAGCGCCGGTTTTAATAGAAACTGCTCATTTCAATGACCTGCGATTACTAGCATATAATGGTGTCAGAACGGCCAATTTATTGACGAGCATCGTGCAAGTCTATAAAATCGAGACGCCCGCAGATGGGGCTTTTGCGCTATGCTCATTCACTCGTGACACGTGTGTTGCGTCTTCGTGTTGCGCTCGTTTTCATCGACCTTTCTCTCGGCGTGCACCGCGAGGCAAGGAGAGCGGATCTCGAACCGCTGTTGCCGCGAGAACTCGCACGAGGGCGGCAATAAGGTTTCGGCAGCAAGAATCGCGACCGCCGAAGTTCTTCATCTTGCTATTGGACGATCCACGACGCCGACTACTTCCTCTACTACGGCCGCTATCAAGCACAGATCCTTTTCGCCATCAAGCCCATCGTAAGAATTCTCATATTTTCCTCTGCTCATCTTGTACAAGATCTACTTTTCGTAAATATGTGGTATCTTCAGATAGCCTGTTGTGTTTGATTATTTTGGGATTATGTTTAATATTCAATCTGCAATTAAAATAATACCTAGATTTCCAACATTCCGTAAACCTTATTGGTATTATTTTTGTGATTGTGATTCAAAGAATGGTCGGTGCAAGTGATGCCATGAAACCCGAGAGGTTCAATGGTCGAACTTCCGTAGGTGGCGCACTAGAGCCAAGTTTTGGCTCATGTCTCGGGTATGTGGTGGGTGATTTTCCTCAATACCCCTTACGGATGAGGAGAATGCGCAGATGAGAATGCGAATAACACCGCATTGGGTCAGATTTCGACCATCTTGGCAGATCGCTTATATGATGTGTATATGAGTTACACATCCGCCATCGAAGTTGTGGTTGGCTCTTGAACAAAAATATGCACGGCCGAGGTCGGTCGCTAGTTAGATACGCATGAGCAACTATTCGATTTTACCATGGATGAGTCTAAATCGATTGTTGCTCAAGCGCATGACTTTCACTACTAGTGGGCTAGATCGCACATTTGGGATGTGCTTTACTTGCAAAATTTGTGGTCGGGCATTGTGGCTAAACTTCCCCATCTTGGAGGAATTTTGCCATCGGTCTAAAACACAAGAGGAAGAGATTTCTATTGAAGATCTCATTGTCGCCTCGACGTGGAAGAAAAAGCGAGCCAAAGATGCACCAAAAATTTCTTCTCGTGAACCAAACAATGCAAATGTGATTGAGAAGAAGGGTGGCAACAACAACAAAGGCTTGAAACCAAATAAAAATACTAGCTTCAAGAAGAAGAAGTTTGAGAAGAAAGATATGAAGAACATTACCTTTTTGTGTGTGGAAAAGATGGTCACATGGCTAAAGACCTGCTGCTTCCGCAAGAACAAGCCAAATGAGCAAGGCAAGAAAATTGCCAACGTGACCATAAGTGAGGGAACTACTTCAGAGGGTATGGTAATTCTCCGTTGTTTTTTCAAAGATGTCAATCCATCGATTGGTGGGTTGATACGGTGCAAATGTTCACGATGTTTCGACATATCTTTATTTTCTTCTTACCAGCAAAGCAGGGCTTCCTCCGCCCTAATGGGGAACGGGTCGCATGCTTTTGTGCGTGGTGTTGGCACAGAGAACCGAAGCTCACTTCAGAAAGATGCTCGCTTGAGAAACGCAAAGATGTGCCAACAATAAATAAGAACCTTGTCGATGGTTCCCTATTATGTCGAGATGGTTATAAGCTAGTATTTGAGTCTAATAAAGTTGTAATGTCCAAGTTTGGAAACTTTGTTGGAAAAGGTTATGAGAGCGGAGGCCTGTTCCGCTTAAGTGTACTAGAGTCTTGTTTAAATTTAAATGTTGCTACTCAAGTTAATAATTGTGAATCCAATGTTTGGCATTCTCGTTTATGTCATATTGGTTATGATACCATTGCTCGAATGTCCAGATTTGAAATAATTCCAAAATGTGATATTGTCAAAGGATCAAAGTGCCAATCTTTAAGGGGTTAGAGGAAGAAAGGAATTTGGCACCATTAGATCTCATCCATTCTGACTTGTGTGAGATGAATGGATTGTTGACAAAAGGAGGCAAAAGATATTTTCTAACTTTCATAGATGATGCAACACGTTATTGTTATGTGTATTTGCTGAAAACAAAGGATGAAGCTTTAAACTACTTCAAAATTTATAAGGTCGAGGTTGAGAATCAACTAGAAAAGAAAATTAAAAGGTTAAGGTCTGATCATGGAGGAGAGTATATCTCTCAAGAATTCTCCCAATATTGTGCTGAGCATGGTATAATCCATGAAGTGACACCACCATACTCACCTCAGTCTAATGGGGTGGCTGAGAGGAAAAACCGAACACTAACAGACTTGGTGAATGCCATGTTGGAGAGTGCCGGTATGCTTAAGTCATGGTGGGGGGAAGCTATATTAACAGCAACCTTTGTCCTCAACAGAGTAATTACTAAAAGAAGTGAGATTACTCCGTATGAGGGATGGAAGGGGAGAAAACCAAATATCAATTTTCTGCGAACATGGGGTTGTTTGGCAAAAGTCAATATACCAATGCAGAAAAAGAGAAAGCTTGGACCTAAAACAGCTTGATTGCATTTTTCTTGGTTATGCACATAACAAGACGCCTATAGATTTTAGTAGTAAAATCAGATTTCTCGAGATTATTGCTAACACAATAATGGAATCTAGAGATGCTTCTTTCTTTGAGAATATTTATCCTATGAGAGTAGCAGAATTTAGTGAAAATTCTAAAACTTTTGATCTTCCATCTACTTCTCAATTACCAAATATTGTTGAACCAAATTTTGTGATATCCCCGAGGAGGATAACAATATTGTCACAAATGAGGCTCCTCGCAGGAGCAAAAGACAAAGGGTTGAGAAAATCTTTGGTGATGACTTTATTGTATACCTTGTGGATGATGTGCCAAAAACTCTTTCAGAGGCTTATGCATCACCTGATGCAGAGTATTGGAAAGAGGTCGTTCAGAAGTAGATGGATTCCATCATGGCTAATGGAACATGGGAGATCGTGAACTTCCTACTGGGTGCAAACCATTGGATGTAAGTGGATCTTTAAAAAGAAAATGAGGCCTGATGGTACTGTTGATAAGTATAAGGCAAGACTTGTAGCCAAGGGTTATACCCAAAAACAAGGAGAGGATTATTTTGATACTTATTCTCCTGTTGCCAGATTAACCACCATTAGAGTGCTCATTGCATCAGCAGCTTCCTATGGTCTACACATCCATCAAATGGATGTAAAGACAGCTTTCCTTAATGGAGAGTTGGAGGAAGAAATCTATATGGAGCAACCAGATGGTTATGCGACATCGGACAGAAAATAAAGTGTGCAAATTATTAAAATCCTTGTATGGCTTAAAGTAAGCACCTAAACAATGGCACGAAAAGTTTGATAAAACTTTGACATCTCGCCGGTTTTCTTTGTGAATGAGGCGGATAAATGTGTTTATTATCGCTATGGTGGGGTCAAGGAGTAATCTTGTGTTTGTATGTTGATGACATACTTATATTTGGGACCAACACCGCTATCATTGACGAGGTCAAGTCTTTCTTATCTAGTTGTTTTGATATGAAAGACATGGGTGAGGCAGATGTAATTCTAAATATTAAATTGATCGTAACCGAGAATGGGATTACTTTGAGTCACCCCATTATGCGAAAAATTATTGAGCCGCTTCGCTTTGAGAATCGCAAAATAGCCCCAACTCCTTATGATGCAAGTGTAAAACTTGCAAAAATAACGAATTAGGGAAAGATCAATTAAGATATTCACAAATAATTGGGTCCCTTATGTATTTAGTCGGTGTAACGAGACACGACATCTCATTTGTCAGTGAGCAAATTAAACCGGTTTACATCGAATCCGGAGATGATCATTGGGAGGCTCTTGAGAGAGTGTTATGCTATCCGAGAGGTACTACCTCTTATGGAATTCACTATATGAATACCCTTCCTCAGATTAGAAGGGTATAGTGATTCAAATTGGATCTCCGATGCGATGAGATCAAAGCTACTAGTGGCTATGTGTTTACATTAGCGGTGTCATAGCTTCATAGAGGTCATGTAAACAGACTATATTGACGCGGTCAACCATGGAAGCCGAGCTTAGTAGCACTAGACACACCCATCGTTGAGGCCGAATGGCTAAGAGAGCTTTGTTGGACTTGCCATTGGTTGAGAAACCAATCCCGCGATCCTAATGTATCGCGATAACCAAACAAGGTTGATCAAGGTTATGAGTGCTAAGGATAACATGAAGTCCTCGCACATGTAAAGCGAGGCTTAAATCTGTCGTAAAATTGAGATGCTCCGAGTGATAGTCGCCAATTATATACGACCGAGAAAAATCGCGCACTTTTACAAAGGGGCTAACAAGAAATGCGATTTCTATTAAGGCCGAAGGACATGGGAATGAGGCCCATTTGAGTTACTTCACAATTGTAACCCATCCTTTTGATCGGAGATCCCGTGAATTAGGTAATGGGAAAAACAAGTTGTGGTTGTAACAAGAGAGTACACTAAATCTACCCATGTTCTAAGTACTCTCAATCAGTATGGAAGGCTGGTTTAAAACCTTAATGTATTCTAGTGTCCTAATGAGAGGAAAAGGTATCACCACAGGATACCTAAAATGAATACACCTACTTGAGCCTAATCTGGAGGTCGCAGCTCACGAGAAAGGGCATTCTCTAGAAAGCTCATGAGAAGATTAGGGAGCATGACCATTTAACGCTCCGTTAAGGTGAAGTTCTTTGGCGACTTAGTATCGCTTAAGATTTCGGTGAAATCTAACCACACAAAGCTGTGAATTCAATGCTTAGTCCATTCATTAGTCTGTGGGAGGATGGATCTCGTTATTCTAGGTGAAAGTTCAACCCGTATGGGACTTACAATCAAACACCGATATATTAAACGAAGATTCAGCACAGTGATCAAACTTTTGAGTCTTTGTCTGCTTCGGCATTGGAGGGGGATTGTTAGAAATGAGGCCCAAGTGGCCCATTTATCTCTAATGCCAAAGCTACAAATAATAGTACCATATTGCTAATTAAAAGAGGAGAGTGCCAATTTAAAAGGGAGAGCTCCCACCATGCCTTGTAATGAGGCATATGAAGGGTGTGGAGCATGGCTAAAGTCACACGCACGCTGCGCTACAGATTTCGCGAATTACCATAATTATCGCAGATTTCGCGTTTTTCCCGCGTGACTTGTGACGTCGCGAGTTGCCGTGCCGTGGATTAAATTCATGGCACGTTTAAACCCTTTTTAATTTTCACTTTCTCTATTATTAATGGGGTCATTTATCGAGAATTGAAACAGCCATGATAATGGTGTCGGCTTAATAGAAACCGCTATTTCAATGACCTGCAGCATTAGCATATAATGGTGTCAGAACGGCCAATTTATTGACGAGCCATCGTGCAAGTCTATAAAATCTGGAGACGCCCGCAGATGGGGCTTTTGCGCTATGCTCATTCTTGTGACTCGTGGTTGCGCCTTCGCTCGCGCCGTTTTTCATCGACCTTCCTCTCGGCGTGCACCGCGAGGCAAGGAGAGCGTGATCTCCGAACCGCTGCGCCGCGAGAACTCGCACGGGCGGCAATAAGGTTTCGGCAGCGAATCGCGCGACCGCCGAAGTTCTTCATCTTGCTATTGGACGATCCACGACGCCGACTACTTTCTACTACGGTCGCCATCGTGACCTGATCCTTTTCGCCATCAAGCCCATCGAAGAATTCTCATATTTTCCTCTGCTCATCTCGCATAAGATCTACTTTTCGTAAATATGTGGCATCTTCTGTATAGCCTGTTGTGTTTGATTATTTTGGGATTATGTTTAATATTCAAATCTGCAATTAAAATAATACCTAGATTTCCAACAAATTGACCATGGCGAGCTACTAGGGGCACAATAGGATCTCAATGCAGAGCATCAAATTCGAGGTTACCATGCTCAACGCCAAGGTGATGTGTCAAATTGATATGGTTAATTCTTTTGATCCAATACTTTAGATTAATTCGGATTTACTTATACTACACCCAGTAGTAGGAGTACAAAATTTCAATGGGCCTAGAATTGTAAACGTCTTGAATTAGACCGTGTTGAAGATAGCAGAAGCATAAGTTCGGCTCAATACATGGCCATACCACTATCTCCGTGCAGCAGCGGTGGCGGTGGAGCCTCTGTCTTTGCGCAACCAAGGTTCTCTATCTCTGTGCTTTATTGGCGGCAGCTCGTTGCTCTTCCTTCATCCTGCTCTACAGTTCAGTGGTATGATGGGCCGATCTACTCTAATGGGTATCAGAAATTAACTGCTAATTCCGCGTCTTATGATTCTAATTCGTCTTTAGTAAAAAAAAATTAGAGCCAATGTTCAGCAACGAACCTCATGGTGTGTTCTACCGACTATTCAATTTCCTTATTATTGTGTTGCAGAGCTTTCCCTAGTAAATTGATGTCCTATATAATTAACCCTGACAAGCTTTGATGGGTTTCTAAAGCATACATTCCCATATCATTTGCGTATTAAATTCTATGATGGCATATACTACCTTCCTTTAAGATGACAACTTTCGGTTTGGGAAGTGAGAATTGTGATGGCTTTAGTTTGGGGACAGAGAACCAAGATCAGGTGGATTCGATGCAGCTTTGAATTAGATAGAGAAGCCTTACTCCAGTGCAGCCTAAAAAAGGTCAGAGCAAACAAAAGAACGTGTTGATATGCCTATTTGGTGACCCTGCCGAGAAGGGCAATGTCCGCCACAAGAGCGCACACACAGTGATGCTAGGGATGAAAACGAAACGAAAACAGTTATTTTGTTTCTGTTTTCACATCTTTTATTGATAATAGAAATGAAATTAGAAACCTCGAAAGTGGATAGTGACGGAAACGGATGCGAAGCAGAATGGAGTGGATATAGAAATAAAAATGAAAAATTCCATAAGAATATAGTGCATAATCACAATATAGATAACCGCAAAAATAATGTAGCTCAATCCACCTTCAAGGCGAATACAAAAATAATGTTATATTCACCAGTATCGCTAGGAAGTTTTTCTCAAGTTTGTCAGCTGAAGGCTCGTTATTTGTCCTCCCAGATTAGACCATCGTATCTTCCTCCATAGCATTATCATCAATATCCTCTTACTCTTCCAACTATAAAGGTGTAACGCCCTAAAATTTTCATATTATTGTTCAATGTTCATTTATGATTTTTTTTAGATTTATCTTGTATTTTCTAGAGTTTATAAATGCCATTTTGCTATTTTTAGATTTATAAAATTATTTATTCATGAAAAATAAAATCAAGCTAGATTTAATTTTTCTAGGTTTAAAATGTTCTAAAGTATTTTTGAGAATTTTTTCAGAATTTTTTAACTCCATTTGATATTTTCTATAAAGCTATTTGTATTTCTAAAATTATTTTAATTCGAAAATAAATGTGAATTCTCTGTTCTCCTTTTTGGGCCAAGTGGGCTAAGTTTCCGTTTCCATTTCTGGAAAAAAAATCTGTTTTCATTTCTGTACCGATATTTTCTGTTTCTGTTTTCGAAAAATGTCTTCCGTTTCTGTTTTCTCCAGAACGGTCGAAAATTTTGTTTCCGTTTTTATCCCCGAGTGGTGCAGCAACGAGGCGCAACAATGCCGTGCGTAGAGAGACAGAGGCGGCAGTGCTCGTACGACCACCTTCCTTGGCAACGGTGGTGTAGAGGCAGAGGGGCAATGGCGGGCATTGCAATGGCCATGTACAGGGATGGCATTGCTGGCGCCCTTTGCCACAACCTTCCTCTGCGGCGGCATAGCAGAGATAGGGGACGTGCAATGACGGTTGTGTGTGATGCTTCTTTGGTAACGACGTGGACCAGACAAAACACAGATACAAGTATATAATGTCCTCAAGAATTAATGGCTGGATTTGATTTCTATTACCACTGTATACTACTATTATAATGCACCGTAAAATTTCTTTAAAATTTAAACGTTTTTGAGGCTAGGATGAAAATTAGACTCTGTCGAGGATTGGCTATACAGTACCAAGACGACCATGGAAGCCCGGCGCCAACCGACCGTGCCCTTGCCCGGACAATGCATGCGGTACCGACCAGGCACCCCACCCGAGCAAGCCAGCCGGGGTCTCGATAAGGCGACGTGGCATTAAATGCATGGCGGCTCAGGATTGCGCGCCGATCCGCGCCGCCACGGTCCGCACGACTTAGTCCACGCCACCGTGCCCACGCCGCGTGGTACCCGGGCGGTGGCGCGGCATCGCTCGCCACGCCCTCTATAGTAGCGCGCCTCGTAATAAATGATTTGTCTCTGTAATTTCTATAAATACCCCCTCCGCGATGGATCGGGGTTGGAACCTCTTGTAATACACACACACTCACGCCTCGAGCCTCCCAGAGGTCCCTTAGGACCTCTAGGGACCCCGAGCAAGCGCTTTGTAACACCCTCTCGATACTAGTGAAATTCCATCGACGAGGGTTGTTATTCCATCGTGGGAGGCCCAACCAAATAAAATTGACCCCTTGTGCTTTCCGATTGTCCCAAGATACCTCATTTCCTTGCTCGCCTACTCAGACGCATAACCCTTGCGGAAAAGGGGCCTCACGTTGATCCTCATTCAACAAGTAAGCTCGGCGGGACGCTTATCCCGAATCGTCGACAACTGGCGCCGAGGACGAGCATTGGAAGGCTCAGAGCGGCCGGGCACGCCGAAGCGTGTTCTCCGCGTCAAGCCTTGTGCGAAGGACCGATCGGGACCCGACCATCGCGATCTCTACTACGGGCCGCCATGACGGCCCGACTTTCGTTGCCGAGCGTTTTGGCGTCTCTTCGCGAGTAGTGTGTGGCGGCAAGTTCAAGCCCCGCCACATCGAGCGATTCAACGGACCCGTAACCCGGATGAGTTCCTCTCGATCTACTCCACCGCCATCGTGGCGGCCGGGGAGACGAGAGAGTCATGGCCAACTACCTCCCCACGGTTCTCGATGGCTCGCTAGGACATGGCTCTTCAACCGTATGAGGGTTCGATCCGCCAGGGGCAGCTCGCGATGCCCTCCGCAAATTTCCAAAGTCGCTACACTCGCCGGCAACGCTGGATCCGAGCGGTTGATCCAGACGGACAAGGAGACCCGCGCCACTTTGTCCAGAGGTTCATCAAAGTAAGGAACTCCATTCCGAGCATCTCGGACGAAGCGATCGTCCGGGCCTTTAAATTTGGGGTCTGCGACATGCGCTTCACACAAGATTTGGAAATCCACCCCGACCTGACGGCCAACGAAGCTTTTCCGTATGGCCGACCGACGCAAACGCCGACGGCGTGCAATGGAAAAGGATGATCGACGAAGGCAAGCCGCCGCCAACCGGAAACCGAGGGTCTTCGGCAAGAAACGCGCAGTTCGGTTGAGAGGAAAGCCAAAAGAAGAAGAGGCCAGCGCCGCACGCAGCCATTGCCGAAGCGCCGCCTCGCGGTTTCGAGGATGGAAGCCCGACGCCGAAAGAAGCCCGCCGCGACCACGGACGCGACCAAGACCCCGACGACCAAGGCAAGGCGCCGCGGCACGAAGCGAGCGCGCCCGGCGCCCGGCTCGCTTGCACCATCAAGCGGCGGGTCACGACCCGCGAATCGCCGGACCGGGCGACGCTCGAAAGGTTCTACGACGGTGAGGGTTCCATGCCCACGCCCCGCAGCCGGGCGATAACGGCAAGGGCAAGGGCCCGCGGAGGACGTTGACGATGGCATAGGATTCTGTGAGCCTCAAACCACATCGCCATATTCGGGGCTCTCGGCGACAAATCGGCGGGACCTCAAGGAGGCGCACGGAGGTCTCGCCACATCACTCACAAAGAAACCGCCGCCCAAGCAGCTCTGTGGTCCGAATCGCCTTTCACTTTCCAAGGAGGATCGCCTTTGAATGACCAGTTCTGTGAGGCTCTCATTGGTCGTGAAGTCTGACCATCAAGAACGCTAAGGTCGGCCGAGTCCTCAGAACGGCGGAAGCTTCCTCGACCTCATATCCGCTTCGGCCCCGGAAGAGATGCAGTTCCTCGGCCCAGATCGAGCGTTGTTGCCCCGTTTACGGATCGCCCCGCACTTCGGCCAAGCCTCGGGCCGATCACGCGTTCAGAACGCCGGGTCCGCCAACTTCCGACCGAAGCCGATCAATTTCAAGTCGCCGACTTCAAGTCACTTTATAACGCCATCCTCGGCAGCGGCCTCGCCTGTGTTCATGGCGCCACACACCACGCCTACCAAAGGTTCAAGGCTCCTGACCAAATGGCGCTATTACCATCAAGGGCGACCACTGTATGGCCTTGAACCGTGATGAAAAGGCGCTCGACATGGTCGGCAATGCCCCAACAACAGCCTCGACTAGGCGCCGCCGCTCCTCGACTAAAAGTTACCTCCAACCCGGAGGAGAGACCACAGCGGTAGTCTCGACGGGCCGACCGTCAAGGTCTTCCATCCGGGGTCTTTAGACCCCAAATAGGAACTCGAGCTCATTACTTTTCTCCAGAGGAGCGCGGACGTGTTCGCCGGGAACCGTCCGACATGCCCGGGTCCCAAGGGAAGTAATTGAGCACAAGCCGGTTGCTCACCGGCAAAAGCCCCGCGCCGAAGCTCGGCGCTTTTCCCGAGAAGCAAAGCGATCATCCGGACGAACTCGACAAACTCCTTAAGGCCGGCTTAGGGAAGTTTGCACTCAGAGTGGCCGCAAACCCACCATCGTGAAGAAGAAGAAGGGGGCAAGTGGCGATGTGTGTCGAACCACACCGCCTAAACGCCGCCCGCCAAGGACAACTTCCGCCGCCCAAGATTGATCAATCGTCGACGAACGGCGGAGTCCTGTAATGAGTTTTTGATGCCTATTCAGTTACCACCAGATCGCTTGTTCCCTGCGATGAGGAAAAGACCTCCTTTATCACCCCGCTCGCACGCTCGCTACACGACCATGTCCTTCGGTTGCGGAACGCCGGCGACCTTTCAGCTTAATGCGTAAGACTTTCCAAGACCGGATAGGCCAAACACGGAGGTATACGTGGATGATATCGTAGTTAAGAGTAAGCCCTCAGTCATATATGCGACCTTGAGGAAACCTTTTGTAATCTTCGAGACATAAAATAAAGCTCAATCCCGAGAAGTGTGTTTTGGGGTGAAAGTCGCAAAGTACTCGGTATGTCATCGTGCCCTGTGGCATCGGTGCTAACCCGAAAAGATCGAGGCTATCGAAGGATGCGCCTCCGGCTCCGTAGAAGGAGGTGCAAACCTTGACCGGACGCATGGCGCCCTTAGCCGCCTTATTTTGTCAGGTTAACGCGCTTGCCTTTCTTTAAGGCACTCCGCAGCATGAGGGCTTTGTATGGATTCGAAGAAGCTAACCGCTTCCTTCGACGAGCTAAAGCAAGATTTATCCAAATTTCAACTCGCCACGCCGAGGTCGGGGAGCCGCTTCCTACTTTACTCTCGGCGACACCCCAGCCGTGGCGCGGCATCGCGGCGGTAGAGCGGATGGGACGCGGCGTCCAAAGGTACTACGCCGGCAAGTATTGCACGCCAAAGGAGCGCACCGAGGTCGTAAACTCTCAGCTTTCGCCGCTCATGGCTTCCGAGAAGCTACGCCACTACTTCCAAGCCCACAAGGTCGCCGTCCCGACCGCTTCCGCTTAGGGAGATCCTAAGAAACCCAGACGCTTAGTGGCCGGACAAATGGTGGGCCATGGAACTCACGAGTTCGACATACACTTCTTTGCCAAGACGGCAATCAAGTCCCAGATCTTGGCAGATTTCGTATGAATGGATTTAATCCCCGCCAATTTCGCCACCGAATCTCGAGAACTGGGACGGCCACCGACCATGTATTTCGACGGATCCCGAGCTGAACGCCGGGTCAGGTCAGATCGGTGTCCCTCGTGGGGACCGCCGCAATATGTCATCCAATTACACTTCGCCGCAACCAACAACGCGGCAGAGTACGGAAGGCCTCTGGCCGGCCGGGCGTGCAAAGGCGCCGAGTCCAAATGACCGACCGTGAAGGGCGATTCACAACTAGTCACAACCAAGTAAACAAGGAGTATCGGTGTTCGATGGCTCAATGGCGCTTTACCCGTTGAAGTGAGGAAGATGGAGCGACACTTTAGAAATTTCGGCACTCTACATCCCTGTGAAGGACAATTCCTGCCGATTAACTTTCCAAGGTCGGTTCTCGCAGCTGTTCGCCCCACTGGGCACTCGCTGAGCATCCGCACAAGCCCTCCATTCCTCTCAGAGGAGGCACCACTCGACGCCCTTGCCCGAGGCGCCCACGAGCATCCGCGAAGCCCCCATTCCTCTCGAGGTGGCACAAGAGACGGCGTAACGTCTCCTTCTCGAGCAAGGTGCGATTGATGGCGCCATTCATCCAAGATCTTGCCCACGGACATTGCCCGAGGAAGAAACCGAGCGTTTTTGCCAAGAAGCGGCCGTCCGTCTACAAGCTCAGAGACGGCGCCTTACACCGCAAAGGCGACGGGGTACTTCTCCAAGCGCGATCCCGAGCAGAGGGCTTAATTCCTTCGTGGACATCCATGCGGGAATGTGCGGAGCCCACTCGCCCTTTCGGACTCTTGTAAGCAAGGCATTCCGCCGGATACATCGCCCATGACCCTAGACGACGCCGGCAATTGTTAGACTTGTCAGCGCAAGGCCCACGCCAGAAGTCCCACTCACCAACAGACGCTACGCAAACCATCCCGATCTCATGGCCATTCTCGACTGGGAACCGACATTCTCGCCTTTCCCCGTGGTCGAAGGGTTCTAAATTCTTGCTCGTGGCTATCGACACTTTCTCTAAGTGGATTGAGGCGAGCCGCTTCAACCATTTCGCTCAGTGACCAAGAGATTTTTTCGCAAAGAACGTGGTGACGCTGCCGGTACCCAATCGCCTCATCACGGATATCGCACTCACCACAAGCGAGCCGTTTCAAGCCCATCGCGAGGAAATAGGAACAAAGATCTGCTTCACTCGCGTGGCTCACCCGCAGAGCAATGAGGCAACCGAAAGAGCAAACGCCACTACTCCAAGGCATCAAGAAAAGGGTCTTCAAAGACCTCTCCGACAAGGCGGGTCATGGGTGGACGAGCTTCCTTCCGTCCTTCCGGTTCATACAAGACTACAAGAAGCCGAAGCACGTGGCTAAACGCCATTCCAACTCGTCTATGGTGCGGAGGTCGTCTTGCCCGCCGAATCGTTCTCGGATCCCCAAGAATCCATTTGACCGACATCGCTCACTGTGGTCGTGGCGCCGCTTAGACCTCGATCTCGCCGAGGAATCTCGCCTTAAGGCACAGCTCCGATCAGCCGTCTACCAACAGGCACTCCGCAAGCACGCGGCCAAGACAGCCCGACCCCGATCCTTGCAGGTTGGCGACCTTGTCCTACGCCGAATTCAGGACTTGTCAAAGGCCAACAAGCTCTCCCCCAAATGGGAGGGACCATTCACAGTCGTTTCAACGACACGCCCGGGGGCTGTCCGCCTTGCCATGGAGGACGGCCGCGAGCTTCCCAACTCATGGAACATCGACCAGCTGCGCAAGTTCTATGTCTAAGCTCATGTTCTCTTTACGTTATATTGTGAATCCGCGTCCCTATTTTTCGGGCAATATAGCTTTCATCCAACCGGTACCCTTTTCATCTTACTACCACGGGATTGGGCGTGCTTAATGAACAACGTACCGCGGGCTTTTTAGCTCACCACCAAAGGCTTCGGTCGTGATAAGCCGGCCTTGGTCCGCGGTAGCTATCCGCTACACGACACAAGTCGCAAACAGACACCCTTTCGGTCGGCTCGACTTTTTAGCTCGGCTTGCGTGCGTTGGTCGCTACACACCACACCCACAAATTAGGGATGCACGTCCTAAACGCTAACAAATTTCAGCACACGCTCATTTTTCTTTTCACCGACCTATCCCACGCTTGTTGCTTGCACGTTTGCTTTGGCCTGAGGGCCGACGCTTTTCCTTCATCTCTCCGCGAACAAACTCGTGCTCGCAATTTGGTGCACGAGCGCTATTCGCAATGGGGCTGGATGGAAGCGAGCTCCCGAGCGCGCGTATCTTTTTATCGCTAGGGCACTACTCGCCGTAAAGTGTTGCCCCCCGACGAACATCACCTTCCGGGGGCACCGCTACAAAATACTACAATTAACTAAGGAATAATTTTCATTCCAAGACATCGGTACCAACAAAAATATATATATATATACACAACTCTATGGGCCGGGCGCTGCCCCCCTGAGCGCTGCGGAAAGCTTTTGCCTATAATCGGCGATTTTGGCTTGGAGATCGATCACCTTCCGCCGGGCTTCACGACCTTCGTTAGCTTCCTCACGGAGTTGCTCGATCTCCTCTTTATCTTGGTCGGCAAAAGCGGCGGTCGCCCGTGCCGCCCGCTCCAGCTCGGCCACCTTGGCTTCAAGACTTTGGGCACGCCGCCTCTCCCGCTCGAGCTCCTGCTCGGAGCCAAGAGCCCTGTCCCGGCTAACGGCTAGGTCCTTCTCCAGTTGGTCGGCAGTCTGCTTCCACCGCGAGAGTTCTTCCTTGGCCCTGCCGGACCCCTCGAGCTCGGCCACCTTGGCCTCCATGGTCCGGGCATACTCCTTATGTTGTTGAAGCTCTTGCTCAAGGCCGCGGACCTTGTCCCGGCTAAGGGCAAGGTCCTTCTCCGACGCGTCGGCGGCTTGCCTCAGCTGTCCCAACTCTTGCTCGAGCGCAAGCACCCTCTTCTCCGCGGCGGCGGCATTCTCCTTGCACAGGCGAGAGCCCGACCTTTCCTGCTCAAGCTCTCGCTCGAGCACGAGGAAACGTTCCTTGGATTCGGAGACGCTGCGCTCCGTCTCGAGGCGCCTTTGCTCAAGCAGGGTAACCTCCTGCTTGAGTTCGCCCACTTCCTCCAAATTGCCGACACGAGCCGCTTTCATAGAAGCGGCTCCACGAGTTAGGGACGATCAAGACCTCCTCAAAGTCGCCAGGTTTTTTCAAGAAGTGCATGCGAAAATACCCCAAGTAAAGCTCCCCCCGCAAAATCCAAATAAGGAAAGTCGTGGCGATGCCAGAGCATCCTTACCTCGACGACGTTGGTGCGCAGTTCACCCAGACAGCTCGAAAATCGCCGCCACCGATATCTCCGGACCTCAGGAGGCCGCTCAAGCCCGAGTCCCGAAAGGGGCGGATCGCTCGGGGACGACGAAGCTTCCCCCCGGGCAGGGGAATCGCCATGGAGCGCCTCGCCCCCTCCCTGAGCGAGCTCCTTGCTCAGGGTCTTCTCGCTGTCCTCCGCGGCACGTTGTTCGCCCGAGGGCAGCAAAAGGTCGCCCCGAACATATCGTTCGCTCGGGCTTCAAACCTTCTTGGGCAGATTCTTCGCCGAATCTTGAAGCTTCGGCCACCTCTTGCACGTCTACAGTGCTCGGGAGGCCGGGGGTTTCGCCGCTTGGTCGCTCGGCGCCGAACTCCTCCGCCACCTCCACTCCTCGGCCATCACAATGTCGGCGACTCGGAGCATATCGCCGCTAAGACATTGTCAACGATCTCAGAAGCCACTTTCCGGCAATCCCGAATGAACCTCACGAGCTATGTCGCCCACGCCGCTTAGGTGGGGCTAGCTCGGTCGCAAAGACACAAGAACAAAGCTAAGGCAAAGCAAGCGCCGAGACTTACCCTTGGCCGAGCCTTCCTCGCCACGGTAGTTGATTCTCGCCGCCCGCGAGCACCGGCTTGACCTTCTCATCGGCGGCTTGGGCGATTCTCACCGCTTTGGGGTCGACCTCCATGTCGACCCCCACTAACGTCTTTCCCGATTGCTCGGGCTCACACGGTGAGCTGCGCTACCGACGATCCCGAACTCCCGACTTTGGCGGCTCGGTCGCGTTGTTCTCACGCCCTCGAGCCTCGCCAGAGCGTCCCGCCGCTACCGCACCATCCTCGATCAATCTCCTCCGCTCGATTTGTTCGATCCGAGCTGCCAGCTATAATTCTTCAACCAAAGCCTCAGCGGCTTACCTCCATCCGACGCATACTCCAAGTGTCGCCGGGGGTCTCAGGTGGTGCCGTCGCCTCTTTGACGCCGGTGCTAAGAAGGCATGCATACTTTTTGTCTTTTCCTTTTTGCCTGGCGCGGTAGAAGAACGCCGCCACCACCCGCCTTGGATTTGAGCTCGGCCACGCCTAGCTTCAGGGCGGTCTTTTCCTACCAAAGGACAACGGGGCGACGTTAGAATAGCTCGGATGATTGTTCCGTGCGCAAGTATTTCAAGAAAGCTCGGGTGCCCTCCCGAGCATAAACTACCAAGGGGCTTACCACGCCACACCGAGCAAGCACGTTCTTCTAAGACTTGGCGGTCATGCAGAAGCTCCTTGTTCTTCGGGTTTCAACATCTCGGCAACCCTCTTCTCGACCCGAAATCGGTCTCGGTCACATCACATCGCACGAGGGTCAAGACGGACTCAAGCGGTATAGGCGGGACAAAATTGTCGCAAGTCATGGGACCTTACCGGTTCCCCTTCGGGTGAGGTCGCCCCACCCGCCGATTTTGAAGAAAGGGTGCTCTCTCGCCTCGGGATATCCGGCCTCGAGGAAGTCCGGACGATGTCCCGCCCGGTGAGCCCCATGTTTGTGAGCTCGTGGATCGCCATCGATCCGCTCCTCCGGGTCGGTGGCGGGCGTGGCGTCTCGGTGTTTGGCGCCGCCGCCAGATAGCGCAGAGAGCTCCGGCAGCCTTCCGCAGTAGAACTAATGCTCACCCGGCCCGACGGAGTCCTTGAGGGTGAAGATGGGGAACTCAGACGGCGATTGGGCCTCAAAGGAGATAGGGCACCGGTGAGCGAAGAGCCCCGGTGCATGAAAAGATTGTAAAATGGAAGAAAAGATCCGACGAGGAAGGACGCCCACGGCCTTCGCAGAGGTGGGTAAAATGTTCAAAACAAGGATGGAGTTGGGGTTCAGGTGGGTGACCTCACACTGGCATTTCGCTAGAACGCCTTCCAGGAACTCGCTCTCGGGCATCCGGAGCCCATTGACGGTGTAGAGCTCGCACGAGACTATCTCGTCGTCGCGCGGCGCCGGAGCTCCTTCGCCGTCCGGGACCCTCCAAGAATAAGGGTCCAGGTATCCATAATCCTGCAGCGCCCTGAGCCTCTCCACCGTGATCTTGCTCGCACCGAACCGCGCCATGGGAGGACTCAGACGAACGGACGCCGCGGCAGGAAGAGGAAGTTTGGAGTTTAGGAAGTCTGGGGCGGAGTGTTTACACAGAAGATGAAGATAAAAGGAGAAAGCAGCAGGCCTTTTCAAAGCGTACCCGATGCAATTCGTGGGCGGAGAAGTCGGACGGACGGGTAAAGGCAGTCGATTGCCGGCGCGTGGCGGTTCGGTCTCCAAAGCGGGGCGCAGGCGTAGCCTTAAAAAAAAAAAAGGGGGGTCGTCAGGCCATGCCGCGACGCTTCACAAGGACGGAGCCGCTGCAAAATTTCGCGCTCCACCCATGTGTGTTATTCGCCCGTTTCACCAAGTATGCTCGGGCCATT
This sequence comes from Guadua angustifolia, assembly GCA_036346375.1. Lineage (NCBI taxonomy): Eukaryota > Viridiplantae > Streptophyta > Magnoliopsida > Poales > Poaceae > Guadua > Guadua angustifolia. The sequence goes on along the minus strand of CM070513.1, from coordinate 12,472,408 downwards.
GTGGCGCAGATATCCCCGCCAAGTCGCCGGATACGCGAACGTGCCTTCCTCTTGTTATAGCCCTTTCTTCCCGAAAGGCGGCCAGACGTGGCGGTTCTTCGCCCACAGGTTCCGCGCCGAGCATGGTTCCTCGGGCGCCGTGGCGGTTTTCCGCTACTGAGATCCCCCACCCCCGGGCAAGTAAGCTCGGGTTCCGCGGTAGCTTGTTCACCGCATGATTCCAATCCCTCTTTAGGAAGTTTAGAGGCTCAAGGCGGAGGCCTCGGCAAGGCCTCCTTCCCCCTTTAGCCTCGGGGGCTAGCTGTCGGGGATTGGCTATACAAGATCTAAGACGACCATGGAAGCTCCTAAGACCAACCGAGCCGTGCCCTTGCGGACAACGATGCGACCGACCTTCAGGCACCCCAACCCGAGCAAGCCAGCTCGGGGGTCCTCGACAAGGCGACGTGGCATTAAATGCATGGCGGCTCAGGGATTGCGCGCCCGGGATCCGCGCCGCCACGGTCCGCGCTGACTTGGTCCACGCCCACTGTGCCCACGTCGCGTGGTACCCGGGGTGGCGGCACCGCTCTGCACGCCCTCTACAATAGCGCTCCTCGTAATAAATGATTTGTCTCTGTAATTCTCTATAAATACCCCCTCCCGCGATGGATCGGGGTTGGAACCTCTTGTAATACACACACACTCACGCTCTGAGCCTCCCAGAGGTCCCTTAGGATCTCTAGGGACCCCGAGCAAGCGCTTTGTAACACCCTCTCGATACTAGTGAAATCTCATCGACGAGGGTTGTTATCTCCATCGTGGGAGGCCCGAACCAGCGAAAATTGACCCCTTATGCTTTCCGATTGTCCCGCATACCTCATTTCCTTGCTCGGCCTACTCTCAGACGTACAACCCTTGCGGAAAAGGGGGCCTCACGTTGATCCCTCATTCAACAAGTAAGCTCGGCGGGGGACGCTATCCCGAATCGTCGACAGACTCCTTCAAGTACTAATTTTTCACTGTTAAATGTGCAGAAAGAAATAACGACAAAAAATAGTCTACAAGAAGTGATCACTTGTCTACTCTATTTACCTTTTTTTACAAATCTAGTTCCTTCCCGAGTAGAATTGCACATTTAGCCCTCTGTCGCCTGTGGCACGTGGGGAGCATGACAGCAAATGAGCAACGTTATGGTAGCTTAGGAGCGGCGGTTTGCCGTGGATGATGGATACAGGTGACACTTTCTGCGGTGAGGAGTAGGTTAGATTTATGACTCCGCTCCCCAGAAATGGTTAGATTTGTAAATACCGAGGAAAAGGAGCTTGATCGCTTCAAGCTACTGATGCTCTAGAAACGGCACACACAGCGTACCGAAAGCATGACGATACTACTGGTTTTCGCAAATCGACGGATCGCACTCTTATCAGTCTGCCGCCTGGCCCCCACCATGCAACCTCCGGCAGGGAGATGACACGGCAACCGGTTGTGTCATGTGTCTAATGACGGGCCAAACGGCGGTGGTTTGTCAGCTTTGGGCCCTTGTGTTGTGTGTCCTACATGCACAAGGTTGAACCTGATGGAAAAACTCCATCGAAAATTTGGAGGAAATCTAACACAAGGTTGAACCTAACGGAAAATTTTCTGTCTTGCGAACCCCCCGCCCGGAATTCCTGTAAAATTCTGGTGAAGCATCCAAACACCACATTTGAATCATTCCTGTGTTCGCACCAAGATTTCTTGAGCAGTGTTTTTATACTTTTCCTCTTAATACAAGTTGTATAAATCTTAAAGCAAGTGAAAGGATAAGTGATCACTATCTATCTTTCATTCATATTTTAATATTTATGAAAATTTAAAAAGAAAAGCATGAAAGACCTCTCGAATTTCTATACAATACATGTTTGTTTTTTTCTATTCCTTTGTCTTTCATTTCCTGCATTTCTTTAGAATCCGTAGCATGTAAAACACATGCCTACTCCTTGATTTTAGCTCGTCATTTCGCAAGCATCGCCCCATGCGATACCGTGGGTCCTCAGCTCATGTGCCAAAAGCGGCCGAATAATGTTGGCCAAGCGACCGCGCCCACCGCATTCGGAGTATATCACTTTTTCAAGCTTTTTATTTTCTTTTAAAGTCTAGTCTCCGTCCAAACGTAATTACAAAAATAGCTTCATCTTCAATTTACAGAAACGTTGACAGACGACACGTATCATCTGTCATACTTCCGGAGCTCGAAAGAAGCTACCAAGTTAGAGAAACCCTGTTTGAAAGTGGTCAAATTTAAAAAAAAAATTGTAAAGACACTAGAAAAGTGATGATTTCATCCTTTCCGGTCGCATCCATAACGCATAACGCGCGTGTATCCATCCCTTGCAATTGGCGGTTGGGCATGCACTCGGCGTTAGGGCTGGAAATTGAGCTCGAGGCTCGCAGCTCGGCTCGGCTCGGTGCGGCTCGGCTCGGCTCGATGGGATAATGAGCCGAGCCCGAGCCTGCTGCTTGGCTCGCTCAGCCAACGAGCCGAGCCCGAGCCGGCTCGAGCTCGGCTCGTTGGCTCGATAGGCTCGTTAATTCTGTGGATAAGTTATGAAATAAATAACATTGATGGCATTGTTATGAAACAAATAACATTGATAACTTTGAAATATCAACAAGAATGCAAACATTGAACGAGATAATGCTAAATAATTAGTTAGAACAATGGATCATATTGTCAAGAATTGCGTGTTTACTAACGCTAACACTATTTGACCCAAAGCCTTCAATACAGGCAACTGTGATTGCTGTCAGAGAGAAACAAAATCCCCTGCAAAAGATATCATAGCACAACTACTTCATAAGATAAGATCACTGGTCCTGGTTAGCTAACAACAAGTACTGCTGCTACTGCACCGCAACGGTGCCTAGATAGGCAGTGGCACGCCACGCACAAAGACTTGCTTCAAGTATTCACACAAAGAAAGAGAGCGCAGGATCCCCCTGGCCCCTAGGCATTCCATCGAACGGGTTACGGGCGAGCGAGCATTGAGCGCCCGCGCGCCCGTGTATCCCTCTACCTACCTATCGATCTCACGCGCGTGGTTTCAGCAGCAGCGGCGAGGAGGACGAGGAAAGAGGGGGGAGACGCGGGCGCCAGCGGTGCTACCTTGCCGTCGATGACGACCCAGCAGTCGTCGGGGGTGTTGTGGAGGGCGGCCTCCTCCATGCTGTACAGAGGATTTGAAATATCAACACGATTGAGGATTTGAGGGCTAGGACTTACTGCTTAGGGTTGACGCAACGCAATGAGGGTCCACATGTCAGACGGCTCGCGAGCCGAGCCGAGCCGGCTCGAGGCTCGACCGAGCCCGAGCCGAGCTCGGTTTTCAGCTTGCCAAAGGCAATGAGCCGAGCTTGGCTCGGCTCGAATAGTGACGAGCTCGGCTCGATTTCACCCCTACTCGGCGTGCTCTGCTTGTGCCTGCAGCCTCGTGCCATCTCATCAACCAGACAAGCTGGCACGCATGTTCTTCGCGTTGGCTGCGGCAACGGCAACGGCAAGCGACACCAGCCAAACATATGCATGACACCGTCCCTGAACGCTGATCAATCAGTACGCGCGTGTGCGACATGCTAATTTGGTCGTGGACCTCAGCTCGTGGTTACGTACTACTTTCGCTGCGATGTGGGTCTCCCTTTCGAGTCTTTTCTACGTACGTACACATGCGATGTAGGGGCGATTGCGGCTTAACCGGTGCAAGAATCGCGGGGAATGTACAGAGTTGATTATAATTATTGGATGTGCAAGTACTACTGCTCCTTGCTAAGACAGTAGGATGCAGAGTGGACCTGTTTTGGTTTGGTCGAGCGCTGGATAGGATCGATCGAGCTGCTGGCAATTCATGCTATAGCTAACGCGCGCGTTCTGATCGACCTTCTGCTGGTACTAATTATAGATGAGGCCAAATTGACGTACCACCTTCTTCGCACGTGCTACTTAATGCACATGAAGATTATTTAATTTCACCAAAAGCTCGTCGGTTTTTTTAGTACACCTCGCCGAAAAACCCACCGAACTTTATCTTGGCACCGAGGGACTTGTTTGCTTAGGTTTAAGTTTATTAGCTTATGGTTTAAAGGCAGTATTTCGACTTAAGTATCTTAAAAATAGTTCACTTTTATGCATGGCAGAGATGTCATTTTACCCTAATTCAATAACATTTGCCTAAAACTAATCATCGACAAATCAAAAAAGCACCTCTTGGCTTCTAGTTTTTAGTAATATGGGTGTTTATGATTTTTTTTAAAAGTTCAGTTAAAAGGTTTCCCATTTACAAAGATTTTGACTTTTAAGTCAGAAAAAAAGTCCAAACAAATATGACTTAAAGTACCCCATACTTAACGAATCACGAAATCTGTCAAGACATTGATCCGACGAACACCATTGCACGTTGTGGATGATGGATCCACTTCCCATGTGAATTATTTGGGATGGTCGCTATGGTCGTCCAATGCAGTGGTGGATCTAGTATGTGGATAACGGTATACAGATGTACACCAAAATTTTTTGATAAAAATCCTAATACCTAATAAGCATATTATATGTGTATACTGGTAAATTGGTTCAAAAATACAAATTTCAACCTCTAAGTCCATTTCAGTCCGTCCCATCACTCTCTCTTAAGATCTAGTTTTTCTCCATTTCTCAAGCCCAACACCAACTCCCTCTCCGTTTCACACACACCACGCTCTCTCGCTCTCTATATGGTGGCGGCACAACCGGCAAGCAACAGCTTAGCAACGACGGACGAGGGCCACAGCGGTAGGTGCAAGACAGCAGGGAGCAAGGCAGTAGACAAGTGCCAACCATTCACCGACACTGGTGAACGAGCGGAGGCTAAAGGGCAAGCGATTGCATAATGAGCGAAGTGCGACAGGATAGCTTTGACCCCTATGCTCGCAACGAGTACGAGCTTGAGAATTGAGGGTGTGACACCGCTGACGGCTAGCAGGTCAGGGCGGCAGTGTCCTGTGGGGCAGAGAATAGTATGCGGCGTGTTGCAGGGCAAGTCTATGGGCATGGTGAGCATGAGTCGGGGATGGAAGGTGCGACGATCGACAGGTCAGAGCGGCAACACCCGTGGGTAGGAAGTGGCGCTAAAACAATAGGCAGTAGTTGAGCATTTGGCATTGGCAACCATACAAGTGAATTTTATTTTTGATTCGCTAATCTAAAATCTCCAATTTGCAAATCTATCAGTGTTATGTTGATTTATGACGGTAAATCGTGATTTTTGAAATGTAACATATGGAGCATTTAGAAAATAAAGAGGAAGCACATAGATTTTAAACCTCTAAATTATTTTAGGTGTTGTCTCTAATAAAAACAATCTGTACTTTATATTTTTGCTATTATGAATCTTCATGTTTTACATTAAATAATATTTTAAAACTTTGAACATCCATTCTAAAAATTTTGATCCGTCACTGATCTAATGAATAGGAGGCTGCAACACACGTCGCGGAATTTTTTTTAATAATGCATTTTTAAAGGAATTGCGATATTAATACGTGAAACAGAAAAATTGCAAAAATAATACCCCGTCGCCTACCGATACGGCGAAATAGGAGTAGTCGTTAGCGGGCTGGACGAAGACCCTATTGTCGCCATACGGTATGGCGACAACTCATTAATCCCATATAAAGAAGTTATCGCCATACTGTATGGCAATAACTCCTTAATCAGCGTGATTAAGAAGTTGTTGCCATACCATATGGCGACAACAGGGTAATTAAGAGTTGTTGCCATATACCGTATGGCAACAACTCCTTAATCACGCTGAATAAGGAGTTGTCGCCATACGGTATGGCGACAATAGGGTCTTCGTCCAACCCGCTGGCGACTACTGCTATTTCGTCATACCGTTTGATGACGAAGTATTATTTTTATAATTTTTCTGTTTCGCATATTAATATCACAATTTCTTTTAAAAATACATTATTAAAAAAATCACGGGTCACGCCGCACGAGAGGTATCCGCACGGGGCGGACATCCAGGCACTTAGGTGCCCCGTGCCCGATACCCAACATTCCTGAGGGGGTCACCGAGGCTCTATACATTTCTCCCGTCCAATTAACGGAGCATATGCTCAAAAGTAGGTAAGTACAAGTCTTAAAGGGTGTGTTTCAATGAAAGAATACTACTTCCTCGATCCTGAATACTCCCTCCGTTCTAAAATATAGGGTATATTAGAATTTAGAAAAGTCAAAATATATAAATTTTGACTAAGAATTAGTCAAATTATGTGCATGTTTAATTTACAAAAGATGTATCAATTGATTCATATTTCACTTATCTTTCAATTATTGTTGGTTTCATAACAATTCATAATATATTATAACTGAAATTAATGGTCAAAATTTACTTCAAAAGATTTTTTTTAATTCTAATACGTCCTATATTTTAGAACGGAAGGAGTACATGTTAATATGTTATCCTACGCTCTTCTACTTCCGTCAAGACATATATACAACACACTGTATTACTTCTCTTAATTATATTTTTAAATGATGTGTCTTGCTTTATTAATGATAATAAATTGTATTGAAAATAGCTAAAAGAGAAGGGTATACAAGGAAAACATTGTAAAAAAAATCACTTCAAAATTATGAAATAATATGTATTTAAAAATAAAATTTGAAAGTTAGAACTATGTGTATCCGGTAACGGAGGGGTATTAGTTCCATTGAGCCCCTCAATCTCAACTTCCTACCAGGTGTATCCAAGATTCCAAGCCCATACCTATAAAACCGAATTCTAAGGATCCTTAGACCCGACAACTTGCACACATTTTGTCATCAACAATCCTTGATATATGGATGGAGAATGGAGGTTTAGTGAGGTTGGTGACAATATTACAAGGGCCCAGATAGATTAGTGACGTAGCTAAGCAAGCAAGCAGTTCAAGCAGCAGTGCGATACACTGGGCAGAGTACAGGAGAAGACACGACGAGGATGACCTGCGAACATGCACGCATTTGTCATGAATCATCCATGCTATATGGATGGAGGATTAGTGAGGTTGTTGCAGGATTCAAAATTTTAGTGAAATTTTGGATTTTGATTGAGACCGAGATCTAAAATCCCAAAGGAATGAAAAAAATTTAAAAATTATAGTTGTTACAGTGATTTCGGTAAATTTCGGTGAAATCTCAGTGATTTCGGTTGAGATTTCGGTATTTTGGATTGATTTGCATGGTTTTTGGACCATATTTTGCATTCAATTTTTTTTATGAAGAATTGTAATGCCTTTTAGGAGGAATGCATGTGAAATGTTTGCAAAAAAAAAAATACAAATTATTTAACCCTAACCCCTAAATTAGATTTCAATCTAAACTCTAACTTAGAATTTTATATGCAAATACTTAGAATTTTGCATTTAAACATATAGGAAATATAGATAAATGCTTGCATGATTTTTTAATTTTTTCTATCCTCTAAAAACAAATTATCAAAATTTCGATGATTTTGGCTGAAATTTCGGTTTTCTCGGTTTTAAATTTACTAGACTTCAAATTTGCTTTTTGAATTTTGCTCGAATTTCATTCAAAATTTTGAAATCTCATTGAAATTAGATTTCGCCTCTCCCACTAAGTGATTTTAAAATAAATTTTGAAACCTGGGGTTGGTGAGAATATTACTAGGCCCCAGATAGACTAGCCAGAGTAACACGCTACGCTCCGTCGCGTACGATGATGCAACGTGTAAAATTTGGTTGTATTTTCGGTTTTTGTATTATTTTAAAAAAATGGGCCGTTGGGACCCGCCGACGAATTTATGGGCTGTTATAAACTTTCGACGAATCTCTATTTTTTTTTAGAAAACCGCGGTTAGGACCCTCGGTGAATCTATGGGCTGCTATAAACTTTTGACGAATCTGTGTTTTTTTAGAAAACCGCGGCTATTTTTTTACGTATTTTGGGAAATATGGTCATATTTTCAGTTTCATATTTTTTTTTAAAAAAAATGGGTTGTTAGGACCCATCGGCAAATCTATGAGTTGCTATAAAACTTTGACGAATCTGTATTTTTTTTTGAGAAAACCGCGGTTAGAACCCGTCGGCGAATCCGTAGGCTGCTATAAACTTTCGACGAATCTGTGTTTCTTTTGTCGAGACGTATTTTTGTTTTTGAGTCCGCTTCTCTAAAAACCGCTAACAGGAGCCAAACGTAAACTGTAGAGGGACCTAAAGTAATCTATTTTTTCATGGTTCGTTCCGCTAAAAACCACCAGGATGACCTAAATGTAAACCGAGTAGGGACCTAAACGTAATTTTAATTTTTCGATCTATTTTATTAAAAATACGTTGAAAAGATCTACATGTAATTTTTAATTTTTCAAAGAATCTCTCCGTAAGACCGGTGACATGGCACTTTCCTTTGACAGAAAACCCTCACCACTTTAATATAGAATACATTAGCGACGTAGTTAAGCAAGCAATCAGTTCAAGCAGGAGTGCGGTACACTGGGCAGAGCACAGGAGAGAGAAGAAACGACGAAGATGATGGTCGATCCGTGCGACGCGACGGCGACGCCACATGGGTAGACTTTCTTGCCCGAGATCTCTCATCGGTCAGAAAATTAATTATATGCTGCCTCTGGCACGTAAGGGTATCTGATGTACAAGTACTTACTGACAAATGTTGAAATGGTGGTGTAAAACGACAGAACATGCACGAGAGAGCTAGGTGCCAGATTAAGCTTCCCATCGATGGATTTGAGATCCATGCGGTTGTCAGTGATGAATCGATCGCAATAATGTGCTGCAGCAGCCGATGGAGTAAATGACAATACGTGACCATGGATGACGGTACGAGAGACGGAATGAGCCTAGACGTCTATAGGCACGCATGCACGCAGCGAGCCTAGAGGCCTATAGTGCACGATGTGCCGTGACACGACAGAACCAAAGGATTCATTGCCGATGGAGTTCAGTCAGTAGGAAAAAGATGCCATGCGATGCGACGCAGAAAGCAGCAGCACCAGCAGGCAGCATGCAGGTAGACGGCTCCGCCTGACTTTGGAGAGGCGCGTCTACACACGCACGCGTACTGGCTGGCACGTACGGTGCAGCCTTTCGGGTTAGCTGCTTGCTTGGAGCCACGCGACGGCACGCCGGGACCGTGCGCCGGTGCACGCATGCATGTCGTCCTGCACTGCGGCGAGCGCTCTCCGACTCTGCACGTGTGTGGGAAGGGAAGAACCGTCACAGGAGATGGGTATCCGTGTACAGTGTTTTGATTGCCGCAGCCGGACGAGCACGGGAGCATCGAACATCTGTATCTCCGGGTGTTTTTCGCTTTGTGGACAGCTCGTAGCACCGTGGGGTTTTTTTTTCTGTTGGTGCAAATCGCAATGTCCCTGTTTTCTACGAGATCTCCCACAGGGTCACTCGTAAGCATTTGGATTTGTAAATATGGGCACGTTGTTTCCGTGAATTATCAGAAATCAAGCGGCCACACTAATCTGTCAATTACAAGCAGCAGTGAAGAAATTACGAAGAGTTACGAAAGAAGCTTCGGACCGTATCGATCATAGGTAAAGACGAGATGGTTCTCCACTTTTAAAAGAATCGGTATATTTGGTCAACTTTTATACTTTTTTTTCCTCATTTTTACCTTTTTTAAATAAAATTGTAAATCTAACCGTCTTCTCAACCACTGAAGCACCCACAGATAACTCGCATCATCTACCACACTTCTCTAACTTGGCATATGCCTCCAAAGCTCGGATACCACGGCAGTTACTTGTCAAGCTCCGGCTCCACGATAGCTCGTCTGCGACATGCCATAGTAGGAAAGCGAGGAAGGCAACATATGTTGCCTGTCGATGTTTCTACGGTTGAAAAGAGCGCTAAATTTATAATTTAATTTAAGAGAGAGCCAAACATAAAAAAGTGTCCAATGGAACAAATAGGGCAAAGCTTCCACTTTTACTTCTCAAGAGGTGGGAATCACTTGTCATTTGTCTTTTTAAGAAAAAACATTTTTTTAATTGTTTAATCCCTATAACAAATAATTACTACTCTCTGTTCATAGGGGTGTAAACGGGTCGGGTTCGGGCGGGTAGTAGGTCATCCCATACCCTACTCTAATATTTTTTCTCCAGATGCAATGCAGACGCAGGTAGTAAAAAATCGGGTAGGGTACGGATAACAGGTAGCATTTTCACGACGGGTAGAAATCGGGTTCGGGTAGTGTGTGGACGGGTATAATACGATAACGGTACTTCATCGGGTAGTGCACAAAATACCTAGAATCGAAACACGCGATGAAAACAATCCAACTATCACACTAGTACATCACATAATACAAAGTCCAATACATAAAGTAAAATTCACATACATAGTTCAACACATAGTTGAATTGAAGGAGAGGAACTTGGGGCAATCCCAAAGGAATAGGAGGTAATGACAATAGTTTTGAACAACGTGAAATCACAAGCATCTGTAGTCTAGGAAACCAGGTCATGTGCTCCTCTTGTTTAGGTTGATAGCAAGTAGAACATAATTGAGACATTTACCTTGTCAGAATTTTATATTTTTTTTTGAGTTTGATCATGATCTCAAATTTTTATGAGAGATTACTAATTTCATCATTATCATTATATAAAATTTTAAAAATTTTGTAACATAGTTTGGATAATTTTTCATTTCGTTCAAATTTGCCGATAAGCCTTTTAACAGGACAGTAGTACTGTTCGAATTTTTAAAACTTCATGACATTTGATCATCATCTAAAAATTTTATGACAATATTATAGATATGTCAGGACCATCGACAAAAAATTTCAAAATTTTATAACCTTGTTTGTTCTAATTTTTATTCGGTTCAAACTTGCCGGTCAGCGTTTTATCAGGATAGTAGCAATGTTTGAATTTTTAAAAATTTATAAGATTTGATAATCACCTAAAAATTTAATGAGAACATATTTGATGTGTCAGGAACCTTCAAAAAAATTCAAAATTTTTCGACATCGTTTGATCTATTTTTTGGTCAATGCAATTTCGTTAAAATTTGGGAATTAGTAGTACCATTGGGCACCGAATTGTGAAAATTATCCTGCACCAGTGCCGACCCGCACTCCACCGGTATTGCCGATCCGTACCCTACCCGAACCCGAACCTAACCTACCCGGTACTAATTGCATCTGCATTCTGACGGTAGTGTAAAATAGTTTTCCATTAGGTAATTTTGCATCCAGATGCAGTACGGATCGGGTATTACCCGACCCATTTACACCCCTATCTGTTCAAGACCGGACACGAACTCCGACATATAAATTTGACCATCATTTTCTACATCAATAAGTTGGCAAGGTCTATAAGATTGTTATATTATTAAAATATTTTTATAACAACTATAATAGTATCATTTTCGTATGTGTAATCTAAATAGTACTTAAATAATCGTCGAAGATAAAGAAGTTGGGCTGCGCGTTTTCTAAAATGCTGTATAATTTTTATAACTTTTATTATTTCTTTTTTTTGTGAAACCTCCATTTTGATTTAAACACTAACCCATTAAAACGACAAACTGAAATGTTGAAAGTGATGTATGTGCTCAACCGTTCTCTATGTAAGTTCCCCTATTTTTGTATTTGGAGAAATCATTACGTGGTACCTATGTTGGGAGGAAATGCTTGCCAGCTCTACTGAAAACTGTTTCGCATGTCGACGTCTCAAACCTCTGGCTGAAAATTTTAGTTAGATTCATATCTACATCAACTATTTGATTTATTTCGATTAGGTCTGCCATGTGGAAGATCGGGTCCTAGTTGGGATCAAATTGTCATATTTTTATATTGGTTTCATTGATGAAGGGGACTTTTATGTGAAGTTCCACTTATAGTCAAAACCTAGGCATCTTGGCGACCGGAGGGGGACGCAAGGACTAGCCTTCTTGACTGGAGGGTGTACCTCAGGCGTCCGCAGAGGCGCATATCTAACCAGGAGAGTAACTGCACTGCGACGTCACTCCTCTGCTCTTCTGTGCTGCTGTTCCTCTATGCCAGGTATGGGGGTTGGATGGGGGAGGCAATGGAGGAGAGGGAAGCTCGCTTGGAGGGAGGGAGAGGTCGGGGAAGAAAAGTATGTGTGTGTGCTTATTAGTAGAAGTACTGTAGTAGTAGTACTGCAATAGTAGTACAATACTTAGTAGTAATACAGGTAGTAGCTTAGTACTAATAGTACAAATAGTAGTACTTAGCAGTAGTAGAAGTAAGATCCAAATTCCTGATCCCTTCTGCTGTTGTTGCTCAATTAGTTGTATCTTTTATTGTCTTATTTGAAACTATTTATGTCTTTATATTTGGAACTACTTATTTACTTGTTTGTCATCTCTATTTTTCTTTAATATGAGATATATATACTTAGTTAATGCCATGTCATATAAGATATTATATATTATTTTTATCGTCTAATCATCATCTAAGCGGCCAACTAGGCGCCTAGGCATCCAGGCTCTTTGGGCTCGTCGTGCCTAGCCAAACTGCCGTGATAACTATGATCATTACCTATATTGATAGTAAGTGATTTCAACATGATTAGGTGACAAGATGAAAAGAATAATACTAATTTCCATCCTTAGTGGCCTTTTTTATTCAATATAGTCATTGATAGCTTGGATCTGAGAGAGATTGAATTATCTGACCGTAGATTTACTTGGGCAAATATCTTGGAAAATCCTACATTTGAGAGGCTTAACCAGGTGCTAATAGGGATGGCAACGGGTATATACCCGTCGGGTATCACCACCCCGTACCCGTACCCGTGTTAATAAAATTCACCCGCTATAATACCCATACCCGTATGCGGGTACAAAATTTACCGTGCACTCAGACATTCGAGGCAAGGGTAATCTGGGACCCGACGGTAACCCGTACCCGCATTAATGTGTAGCTAATTCAAGTTTTTCGATTTTTTTAACATGTTAACTTATGATATGTTTCTCATTAATGGTTGATGATTATGTACTTTTGTATCGTGTTGGAGAAATGAAGAAATTTGATGGATGCAAGATGAACAAGTTGAACTTGATAACACTCACCTCATCAAGCGAGAAGCGGGTGGATCATACCCACGGGTGAACGGGTACCCCCGTACCCGTCATACCCGACGGGTGAAAGTTTTCCCCCATTAAGGTACCCATGGGTATGATTATTGGACCAGATTTGTACTCTAATGGAGTAAATACCCATCGGGTATCGGGTTTCGGGTACCCATTGCCATTCCTAGGTGCTAATGAGCACAGATTGGGAACAGAAGTTCTCTTTGATCACTGTTAATGTCCTTGATAGATCCCTCTCTGATCATTCTCCACTTTTGCTTAGTATTAGAGCAGCTTTCCACACGAGGAATAAACCAGCATTCAAATATAAATTTGGGTGGTTCAATTAGAAAGGCTTCTTCAAAATGGTGTCAAAATATTGGCATAATGAGCGCACGGGGAGCACATTCATAGATGGATGGCAATTTAAGACCACGAGTCTAAAAAAAATTACGAGGATGGGCTAAGAACACTAGTGGAATAGACAGGAAAGAAAAGAGAAAGTTACTTCACATTATTGAGGAACTTGACAAAAAGTTAGAGCATACTGGGTTTTCTAATCAGAAGATTAACCTTAAACTCTGCTGAGAGGCTCACCCAATTGTTATGTTAGGAGGAAATTAAATATGGTACCAAAGAGCGAAAGTGAAACATATGCTCGAGGGAGATAACAATACTAAATACTTCTATTTGATAGCAAATGGTAAGCATCGGAAACAATGTATTTTCCAACTCGAGCAAGATAAGAATATAATAGTTAGGGACGTTCATCTTACGAAATACATAACTAATTATTATAAAGGTCTTTTTAGTCCATCAGATAACAATTATTTCTCAATGATTGAACCTTACCGGGATGATATCCCTCAAGTTTCTACAATAGAGAATGATTTCCTTACACAGGCGTTGAAAGCATCTAGGCCCCCTAATTTTTAATTATGTTTGATTATGGGGTTTTGGTGTTGATGATTAAGTCAATGACCACTTGGTGATGAAGATTCTTGAGTTGGAGTCTAAGAAGGCATCAAGCAAAAAAGTCAAGATTAAGGACTCTTGTTGCTAGTTTTAGCTTGGGAGATGATTCAGGCCATGTAGCTAGGGTTTCTTTGATTTTGCCGTACTATAAAAGGGGACCATGCACAAGTGAGAACCTTGGTTCATAGGCTAAGTCAATTAGATTTCTTGGAGTCAAGGACATATCAAACATATTCCTCCCTAAGATCAATCCTTCATCCAAAGAGATAGGATGCCCTTCACGCCGGATCCAAAACCTCATTCTATTCCTTAGTCCGGCGTTCACTTCACTAAATTCCATTGACACTGGACCCAAAAACTACTTTCACTTGAGTCTGGCACCATCTCAGACAAATCACTTTGACATCGGACCAACCTTGTCTCCACTGATAATCAATTCGGCGCAAACTAAGTCTACGCTGGACCTTGCTTTTTCAGTCCAACACTAAAATCCACTCAAACAAACATCAAATCGAGCGCATTCCATTCACGCCAGACTAACTTGGTTAGCTCTGAAATTTAGTTCGGCACAAGCTAAGTTTTCGCCAGACCATGTTTTTTTCTATCCGGCACTGAAAGTTATCCTTACAAAAATCAAACCGAGCGTATGTCTTTTACGCCGGACCATCTTCTGCTGACTCTAAATCAAGTCCGATGCCAACTCTTGTTTACGTCGGACCAACCTTTTTCTTAGTCTGGCGCAAATGCATATCTCTCGGTTACTTTCTTGTGCATTCCAAAAGTCCGCCGGATCAAGCTTTATCTGAAATTCCTTTAACAGCGGACCCAACAGTGTTGATCCGGAGCAAACAGGCAATTCCCAATTCTCACGCCGAACTCAATATATTTCCAAAGCCTATGTACGACGGACCCAGCTGGCTTAGTATGGCGCAAATGCTCTTTTCTGAATTCTTGGTCCAGAGTACAAAGTGTAGTTTGTGAGGCTTAATCAAGCTAAGTCCATGGCAGTTGAGTTTAGCCTATTTTTGATAATCTGACACGTCCAATGGCTACTGTGGCAGGTGCAACGGATAGCTACTGTTCAAATGGCTATATAAACTCTGCTAGAGTATTCCTTGGTAAGATTTTTCATCTCCTTAATCTTTTAGCACCTTAGAGCTCTCAATCCATCAAGGAGACCGTGCTTCACTTCTGAACTCAAATTCTACATTTCCTAAGTATTCTTGCTCCAAGCTTAGTCTAGTTAGTGCTGTGCTAGTGAACCAAGGGACATAACTTGTGGATAATCTATTACTCTTGGAACTGAGTGTTTCTAGACAGCTTGGAGGAAGTGTTGGTGCGACCTGTCCAAAGGCATTGTGGAAGGCCACCATTGTTGTGAGAGGTTGGGATTCACCTCACCGGAGTGGTGAAAGAGTCACACTAGTAGAGACCAAAGCTAATGCGACTAGTTTTGAGGGAGCAATACTTTGTCAAAAGTGCTCTAACATGGAAGTAGGAACTTGTCTCTGAACCACGGGAAAAAATTCTTTGTCTTCCCTTGTTACTTTTAGTTTCTACATTTCTCTATTTATTTTCTACTGTTGATCTTTGCCCTCAAGTGTGCTAAGTTCTTGTTACTCTTGTGTTATATGTGCTTTCTTATAAAATATTTTGGATCATCAGTATTTAAGTTCTTGGGTTCATTTTAACTAGTGCTAAAGACTATTACTTGAACTTAAAATTTTTAAAAGTTGCCTATTCACCCCCTTTAAGCCAACTTGATCCTTTCAGGCGTTTACTGAGAAACAAATAAGGGAGGCAATTTTTCAAATTGAACATAACAAAGCTCAAAGACCGGACAACTTCCCGACCGAATTTTACCAAGTGTTTTAGGAGGTCATTAATAACGATTTAATGTCAATGTTCCAAGATTTACATAATGAAACCTTGCATCTATTCAGTCTGAATTTTGGAATAATCACTCTTTTGCCAAAGAATAAAGATGCAAAGCAAATACAACATTATCAAACAATTTGTTTTATGAATGTTAGATTTAAAAGTTTTACTAAAGTTGGCACTAATAGGATTATAAGTATTGCTGATAATGTTGTACACCCCACGCAGAAGGCTTTTATGCTAGGTAGGAATATAATAGATGGCATGATTATTCTTCATAAAACAATTCATGAGATGTACAAGAAAAAATTGGATAGGGCAATTTTTAGGTGGGCTTTGAAAAGGCCTATGATAAGGTCAAATAGTTCTTTCTTCAACAAACTTTAAGGATAAAAGACTTGTCACCATAGTGGTGTACGTGGGTTGAGAGTTTTGTTATCGGAGGAAGTATTGGTATCAAGGTCAATGATGATATTGGTCCATACTTTTAGACCCAAAAGGGACTCTCCTAGGGTGATCCATTATCCCTAATTTTATTCAACATCGTCATGGATATGTTGGCCGTTATATTAGGATGTGCCGAAAAGGGTGGAATGATAAGCGGTTATCCATTCTACAGTATACAAATGACACCATCTTATCTATAGAATATGATTTAGAATATGACAAATATAAAGTTATTACTATGTGCATTTGAACAACTTTCTCATCCCAAAATCAATTTTCACAAAAGTGAACCCTTTTGTTTAGGTACCGCTAAGGATTTCGAGGCTCAATATTCACAGCTATTTAGTTGTGAGTTGATCAGTTTTCCCTTCAAATATCTTAGCATACTAATTCATTATAGAAAACTAAGAGTTAGTGAGTGGAAGGGTGTAGAAGAAAGAATTGAAAAGTGCCTCAGTAGTTGGAAGGGTAATCATTTGTTTCTGCTGGAGGTCGATTAGTCATTCTAAATTCCGTGCTTATCAGCTTACCTATGTTTATGCTATCTTTTTTTAGATACCATGTGGGGTGCTTAAACGGTTGGATTATTACAAATCCAAATTTTTCTAGCAAAGTGACAACCATAAAAAAAATATAGACTAGTTAAGTGGAATATATTATGCTGACCCAAAGATCAAAGTGACATGGGCATTCAAGATCTTGGTGTCAAAAATATATGCTTACTTAGCAAATGGCTTTTCAAATTGCTAAATAAAGATAATGTATGACAAATTCTCCCCAAAAGAAAATATCTAAGGAATAAACCCCTTTCTCATGTAGAAAGAGAGCCTAGGGACTCTCATTTCTAGGATTAGCCCAATGAAAGTCAAATATCATTTCTTTAGATTTAGTTTGTTTTACCTTCAGGATGGGTCTCAAATATGATTTTGACAGGATGTATGGCTTGAAAACAACCCCCTCAGCGCACAATACCTTCGACTTTTTTTAATATTGTCCGAAAAAATATACTACGGTGGTTGAAATAATGTGCTCTGTCCCATTTAATGTGTCTTTTCGTAGGGCCATTATGGGACATAATTTACTAGCCTGGCACGAGATTGTTACAAAGATTACTAGTGTGCAATTATCACCAGAACGGCATATTTTTTGATAGAATCTCTATCAGAATGGATAGTTTTCTGTTCAATCAATGTATACAGTCTTAGGCCCTGTTTAGGATAGTTTCTGCTTAAAAGAAAAGAAGATTACCTACCAAACAGGAGGATTCTAAACAATTTCTCCTACAATCAGAAGCTAATTTGCATATAGAATCAAAAGCTGTCACCCACCCGATTCTGACTCAGATTTGGTGGGTTTCGCCTCCCCATGAGTCGTCGTAGGCCCAAGGACTTCTGCCGCCGACCCGATGCCCCTCCGCCACCCTCGTTCTCTTGTTCATCGCCGATGCCGATCAATAATCAGCACAGACAATCAAGATTACCGAACGACCAGATTCTCCAGTCAATAAATTTTTCAGGCAACCGCTTCTCCAGACAGTTGACTACAATCCAGAATATGCACAATCACAAGCTGTCTTGAAGGGGGCCTTAGTCCATCAAAATGTCCTATTACAAACCGACAATTGTGAAAGATTAAGGTGCCATTAAAAATTAAGATTTTTCTCTGGTACCTTCATCTTGGAGTGATATTGACAAAATATAACCATAGTGAAATAAATTGGAATGGTAGCAAAAAAATATTATTTTTGTAACAATGATAAAACTATACAACATCTCTTTTTTTACTGTCAATTTGCTCATTTTACATAGCATGTCATAGAAGCGGTTTCTAATCTACAACCTTCTAGTAGCATGACTCATATATTTGGGAGCTGGTTAATGGGGTTGAGAAAGGATTTAAGAGCTCACATTTTGGTTGAAGTTGTTGTGTTGATTCATTTGGCTATATCGAAATAATGTGATTTTTTATGGGAAAAAAATCTCAAATCCTTTGCAGGTTATTTTCATTTGCTCCAACTAGTTGTGCTCATGATCTCTGTGTTGCAGCGTTTGGAGGCTCAGGAGGTGATGCTATCGGCATGTAGATCACTAAAGATTGTGGTCAGGGATCTCTTTAGCAGATATGAGTGGAGATTCAGTAACAGACTCTGTGCGAATTGAGACTTGATGTTTTATGTTTATTATGGCATGTTACAACTTTTGACAGTATTTGGTTTTATCTTGTTGACAACATTTTTGATGTAACGTTGTAATAAATGATAAGTTGTGTGCATCCCATGATGCAGAGACCAAAAGTTATAAACTTCCATTATCTAAAAAATTATAAACTGTCTCTATCACATGAAGATAGCCAACATAATTAGTTGGCTAGAGCTTATAAGATAACAATATTATAAAAATTCTAAGGGCAACAAAAGCCATGAGAATGGATGTCAAAGGGCCTGTCTGGGAGCAGTAACTTTTCTAAAAAAATTGTTTTTTGGCTTTTGAGCTGAAAGGTGGTTATAATTTTTTATAAGAGACCGTTTAATAAATAGCTAATTTCACTCAGCAATAAACTGCAAAAGCAGTTCTAGTCCAACTTTCAAAATTTGGCTTTTTTTAGTTATATGTGACTTTTGGTTTATGTCAAAAGCCACTTAAAAGCTAAGCTATTTTTGGAGGAAGGGCTTATTGGTTTTTTAGAACCTGAAGCTGACTTTAAGTCCACCAATCAAGCCAAAATTTCCGATCTTCTCGCATAATTTTGTTTGTTTGTCGAGGACTCAAGGCAACAGTTTGAAAATCTACCGATATACTACACTATAAACATTTTGTCCTGATGAAGAAGGAAGAAGTGGTTTGAAAGATGAAACGGTACTGTTTATTCCACAACTTTTGGCATTCGCCCAGGGCTAAGAATCGATATTGGGAATAATAAAATACGATCAACGGATTATCAGAGTACCAATAAAATATTATGCTATATGACCGATTAGTCGGCCTATTCGACTCTTTTTCACATCACTGCCTAAAAAGTGCTTGCAAGAAAAGCTAGGATACAATATTAGCCCTGTTTACGGGACTTTAAACCAGCTTTAACTTTTCAAAAACCAGTAAATCATTCAACAGCTTGGTTTTTAAGCAGTTTTTGGCATACACTAGAAGCCACATATAACTAGCAAAAACCAAAAGTTAAAAACTAGACGAGACTTACATTTGTAGCTTTTTACCGGAGAAAATTAGTTGTTTATCAAATGATCTCTTATAAAAAAAACTACCGCTGCTTTTTAGTACGAAAGCAGAAAAACAAATTTCTGCCGTTCCCAAACATGCCTATTAATTTGTGCAATAGTTCACTTGTCATGGACAGATCACACCTTTATGTCCAAATTGTGACATATACAGGAATCCTATGCCAACATAATCATCACAAGAACACCACCCGTGGTTTCCGGCCGGAGAAATCCGAGGAGTTTTGCGCTTCGCGTCGATCGATTCGGTTTGGCGGAATAACCGAGTAAGGTCGAGCTCACCTAGCTGCGAAGGCGCTAGGAATCGGCTTGAATTCTGAACGTGGAACGTGCACTCGACTCGAGCATATGCACGAACTGTGTAATCTTGAATCATATCGATACACTCCAACAATCTAATCATCGTCTGATGCGTTAGTTGGTTTGATTATTCTCCAAATAATTGCGAGTGACGCGGCACCGATTATTGATATACTATTTAGGTTATCCGTTTTACTGCGCAACATTGACGTACTTCTGGCACGATGGAGGCGTACATGTCAGTGTAGTTCCATTTGGCAGCTACGTCTGTGTTAATTAAGTGCTCCCTCCGTTGATTGATGCAGGGTTTAGTTCGACTCTGTATAAAAAAATTAAGAAGAGGTAAAATTAAGGAAGCTACGAGAGAAAATTGCTTATTTACTATAATTAGGGCATGTTTGGCAGAGCTTTAGATCTTGATTCTCTAGCTCCAGTTCCTGATTCTCTATGGAATCGATTCTCTGATAGAAGTGATTCCTATATGAGAAATAGTTATAAACTTGGTAGAGAGGTTCATAATTGAGAGGTTGTGAATCAGGTGGGGAACATATTTTTTTGACTCCCAGATTGCAAGTCAAAAAACATGAATCACTTCCTTGGATTCCTACATGAAGCTAGTTGATTTTTTCTTATTTGGTAGAGCTCCTCAGCTTCTCATGAGGAAGCTGAAGCTGAAAGTTTTGCCAAACGCATCCTTATAATATTGGAAAGATGAGAGATGATGGTACTTTGTATGGGTTGCAATATGAATGAGTACAAATAGGAGAGGGGCATGATAGAAAAGCATTACTAAATTTATATGCATATTTTACATTTACCAACAAAACCTCCGAAAACTACATGTCTTACATTATTTAACGGAGTGCTACAGTGATATCTATTTGCACAAACCCTAACAGCTCTCCTGGACCTTACCAAAAAGTGTGCCCTATAATGCGACCCTATTTGGTTGTCATATTTATATTTCATGCCAGCGCAACAAAAAAAATGACATGTTTCATGGAGGGCGGAGCTATAAAATTTGTGTACACAAATTCTTAGTGAAGTTATTGCTTGATCTGTATCAAACAATTGAATGAGCACCAAGATATCCTCCAGAAAAGTTTCCAAACCAAGTGAAAATATAAGCACTACATCCCAATGTTTGGTTCGTCCCAATTGACAGGGAAAGTTACTTAACCTTTCACTCCTATGGTAGTCTTTCTTGGCCAGCACACTCATTTCACCCAGAGTATCAGAGTTCAAAAGAGATAACCCATTCAAGATGTTTTTCTTCGGTCATATCACTTTCTTTCATGTTGGTGCTTTGTATCATTTAGTTTTTTTTCTTTCAGAAAACTAGAATAAGCCCTGAACTCAATAAGGCAACTAAACATGGTGGACAGAGAGTCTTAAGAGGGAGAGTCTGTAGCATAAAAAGGTTACTAACCCTATTCCTAGGGCTGGATATCGAGCCAACTCGACTCAACTCGACTCGACTCGTTAAACTCGTTAAGATAACAAGCCAACTCGACTCGACTTGTTTTCTTAACGAGCTGAAAATTTAAGTCGGCTCGACTCGTTAAAAACTCGAGTTGGCTCGAGTTAGCTCGTTAAGCTCATTATGATGCTTGTCGATGGAGGAGAGGAGCACAGTGGTGGCGAAGGTGTCGGAAGCAAGGGCGAGGGTGGAGACGCAGCCAAGCTGGGAATTGGGGAATTGTAGATGTGAAAATGGGGAAAAAGAATCGGGTCTGAAGGTTGAAGAAACGGGTTAGGGTTACAGACTTATAGTGTTTTTTTCTGACTCGTTAAATTCATTAGCTCGCTCGTTTAACTCGTTACCTTAACAAGTTCAAAACCCAACTCAACTCGACTCGTTAAGGAACGAGTTCGAGTCAAGTCGAGCCGAGTTTCCGAGTACTCGTTAAACTCGCTAGTTTCGAGTTTTTTTCCACCCCTACCTATTCCTTTACACTTACCGGTTTAGACTTTGGAACAATCTCCCATATACAAATATGACCGTTATTTTCTAATCATATTCTAGGAAAAGTATAGAAAATATAATGATATGAAAGCATTTTTTTATAACAATATTGTTGGTGTACTTTACGCCAGGGTACCCTCTACGCCGCACACAAGTAAGATCACGTGGTGGCTGGTGAGCAGGCGGGCGAATCAGGCCCTACTTGCCGGGCAACCGGGCGAATCAGGCCCTACTTGCCGGGCGACCGGCCCACGTGGCGGCCTGGCAAGCAGGCGGGCGAATCAGGCCCCACTCGCTGGGTGACCGGCCCACGTGGCGGCCTAGTGAGCAGGTGGGCGATCAGGCCCCACTCGCCCGGCAACTGGCCCACGTGGCGGCCTGGTGAGCAGGTGGGCAAATCAGGCCCCACTCGTCGGGCGGCCGACCACGTGGCGGCTGGCGGCGGTGGCGGTTAGGCCCCTCTCGCCGGGCGATTGACCCACGTGGCGGCCTGGCGAGTAGGCGGGCGGTCAGGCCCCTCTCGCGGGGCGACCGACCCACGTGGCGGCCTGGTGAGCAGGCGGGCGATCAAGCCCCACTCGCCGGGCCACGCGACCGACCAAAATGATGAGAAGGAGGCTTCGCCTCGAAGTCTCCTTCCCCTGACATGCTGTGTCAGAGCCATTGATTGTGAAGAGTTCTGCTGTCGACACGACGATGGTCCATCCCTCTGACGCTTCACACCTAACCCATCACAGGAAAGTCACATCCCGGACGGACCGAGCGAAGCCATACAGCGGCACGGAGAATGAGGCTTGGGGAATAGGACTACAATGATGGGTGTAATAAATGAATCGTAGATCAGTATGATGTCACCTTCTCATCTGCCCGAGCCAGTCTAGTCTATATAAGGGAGCTCTGGTGCATAGAAGAGAGGATCCCGGAACAGACTGGCCGGAACGAACTAAGAGAGAAAGGAAGAGAAAAAAGAGAGCAGAAAATGAGCAGAAAACCTGAGGGAAAAACATTGTAACCGGCTCAATATACATCAACAAAGATATAGCAGAACGTAGGGCTGTTACCCACACTAAGGGTCCGAACCTGAGTACATTGGTGTGTTCTTTGATCTGTTGACCCCCGAGATCCCTCGAGGGAGAGCCATTAGGGTGTCCGACCGTGAAGACACCCTCTACTGAACCTTATTCTCCGTCTTGAGAGAAATCCTGCCGGCGAAAAACACCGACAAATATAGTTGTATTATTCATGCACGATAGATTCAAATACTTTTATGTGTATTAGCGGGCAAAGATTTAAAAGATTTACTACGCACATTTAAAAAAAACATCTAGAAAAGAACGTTGGGTGTACGCTGTAGTGAGATTTATAGCAATGGGAAAACTAGTCTAGTGCCTTTTGCCCCCTAAACTAGACATCTTTCGCCTTTTACTCCCTCCGTTTAGAAATATAAGGCGTATTTTGACTTTGCACAAGGATTAAAGTTAAGGTGAAATTGAGAAAGGTATAAGTGAAAATAACATAAATATCCCTACTTAATTGTATTGAAAGATGAGAGATAAACCCTATATAATTGTATTGGAAGATAAGAGATAATAGTTTGTGTATAGTGGTAATGAATAAATGCATAAAGTTGAGAGAGAAAAATAAGGATATAGTAGAAAGGGTCTTATTAAATCTATATGTAAGCTTTATATTCCTGAATAAGATCATTCAAACTATAGTTCTTATATTTCTGAATAGAGGAGGAAGTAGTTTTTAAGCCTTGTTCCACATTTCTTCTTTTGATACCCCATCTCCAAAGGAAATCTAACGGACATAACAAGTATAGGTTTGGAGTTTAGTAGCACTATGCATTCTAATTTAGTCAAAGTAATAGAAGATTGACTTGCACTAGAATACCTACTACTTAAAGTATCCTTGGGATATAGAAAAAAAAATCTCAAATTGTTGAAGTGGCTAGATGGTTGGCAGCCAATTAATACATGTCAAATTCCGTCATCAATTGGGATGATTAGAGGGAAGATCAGAAAGGGGATTGATTAACTGGTACATGTTTGATTGTCTCGTTACTTATTACAAAAGAAAAGAATTTGAAAAAGACAGCCCGATCGCGACCCTATACTTTTCGACACTAATTGTCCCCGATTTTCGCTTGCAAGGCGTTTTCAAAATCCCACAAGATGCCAACCTGACAGTTGTGTCAGCATCCAGCTCTCCCTTGGCAAAAATTTCCTTGTAATTATGCATTTTTGTGCATATGTAGAATGACATCACACTAAACACTTGCTTGTAGAGGACAGTACAGCAATTATGTGATAGGCTGCTTAAATGGAGCAAATATTTGCATCACGTACTCCAGTGCGAGACAGCGTATCGCTCTCAGTGCACAGCACCACGTACTTGTCCATCGTTCACATAGCAAGCTCACTCTCTCTCTCTCTCTCTCTCTTATTTGTACCCCTAATTTGCCACTCCCTAATTCTAGAAGACGATCTCTTATACTAGTAGTAATAATAGTGCTATTAATGCACTGCCTCCCGTCCAAATTAAGCAGATGTCGTTCTCGTCGTTTTGGTTTCGAGCAACATTAACCATCGAACGTCTCTCCGAATTGATTATTAGTAACGGTCTTACATAACATCTAAAGAACGTGTACACTAGTGAAGGCTACTGATATTCAGGGTTTTAAAAACCGTTTTTAAAATACTGTGCAAAATTTGAAAACCACAAAAATCGTTCGAAAATCGTGAGAAACTGAAGGGTTAAGAAATAAAAAACTTTTAGAATTTTTTTTAAAAAA
The DNA here is from genome assembly GCA_036346375.1 of Guadua angustifolia. NCBI lineage: Eukaryota > Viridiplantae > Streptophyta > Magnoliopsida > Poales > Poaceae > Guadua > Guadua angustifolia. Next base: position 12,447,744 of record CM070513.1, on the reverse strand, counting down.
ATCAAAAACCGTTTGGTTTTTCGTGAGAAACTACACGGTTTTTCACGAGAAACTGTTTGTTTTTCACGAAAACCAACCGACCAATTGAATGTTGATTAAAAACGGGTTTCGACGGTTTTCAACGATTTTCGAGCGAATTTCAATGTATATATTTTTTTATTTTTTATTTTTTATTTTTAATTAGACTGGTTTACCGAATAGTTTTGAATCTCGAATCGTAGCGGTAAGGTTGAAAATCACGGTTTTCGAGCGATTTTCACCAATTTTGAAACCATGCTGATATCTATATACTCTTTATGTCATCTGCAGGTAAAACTAAGGATAACTTTCACAATAAATGACATATTAAAGTTGTCTTTATAAGATCTTACAATCTTTTAATTATGATATAAAAAATATTATTATAGGTAATAATTCATATAATAGTGTTTTTTATATCTATATGGTCGTCTCTTCGTGAGGAAAGAGACAGCTATATTCTTTTCTCCATTTCAGTAAAAATCTTACACAGTAAAATATATAGACAGCGAGCGTCGTATCCGATATTAAGCTCGGTGATTAGTAGTTGCGGTGTACTCGTTAGCACGACTACCAACAGAATCAATCCGTCACAATATCACATTATCACAAAGCTAGCGGGAAATATCCCGACGAAGCCTCCATTTTTTGAAACGACCACACCTTTCCTTCTTTCTCTCCTAATTTATTCCCCATTTGTCCCCTCGGAGCTCGCAGGTTTGAATAAGCCTAGCTAGCCCCAGGTAAAGAAGAATCTTGGAAGCAATTGCACAGTGATGAGTGATGACATGTTTCCATAGGGCGCGGTTCTTGGGGCTCAGTTCCTGCCTTCCTGGGTCTCGTTGGGCCCTCGTCTCGGCACGGTTCTTGCCCTCGGGAGGTGTGCTTCCTTCCTCCGTTTCTTTGCTCAACTCGGTTCTTGCCAGTTTCTTGGCCTAAAGTTTCCTTTCTGTTCTTGGATTCTAGTTCTGCTCTTGGTTTTCCTTTCTTTCTTTTGGCTTTCGGTTCTTTCCTTCTTTGGTGATTTCTGGTGGTGGATAGCAGGTTCTGAATGGTGTTGTTTCTTGAGGAACTCGAGCAACTTGCGGTTTCTGTTGGAGTCAGGTTATGTAATGTTTGTCTTTGGATTGATGGTAGTGCGTGTTCCTCCTTGTGATGCTCCGGTGTTTGGTGTTCTTCTCCGTGGATGGATTTTCTTCTTCTTCCTGCATCTGTGGATTAATTGTATGAAATTTTCGCTCTGTTAGGTGAGTTTGTGTGTCTGGGTGAGAAGACTGTTGGAATTTGTAAAATTGCTTGCAAATTCTCCGAAAGGAGCACACCAATGAACATATGAATAAGCTGAAATGAACGCCTCAATTTAGAGGTTTGCGTGTGCCCACCAAGTCCCAAAATTGATCAATTGTCATTGGATTGCATGAAGTTCGTGTTCTTGAAGGTTTCGATTCTACTATTGTAATTCTTGAATAGACGGACTAAACGGCAATCCTCTTGTTCCCTTCTTTTCCTTTTAGGTTTTTTGTTTTCTAGTGTGATCATGGACCCTTCAATGGATCGTTGAACAGAGAGAAAGGGAGAGAGCGGCGCAAAAGCATCGGCATTGAATTGAATGGTGTAGAGAGCTCCCCGGATGGATCGCCGGAGCTGGCTGTGGAGGCGGCGGTCGACGGAGAAGGGCCCCACCGGCGCCGAGACCGAGAGCTCGGCCTCCTCCCCATCTGAGAGGTTAACTGATGAACAGGTGAGAAGAAAAAAAAAAATTGTTCTCCTTACTTGTTGTATTGATGGTGCAGGCCGTTTAGTGATCTACTTCTATCCATTGCTTTCCAATTTCCAAAGCCTCCATGACATAACTGATACCTGCCAATTAGTTTTTGTAACATATATGAAGTAGTGTGTACTGTTCATGTTCTAAGTTCCATATTTCCGCAAGCCGATTTCTCTTTGTTTTTCTCACATTTAGTCAACTATTAATGGGTCCAAGAAGCAGGAAAAGGAAATTGAACAACAGTAAAAAGGACGATGTTGAAGAATAATGCCTGCCTAGTGTCTAAGAGTGTTTTTCAAGGAAGTTCAAATATCTTCACGAGTACTCAATGACTAGAAGGCCATGTGACATGGCAAACATGTGAGGTTTCATCCAATGCCAGATCTGTAGGGCCTCTAAGCTTGGTAATCTATCACCATGTTGCAAATATAAGCTCTTAAAATCAAAGCTTTGTAGCTCTGATCGGATAGTGTTAGATAGAGATTCCCGATGGCGAATCAGATTTCTTTTTCGTAAAAGAGCTAATTTGCTCCTGACCCTAGTTCATCCTGCCTGTCATTCTGTGGGGTATAAGAATTTTGCCGTTTGATGTTTCATCAATTTTGCTGTTTGATGTTTCATCAATTTTGTTTGGGTTTATCCTCTTGTCTGGTAATGCTAGGATAAATGCGCACACACGACATCGTCGTAGACCTCCAAATAGTAGCCCAACAATTTTAGTACAGGCACACCATTCATCTCAGCCACACGACATCGAGAGAGGCTGCAAGATTCAGTTTCTCTTCCTGCTTTGGTGGGTAACATCGACAATTTGTTCATGATTATGTGGCAGTTTTAGTAGGCCTCCAATCGAAGGAGAGAATGAGAGGGTCATGTTTGTTTCTATACCGGGAATGCTACAGTACAAGAAGCCCTACCTATCCATGGACAATAAGGATCTGAAGTTAGTTGGGACTAGCTTTTCTCTGCCAACATTATGGCTGCATGAGGGCAAGATGCATTTGTTTGGGAGGCCACTCCATGTGCTGCACCACCACCTTTGGCCCAACCCAAATGGATCATAATGTTGCTGGCACAGGGCAATCACGATGCCTCTCTCTCTCTTCCAACTATGCTCATGTGCACCAGTACTTGGTGCCCTCACGTCACTTGGATCTTTGACCAAAGTTGTCTTTCTCCATCAGTTGTAGTCTGTACTGTACTCCTAGAAATGTCTGGTACTCTGATGCAACAGTGAGATCAAGTGCCGGGCTGTTCTAATGTGTAGAAGTTACTCCGTGAATGACTAGGAAGGAGCATCAGCATCGTGATTTGCTGAGCATTATGCCGGGATCATACGAGCGGAACATGATCTCAGAAAGTACCATGCCGTGCTTCCCATGTTCCATTGTCTGACAGAACAGCGTTTGGTATTTCGAGTCTTTTTTTTAAAAAAGGAACGGCAGGAACTTTGCCATGCATTAAAGAAAGGGAGCAAAAAATACAGAGCTGGTCTGAGACAATTACAGCTTAACAATAATTTTTACCACCTTTTCAGAGAAGCTAAACTGCTCTGTGAGGAAACTACTGCCAACCTTTTGAGGAACCAACATGAGTCTTTGACAAGTGATTCAGATGCATCCATTTTCCTTAATGTCGCTTCAACTGCCGCTTTGTTGTAATGGTTCCAAGCATAGCAATATCTGAAGTCTACCAGAAATTGCATAGGAATCACCTAAGTTTGTGCTTACTTGCATTCTTTACCCTAGAAGCTAAAAAATGGGCCAAGTTAGCCTGGACAATTTTTGGTTCTCTTTTGAGGAACAACAATGTTTGATTCTGTTGACTCATGATCAGGATACCCCAAAATCCACTCCATCACCGGAGATCACATCAAAGGAACCGCAGGACAACAACAATGTAAAGGTTAAGGTGTTGAGCGAGAGGCTGTCATCCGCAGTACTGGATATACGCGCGAAAGACGATCTCGTGAAGCAGCATTCTAAAGTTGCGGAGGAAGCTGTTCTAGGTATGCTGTTAAATATGAGTGAATCAGATAATTACGTACAGTATGTTAAACAAAAGTTCAGACAAATTATTACCATAACTAGGTTCTCAAAACAAAAAATCCACGATTAAGTTCATTGCACCAACGATTTCAACCAGAAGCGTAAGTTATCAGGAAACAGTAGTATTTCTATGCTCTTGCTTGAACAGAATTCAGTTCACAAGTCGGTTCAGCATCACAAAACCTGTCTTTCTTGTACTAGGATGGGAGAAGGCCGAAAAGGAGATTGCATCATTGAAAACCCTGCTGAATGCTGCAACTGTCAAAACCTCCACACTGGAAGACAGGATTGTCCACCTCGATGGCGCCCTCAAGGAATGCGTCCGGCAACTCCGGCGTGCCAAGGAAGAGCAGGATCAGAAGGTCCAGGATGCGCTAGCGCAGCAAGCTCGGCGATGGGAGTCCGAGAAGACCGACCTCGAGCTGCGAATCATCGAGTTCAAGGCAAAGCTCGAAGCGAAGTCCGAGCTCTCAGTGACCACTGACAGTGATGCCAGCTCGAGGCTGGCCACCCTGGAGAAGGAGAACTCGGCTCTGAAGGTCCAGCTGCTCGCCAAGGCTGAGGAATTGGAGCTCAGGACCATAGAGAAGGAGCTGAACAGAAGAGCCGCGGAGACGGCGAGCAAGCAGCAGCTTGAGAGCATCAAGAAGATGACCAAGCTCGAAGCCGAGTGCAGGAGGCTGCAGGTGATACCATTTTCCTTCTGCCAAACAGATTTACATTGAAAGAATTGCGTGAAACAATCTTGTTTTCTAACATTTCTGAAGTTTTCAGCAGACCAATGCACGGAGATCCTCCTTCAGCGTCGAGCTCAGGCGTGCTCCAAGCTCGGTCTGCGCCGAGTCAGTGACAGACTGCCAATCAGACTGCTCGGACTCATGGGCCTCAGCTCTGATCTCTGAGCTTGATCAGTTCAAGAACGAGAAGAGCAGCACAAGGAGTGCAAGCCTTGCAACTGCAGACATTGGCATGATGGACGACTTCCTTGAGATGGAGAAGTTTGCCTCGGCGAATGGCTCGTCGAAAAGCGAGGTCGAGGATGCCAGCGGTCAGTTGGTGAAGCTAGAGGAGAAGGTCAAGAGGTTGACAGCCGAGAAGGCCGACAGGGAGAAGGCGTTGCATGAAGCTCAGCGCGAACTGAGGGCTTCCCGCCATCGGACAATGGTGGCAGAGGAGAAATCAGCTGAGCTTCAAAGGCAGCTGAATCTTGTCAATGGAGAAAAGCATGCCTTGGAGACTGAAATGGAATCCATCGAGATGAAAAGGAATGAACTGGAGGGTAAACTTGAGCTGTCCCGTGCCGAGATCGCGAGCTTGCTGGACAAGGGACGCATTCTAGAGGAGAGGCTTGAATCCGAGAAGGCATTGACTCTGAAGCTTGCAGCTAAGTATCAGCATATGGATGCGCTGGAATCAGAGAGTAAAGAGCTGCGGATTCAGTTGGAGGCATCACAGTCTGACGCCAGAAAGTTCAGTGACAAGATCACTTTGTTAGAGAGGAACCTGGAGGAGGAGAAGGTGTTTTCAGAGCAGCTCACAGCGAAATGCCATGGCATCGAAGCTCTGGAAGCAAAGAAGAAGGGTGCGGAGCTCGAGTTGGAATCTGCACGAGAGGAAATTGCTTCATTCAAGAAGAAATTGAGTAGCTTGGAACTGAAAATTCAGGACGAAAAGGCATTGTCTGCTGAATTTGCAAGGCGGTATCATGATCTAGAGACACTGGATGTGCAGAGAAATGAGCTCAAATCTCAACTCCAATCTGCAAATTCACAAATTGTTGACCAGAATGAGAAGGTTAAAATGCTTGAAGAGATTGTAGAGAAACACAAGCCATTGACTGCAGAACTGGAATCTCAACTCAAGTCGGCGCAAGCTGAAACCAAGAACTTGAAGGAGAATGTCAGTCTGTTAGAAAAGAAGCTGGAAAGCCAGAAGAACTTGTCATCAGCTTACATAACTGCATTGGATGCTTCTGAAGAGCAGAAGAACAAATTGGCAAGTCGGTTTGAGCTCAAAGAGAAAGAAGCAGAAAAATTGCACAGAAAGATCAGTTTACTCGAGGAACAAATGCGTGAAGAGAGAGCACAATCGGCGGAATTTGCTGTGCAATGTCAGAATTTGAAAGAGGGGTTTTCCAGCAAAGCTCCTGCTCATCAACCAATGAAGCCTATGGCAAATAAAAATCTTCACATTAAAAAGGTAAACTTCACAGTACTTACTGATTTCTCTTTTCTATTGCAATCAAATCTGGTGAGAACAGTTTCAGAAATCTCAATCATTTATAATGAGTAATGAAATATCACCAATTTCTACAGGAGAAAGAGCTAGCTCGTGCTGCAGGGAAACTGGCAGACTGCCAAAAGACAATAGCTTCACTGAGCAGGCAACTGAAATCTTTAGCCGACTTTGATGAATTCATCCCTGTAGTCGAGAATGATGGCACCTTAACTGAAAGCTGGGATGGCGATCTGAAGCTGTTTGATTCAGCAAGTTATCCAGCACAATTTGGCTGTTTAGCTGTAACATGATTGCTGCGGCAAGAAGATTGCCAAAATATTTGGTTTGTCTGTCACATGATTTGTTGTGATGAGAAGATTGCCAGAATCCTTCTCAGATGCTATATATATGGAGAGAAAAGTTAATACTTTATAGGCGCAAGTGTTCATATGGAAGCTCTGTTCATAGAGTTGTTCAAGGGAACTATGTAAAGATTAATGTTGTTCCCCTTGTCTTATGGAGATGACATCTTGATTATCTCTGCAAGCAGTGATCCATCAGATCAGAAATACCCTCACTTTCATAAAACTCCAGTGAAATTCTTGTGACACAAGAAGGGCCTAATTTAATTTCTGAAATACACATTTCTACTACTATGGTATGAACTAGTAGGAAACTAGCAACTAAAATATCTTTTTTTTGATAAAGGAAGATTTTATTAATTTCAAGACCATTACATCGAGAAGATACAAGTTCTTGAAACTTCTCTCGGCCTCTGTTTAGTAAGAAGCACACAGCTTAGAAAACACGAAAAACACACACACACTATCGACTATCAATCCGAAGACTACACCGCCACCCATGCACCTGGGTAAAAAAGTTCTTGGCCACCTACAGCAATCGATGCGAAACCTCCACCATAATAATTCGCAAATCCGGCTTCTGAAGCACAGCCCATGTACGCAGCCAATGGGAAGCAGCATAAATAACCTGCAAAGGGGAAGAGTTGGATTTCCTTTCAAAGACTATAGCATTCCTGTTTAACCAAAGAGACCAACAAATAGTTGCAGCTCCTAGTAAAGCAACATTTTTAAGATCCTTCTGAAAACAACTAAGCCAGTTTCCAAACATATTAGAAACACTAATAGGTCTAACAATGCCCCAAGCTAAATACAAAAAGCCCTAAACCATACGAGCAAATCGACAGTCAAAGAAAAGGTGCCTAATTGTCTCCATTTTGTGACAAAAGCAACAAATTTGACTACTCTGCCAATTATGTTTTGCCAAATTGTCCTTAGTCAGAATGACTCCTCTTCTAAGATACCACAAAAACACTTTAATTTTTAGTGGGGCTTTTAACTTCCATATGCGCTTGTTTAAATTAGGAACATCACTTTTAATTAGCGCCAGGTAATGAGACTGCACCGAAAATTGTCCAGATTGACACAATTTCCAGCGAAATTCATCCTCATCCTGTGTTAAATGTACATTGGTAATGCGTGAAAGTAAATCATTCCACGCCACCAACTTAGGACCAATCAATGACCGTATCCAAGATACGTTTGGTTGAGGGGCCGTGAGAACTGCAGCAATGGTTGAGTATTTCATCCTTGTGATGCTATATAACCCAGGATATTGATCTTTGAAAGCGCAGCTTCCAAGCCAAATATCTTCTCAGAATCTTACCTGTGATCCATTATTGATTTTGAAGGTTCCAAAATGAAGAAAATCTCGCTTTACCTTCATCAAACTTGACCAGAAATACGAGTCGCCTGGATTCCACTCAAACTGTACTAATGGTTTAGATCCAAGATACTTATTTCTAAGAAGCTGCTGCCAAGTACCATCCGATGATAAGAGCTTAAATAACCATTTACTCAGAAGAGCGATGTTCTTAACCTTTAAGTCGTGAATCCCCAGACCCCCTTGATCTTTGGGTTGGCATAGAATACTCCGTTTGGCAAGGCGATATTTTCTTTTCCCCTCATCACCTTGCCAAAAGAAACGAGAACGGAAATAATCAAGTTTTTTAAGAACCCCTTTAGGAATCTCGAAAAAGGACATCATGTATATTGGAAGACTACTCATCACTGAATTTATAAGAGTAAGCCTGCCACCAACTGAGAGGTGCTTCCCCTTCCAACCGCTAAGTCTCTTTTCGAATCTCTCTTCCACCTTTTTCCAATCTGAATTTCGTAATTTCTTAAAATGGATAGGAATTCCTAAATACTTCAGAGGGAATTCCCCTTGCTTACAACCGAAGAGATCTAAATACTACTCTAAAGAATCCTGGGCCTCACCAAAGCAGATTAACTCACTTTTATGGAAATTTATTTTGAGACCCAAGATTTGCTCAAACGCACAAAGCAATAACTTCATGTTACGAGCTTTATCCAGATCATTTTCCATAAATAATATTGTGTCATCTGCATATTGTAAGATAGATAAGCTTCCATCAACCAAATGCGGCACTACTCCACCAATTTGCCGCTGTTCCTTAGCTCTACTCATCAAAACTACCAACATATCTACGACAATATTAAACAATAGCGGGGACAAAGGATCACCTTGACGGAGACCTTTTCTCGTTTGGAAAAAACGTCCCACTTCATCATTTACATTAACCGCCACACTACCTCCCGAAATAAAAGACTTAATCCAAGAAATCCACTTAGATGAGAATCCTTTCATTCGGAGGGTCTGAAACAGGAAAGGCCATTTAACCTTGTCATAAGCTTTCTCAAAATCAATCTTAAAGATAACCCCACTCATTTTTTGTCTATGCATTTCGTGAATAGTTTCATGCAGGATGACAACCCCTTCTAGAATGTTTCGACCAGGCAAGAAAGACGTCTGTGTTGGACCAACTACCTTGTCCGCAACCAAATTTAATCTGTTTGTAGCCACCTTGGTAAAAATTTTGAAACTTACATTTAGGAGGTATATTGGTCTGTATTGCTGTATAATATTCGCTTCCTGAACTTTGGGAATAAGAGAAATTATTCCAAAATTCAGGCTAAAAAGAGGTAGGTCTCCAGAGTGAAGCTCCTGGAACATGATCAAAAGATCGTCTTTAATAGTATCCCAGAATTTCTGATAAAATTCCGCAGGGAAACCATCTGGGCCAAGGGCTTTGTTATGTTCCATCTGGAAAATAGCATCTCTAACTTCTTTCTCAGTGAACTGAGCAGTCAGAAAAACATTTTCCTCCTGGGAAACTTACGGCATATCGTGATTGTTTTCCTCATCGAGATCTAACAAGCCCTCCTCTGGATCCCCAAAAAGTTCTTTATAAAACTTGGTGATGTAACTTTCGCCCAAGAAGACATTTTTCACCTTTGCCTGCTGATAATATTTAATCTCTTCCTCTCTAAGAAGACTGGCCAAGTGCTCCCTAGCCTGAGCGAGATTCTCTTGCTCGAATTCAGACAGATCCCTAAACTCAGCAACAATATCCAGCTCAGTGATTATTGCTTGTAAATCACTTTTCTTTTGCTTATAAACACCGTTAATATGCAGAGCCCAACCCCGAAGAAAACTCCGCAAATCCCCATTTTGCGGTTCCATCGTTGGACAGAATTATTGCCTCTCACCGGTTTGTTCCAAATTTCCACCACCTTGTCATGAAAATCTTCTCGGGTAAACCAGCTAGATTCAAATCTAAACTCTTTAGCTATCCCAGAGAAAGCTGGAACTCCGGTGTCAAGCAGAAGGGGGGTATGATCTGAGATGCCTCTGTCCAAAGCCTGAATTATAAATATCTATCAAAATGGTTTAACAACTTGATCCGAATTATATGGTCTAGCGATTCCTCTGGCGTTTCCACCTTTCCTCTTCATGGATCCCTCTAATCTCCATGGATTCTTCCGCCTCTCTTACTGCAAGGATAGATTTCACTCCTGGCATTCAATTCAAGGAGGTTGTCCAACTCCGTTTCCGTTCTACGGTTCACCCGCTTTCTCTTTCTTGTGATTTTTGTCTTGTTCTCTCGTTTGGTCGTGCTTCGTTCAGAATCACAGAACATTCAGCTGCTATTGCTTTACAATCAGCTTTGGGTGGCAGTTTAGCAGACTTAAATGTGATCCATTTGAGTGGAATTGTTTCAAGTTTTCAGTTTATTCAAAGCATGTAGGATTTCTTATCTATTCTCTGCGGTCTTATGAGTGCAAAGACTTCAAAATTTATTTTCATCTCTGGGGTAATGGAGGTCCAAACTGGAAAAGAGAGTTTGTTCACTGGAATTCTGAATGTGATTTGGAGTGGACTCTAGTTCAGAATAGAAAGCATTTTCGTTTATCAAAACCAGTTTTATCAAAGCGCAGGCAGCCTACCAGGCAAAACCATCTTTTGCGGACATTGTGATTGGAAAGCAAATAAGAAACTCTGATTATCCAAGGAAACTTCATAATCAGCCTCCAGTTCATCCGTTTGCTTATAGTTCTGGGTTCAATTCTTTCAAATCTCAGACCCTCAAAGAAAAGCAGAATAATCTGGATTCTCAGACGGTAATTCATTCGGTACTCCCACGATGCCCTCGAAGTTCCACAGTTTTTTCTACTCCTCCCAACAAGCACCAATCTCTTTCTAGAGATAATATTTCGGTCGGTTCTTTGAATGATCTATCTCGGAATTCTGCATGGTCCGACATTATCACTTGTTCAAGATGCTTAGCGATGGGGCATTCTTCTAGACAATGCTCCAACCAAATACGTTGTAGACTCTGTTTTAATTATGGCCACCGTGCTCTAATCTGTTTCTCAAGAAAGAAATCTAAACTGAAATTTGTTAGACGTTTTGCATCTTTCCCAGCTCAACTTTGGCAGGATATCTCTTCCTGGTTCCAACCTTCTCATATCCTGCGGCAAAATAAACGGCCTCCTACTTTCAATAGCTTTACTGAACTTGCTTCCTTCCTCTTCAAGTCGCCAAACAAATCTTCTGAAGACAAAAGTGCTCTTGTTCTTGCTGTCCCGAATCCTGTTGCTAGAAAGATTCAAACTGCTGTAGTAGACACAATGTCGAACTTTGCTGTCAACTCATATCCCTTTGTACCTCATGGGATCCAGCTTGAAGATTTCAACGGCAGACCTCAACGTTCTTGGGTAAGCATCCCGATGGTCCAGCGACAACATGAGAATTTTGCAGTGGCAACTTTGATTCCTTCCATAAATAGAGAAGATTATATAGAAGCTTGTCAGGCAATTAAGACCTTTTTATAGCAGAATCACATGGTGCGTGTTCTTGATATATTCCCTACTCCCTTTGGCATTGGATTATTCCAGTTTGGCAGTATTCTCCAACGTAATTTGGTGGTGAGTGGGAGTCCTCATCATGTTTTTGGACCAAACCATCATGTTTCTTTTGTCAAGCATGATGAAACTATCAATATTCGTAACAATATCTACATGAGAATTTGCTGGATCATGTTGCTTGGCTTTCCTTTGGACTGCCGTTCTGTAGAGATCATTGCAAGAACAATCTCCTCCTTTGGTACTCTTTTACATTGGCACCGAAATCCAAGAAACAAAGCAAGTGTAGTTGTCAAGGTACTGGTGTCTGACAAAAACTCAATTCCAAGAGATATAGCTATCAAATTTGGATCTAATCTAGAAGGTAATGGGATCACCATGACGGTCCCGGTTTATATCCTTCATTCTGACTTTCCAGATGCAGATCTCGGCGAGGAAGATCCCCTTCCACGGAATAATGGTAACCCTCATCCATTATTTGCCTTCCCAGGAGGTGGGGGGATCAATGCTCATGGTGATCCTCTACTTGCTCATAATGCTGATGCTACTGGAGAACCGCACGAAGACAATGGATTCGAAAACAATGATTATGGTTTTGAGGGATTTGGACAAGAAGCCAGCACAATGTAGTCTGATGTTCCCCTTTCAGTTGGTTCGGTACTCCCATATGCTTCTGCTGCTCTAACCTCTATAGTCCATCATCCAATGTTGGATCTAAGCATCGCAGCCATCCGAGACTCAGGTATTTCCAGGAAGCCATTCTCTGTCGGGGGATCAACTACAACAGAAATATCTTTTGAACAATTCTTTGAGCAGACTTTGTCAAGTACCAAACTTCAGCCATCTGGCTTACCATGGCTTCCAAACATACCATGTCATCTAATAAACTTGCTTTTCATGTCTTTAGATGCAAAGAGAATGGTCAAAGCTGTCTTTGCAGGTCACTGTCCCTTTGCAACCTTCACTTCAAGCTTTCCTTTTTGATGTGGAGTCTCCTCGCAAGAAGGTCAAAGTCATGAGGTGCCTGACCTTCAATGTCCAACAACAGTCTTCGGCTGCTTTTCCTTCCAAATGCTTTGACCCAATCAAGAAGAGAAAAAAAGGAAATTCCCTGCCCTTTGGTAACTTCTGAAGTTCGTCGGAGTGCTCGCAAAAAAATGCCCAAGGAATGACTTGAATTGGTGCAACTGCCTATAAAAGGTCCAGAAATTGCTATCCCGCAGCGCATTCAACACACTCCACCCATTCGTAATAAGCAACAGCCAGAACCTTATCTCTCGGTCTCCATACTGCAACGAATTTATATTGATTTCTGCAACGTTCCTCCTGTTGTGTTAACGTTTGAAGCTTTGATGGCTGATCCAGTGGTTCGCATTGAAGATGATGCAGTTTCAGCATAATTACAGTCAATTCTTCAATATTCCTTGCTGGTTGAAGCCTCCTAATAACAGCACCAGGCTATAGTCTTACGTCATTTGGACTTCTTATATTAGATTTCATTTCTATCATTACTGCACAGACATTGCTTTTTTGTCATTCTATCTGCGGTCTGTCGTTTTGCTGAATATATATTCTTTTTTGTCTATCACCACCTGCAATTCCTTCTTGTTTGCATTATTTCTTTTATATCCTATTGTATTGTAAAATGGGGTAAGACCTAGCAATGCCCCTATCCTAATCCTGTGAACCACATGACAATCAATGAGTCAAATCAATCGTAATTGGAATGTCCTTTGCTGGAACATAAGGGGTATAAAGTCAGCTCATAAATGGCGAGCTTTAAGAGACAAAATCACCGAAAGTGCTTGCAATGTTATCTGTCTATAGGAAACTAAAAAAAAGAAAGTTTTGATATCTCATACATTAGACAGTTTTGTCCAAGGAGTTTTGATCAATTTTTATATTCTCAGCCAGTGGGTGCCTCGGGAGGTATTTTAATAATCTAGCAAAGCTCTATTCTCTATGGCCAAATGTTACATAACTTACACTTCGCTTTATCAGTAAAATTCACTTTAGTCCATTCTTCGAAAATATGGACCTTGACTTGCGTTTATGGTCCATGTGCTTATCCAGAACGTGCTATTTTCACTAATTAGCTATAAGGCTTGCACATTCCAACTGATGATAATTGGCTAATTATTGGAGATTTAAACTTTATTCGTTTAACACAGAATCGCAACAGAAGTGGCGGAGACATGAATGATATTTTCATATTCAATGGAAGCATCAGCCAACTGGGCTTAATTGAGCTCCCTATCAAAGGACGCTCATTCGCATGGAGTAATATGCAACAAAACCCGCTTCTGGAGTATCTAGACCGGTTCTTCACTTCAGTAAGTTGGACAGTTACTTACCAACACATTGGTTAAACCACTTACTAGAAATATATCTAATCATATTCCATGTGTAATTTCTATTCAAACTGCTATCCCAAAGGCAAAAATTTTCAGATTTGAAAACTATTGGACATAATACCCAAGTTTCTTTGACACTGTTGAATATTACTGGAATATGCCATGTTAATTAAAAAGTGCAGACTCGGTTCTCACAGCAAAGTTCAAATTACTACGTCGTGGATTAAAAATCTAGAGTAAGAGAATCTCACACTTATCCATTCTAATCTCTCATTGTAACATGGTTATTAACATTATGGATGGACTGGAAAAACAACGATGTCTATCTACACCAGAATGGAATTTCAGATCCATTATAAATAAGCATCTTCTTTGTCTTCTCCTCTCTAAGAAAATTTATTGGAAAAAGAGACGCACGATTCGTTGGGTAAAACTTGGAGATGAGAATACGAAATTTTTTCATGCCTTAGCCACTGTGAATTACAGACGGAACACAATCACTCTGCTAGTCACTTCAGATAATATTACTGTTACAGGGCATCATGATAAGGCAATTTTATTATGGAACTCTTTCAGAGATCGATTGGGTACATTTATTTTGCCATCAATGCTTTTTTAACTTAAAAGATTTGATCAAGGGCCTTGATATCCTTGCGACATGATTTTCTCATGAAGAAAGCGATAACCTGGTAAAAGATATGCCTATTGATAAAGCCCCGGGGCCAAACGTTTTTAATGGCCACTTCATAAAAAGGTGCTGAAACTTTATTAAAGCGGATTTCTACTATCTTAGCATAGAATTCTATGACAATAAAATTCAGCTACAGAGCATCAATAATTCTCTTATTACTCTAGTGCCAAAAAAGTCAACTCTAGAGGGGGTCAATGATTATCGACCTATTTCCATGCTAAATTCATCTCTCAAGATTTTGACAAAGTTACTCGCAAACCGTCTACAAAAAATAATTCTTCAGCTAGTCCAATCCAATATGGATTCATCAGAAATAGAACAATACAAGATTGTCTAGCGTGGGCTTTTGAGTACATACACCAATGCCAATAGTCCAAGAAAGAAATTCTAATCCTCAAGTTAGACTTTGAAAAGGATTTTGATACTGTGGAGCATATTGTCATTATTGAAGTAATGTAAAGAAAGGGTTTCCCTGAAAGATGGATTAATTGGATAAAAACTTTACTCAACTCTGGTACATCTAAAGTTCTTCTAAATGGAGTCCTAGGCAAGCAGTTCCAATGTAAATGAGGAGTTAGACAAGGTGATCCATTATCCCCCTCCTTTTTGTATTGGCAGCTGATCTTTTACAATCCATAACGAACAAGGCTCACCAAAGGGGAGTTTTCTCTCTACCAGTTCCATCCTCAATGGATAGTGACTTCCCCATTATACAATATACTGATGACACTTTAATAATTATGGAGGCCAGTGCTAGACAACTATTATGCTTGAAAGCAATTCTAAATTCTTTCCATACCTCTACGGGTCTGAAGGTAAATTAGCACAAATCATTTTTGGTACCAATCAATGTCCATGAAAGGAAATTATCAATTCTAGCTCAAACTTTTGGATGTAGAGTTGGATCCATGCCTTTTACTTATCTGGGCTTACCTTTGGGGATTACAAGACCAAGAATAAAAGATTTCTCACCATTATTAGACAGAATTGAGAGAAGATTATCAAGTTGTGCATCCTACTTATCCTATGGTGGCTCATTGCAAATTATTAACTCAGTTCTATCAGCCCTTCCCACCTACTACATGTGCTCACTGAGAATACCAAAAACAGTGATAAATAATATTGATAGAACAAGAAAACATTGTCTATGGTGTGGCTCCGATCTCAACAAGAAGGGTGGAAATCTAGCAGCTTGGGAATTGGTATGTTGACCAAAGAATAAAGGAGGTCTAGGTGTTATTAAACTCCAAACTCAGAATGAGGCTCTTCTATTGAAAAACCTCCACAAATTTTACAACAGACATAATCTTTCATGGGTAAAGTTGATTTGGTCCACCTATTACAAGGATAAAATCCCTCACTATTCAAGGATTCAGGGATCTTTTTGGTGGAGAGATATTTTGAAATACATCAATTCTTATAGAGGTATTAATATGGTTTTAGTGGGAACAGGAACATTAGCATTATTTTGGATAGATATTTGGAATCACAACATTTATTGCCTAAGATTTTCAACTTTATATACTTTTGCCAAAAAGAAAGAGAGCTCGGTATCATAATTTTTAAATAACCCAGGCAAAAGACATAATTTCAATCTACCGCTCTCTAATGATGCTTTTCATGAGTTCAATATGCTAATTGATGATATCCAAAGGTTCTTACCCCTGAATAATTGCACGGATGCTTGGACATACATTTGGAATACGAATGTTTACCAGTCACAAAAGTTCTATCAATATTCGTTTCATACAATGGTGGCACCAAAACACTTTAAGTGGATCTGGCAAAGTAAATGTGTGATGAAACTCAAAGCGTTCGCTTGGTTATTGATTTTGGATAGATTGAACACTAAAGATATACTTAATAGAAAACATTTTCAAATAGGTGATGACCTTTTTTGTGTACTATGCCATGATCAACATGTGGAGACAACGCATCATCTTTTATTCAATTGTTCCTTCAGTGTCAAATGCTGGAATATTATCAGAATGCTATGAGATAATACACAAGATATTGTCTTAAAGGTTGAACGTTCCAAGAACAACTTTGATTCTATCTTTTACATGGAAACTATTACTATTGCAGCTTGGGAATATGGAAGCAACAAAACGATTGGATATTCCATAATATTGCCCCAAGCTTATTGAACTGGAAAAGACTTTTTAAGAATGAGCTCACACTACATGTGCACCGTGTGAAAGACCAGCATAAACAACAATTATTAATTTGGCTAGAGACTCTTTCTTGATGTCTATCACATTTTGATATTGTAATTTTCCGTTAAAACCTTTAACCTTTGTACATAATCTTTGTACATAACATTTTTCTCATATATATATATATATATAGGAAAAATATCTTTTACTCCTAGGTGTAGTTACTCCCACCTTTGAAATACTACATAAACGAACTTGAAATACTCCTTTATCACTTTGGATACACTCATACACTAATTATAAGATACTCCAATGTGAGCCACATGAATATATATAGTCTTCCCTACCGTTACCACTCAAAAAACTAGTAGGAAACTCCCAAGCTCTGAACCAGGTTCAAATTTTAGATTTTCAGGAACAGCTTGCAAGTCATTAACACACTTCCTTTAGTGTGTATTGCAGAGATATCATGACAAAACCTTTATAATGCTCTATCTTAACCCAGTACTACCTACTAAGGTTTCAATACCGAAGGGACTAGTTATCACAACAGGGCTCCCCTCTTGTGTTGTCCAGGTTCTTAAAAAAGCGAACCTCACTACCACTGGTAGTATCAAAGTTAAGACATTATAAATTCATTAGCTATGTCTATCCCATTCCAAACATGTGGTTGCATGTTTGATTCAGGTTAAAAGTTTGCAAAGTTAAATCCTTAAATGATTAGAGCAAGACTTTCACATATCATTTGCCTTTCTGGACCACCTTAGCACACTGCCCTTTTCCACTTGCCCTAATCTAAATGATTACCACCCCAGTTGATTATCAAGCACCACGTGTTATCAACAAGTCAACATCGTTGCGTGACATCCATTGCCACTACAACTCAATATCGTAGTGTGACAACACATGACACATCAATTCATAATCATATTCCATATTCCATTACACAAGATTAACTTTTGATATTTCGAAGATCATGTGAAGTACGTGGCATGGCTAAGCATACTAATACAGTCTAACCAACCCATATTGATTTTAATATTAACCAACTATTAATAAACCAATCTAGAGTGACAATAGATCATGGCATACAAATAACAAGGTAGGGTATAGATCAATTGGACAGATTAGCTAGATCCTAATTTAATTTGAAATAGTTATACACATAAAATAACATGCATAAGGTAAAATCAATATAGCAATTTTATAGACTGTGTTCAACATGATCAAAACACAACTTATCTTAGAAAATGTCTTATTCTTACTCTGGAACCTGCTCTTGAGTCAACAGATCTTTCTCACACACTCCGAGCAATTCGACGTCTATGCGAAACAAGAGAAAAAGCCAAATAAATACCAAAACAGAGAGTAAATAAACTCTAAAAATCAAATAAAATTCATAACTAAATATATCTTAATTTTAAAATTTTATAAATTTGAATCACCTCAATCGGAGCTCGTATGAGAGAGAACGACGTCTCAGAAGATTCATAAATTCAAAAATCAGAAAATTAGAAAATCAAATAATAACCGAATTATTTTTTCTATTGAAAATTTGCTTTATTGCGTCAAGCTAACGTCAACCCTGCGCGAACCAAACGGGTGCTGCCACGTGGCTCGGTGCATGAACCCAGTCCACGAATCCAAGACAGTTCACCATGGACTCGGCTCATGCCGCTTGGATTTCTGCACGACACATGTGAGCCAACTATTGGCACAGTGACGGCACAATCCGAACCGTCCATCTAGGATCTAATGGCCCATGTCTATTATCGTTGATTCGGCCACACGACATGATGCGTTGGCAACCACGTGGCACACATCTAGCGGTTCCTCCTCGCATCTAACGGTAGCGCACACGGGCAAGCTCCAGCGGTGGTTTCCACGGTGGTGCTTAGCCGGACTTGGAGACAAAAGTACCTCTGACGGCGCTGTGACAACGTACTCGCTTCATTAACCTGCACATAAGGGAAAGCTCAACCCGGCGAACTCAAAGCTACCTTTAGTTCCGGTGGAGGGTCTTCAACGACGGAGATATCAAGAAAAAACAGCAGTGGAAGAGCTAACAAACTCTGGCGAGCTCCAACCGCACACCGACGACACCTCTGTGAACGATCTTTGGGGAAAAAACATTGTGGGAGATGGGGTTCATGATGCGGCACTTAGCGCGGCTTTATAGGCCCTAGGAAGGCTTGCACGGGCCGGTTTTCCTGGCGGAGGCGGCGCGGATTCCATGTCCTCAACGGAGACGTCGACGGCACTGAGCAAGAATCCCATCCGTCCACGTGGTAGGATATGCAATGGGGATGCGAGCGGTTACGATTCGCTCCGAGCCGTATACGAAACAAATGCTCAAGATGGGTTACGGTTTCGGCTTTGATCATGACTGTCGAATGAAGATCTAACAGTGGATGATTCACATTCTAGAATGCGGCCGAGCTGGGTTGATTCAAACCGCACAATAGTGGGCTGTGGTGAACAGTAATGGGCTCCGGCTCGATACCGTTTAAGGGATTTTTTTTGGGTTTTCTTTTTAAAATAATTTAGATAATTAAACTATTTATTTTTAGGCAGATAAAATATCAGGAAAAATCTCAAAAATACTTTGAGACGTTTTGAACCCAAATAAAATATTTTTAGTCAAACTTTATTTTAATTTTATTGATAATTAATTAGTTTTCACAAAAGGGCCAATATACTTAATTTAAAATAAATTCAAATAAAATCTAGAAAAATCTAATAAATTAAAAAAAACATAAAAATGCACAAATAACACAATAAATTAATAAAAAGCAAAAATTGGGATGTTACACTAGTAGAGATTACAAGGCTATTGGACTTCAATGTAATTTGATAATTCTTAAAGGACTTTGATAATAATTACATTCTATGTCTCAGGGTTGCTAACTGTTTTCTCATTGCTAACTTTTTTCTCAACTTAGTTACCAACTATATGGCACTGTGCAATTGATAGATAAAATACTTTGTTCTTTTATCATTTATACAAACATTTTTCGGCTCGCAACTAAAAAACCTGAGTCTTTGAATCTCCATTCATCTATGTTGTTGTGATCATCACAATGAGTGCATTGAATCAACACCAATATTAGGTATTTTATATGAAAATCCATACTATACAACCATCAATACTTGCATACTATGCATCAGTGTGGTAAAAGATAGTTTACGTTTTTTGCTAGAATAATATGATACTACTAAGTAGTTATATATTTATAATAATTTATTTACCGATTTGTTATCACTTCAGAAATATATGTGATAAAATATTTTGGCTTCATATAACTTTTGCATGATGTATAAACAACCATACCAAAATTAAAAACTAATGAGTTGTTATTAGTGAGTACTATTCTTAATTGTTACTAATAACTGATGTTTGTTATTTGTGTAATACTATATTGCTAAGCATCAATAGTGCACCCCCAATCTAAATTTTCTGGTTCCGCCACTAGGTGAAGCTTCAGTGTGTTCTTATGCTCGGAGAATCATGATAATCTTATTTGGCTGAAGCGTTTCTAGATACCAAACTTCGGTGATTGGCTAGCTCCTTGTTTCTTAATCAAATTGCAAATTGATGTGTTATTGCGTTCCAGAACATTAGAGACGAAATATGAGAAGACAACTACTGGATAACAAAATTTATCTAACTTTAATATGATTTGCCAAACAGAGTAAAAGGCTTACAGGAGCTTTAAAAGTTATCACAGCAAAGCACAACACATCAACCACAAAATAAGCCTTACGCAACAAATTGGTGACGGAAATCGAGCTTGAAATGCAACTAGACACAGAAAAAGATAACAAGGAACGCTCACTAAAATAACAAGGATAAAAAAAAACATGTTTTATTAGAGCCTTTAACAAACAACAATATCCTACAAGCCTTGATACCCTTTGTGGATTATTCCCGAACAGAAAAGATTAAACACAACATCCGACGACAATACCAAACGTAAGACCGTGAACATGAAAAGTTGACAACAATTGTACACTTGGGAGGCGAGCAGCTTGAAATTCTGCTAGCACAGGAATTTTACAACGATGCAGGAGATGTCGTCTTTGCTCTTTCTGCTCACAGCCTGCTCCGTCAGATGCTTCGCAGCTGCCTGCGCGTCCTTGAAGTCCTTGATTTCATCTACTGCCTCTTGGTTTGTCATAACCTGAATTTGTGTGATCTTTGCATTATAATCATTGTAAATGGTAAACACGTAGCTGACGCAACTTAGCAACTCATATATGAACTCAACAAACCATTTATTAATAGGAAAGTTAGTATAGTCCATTAAAAAAAAGAATAAGCTGCCAAACATAAGAGCACATGTAAGTAGGGATGATAATGCAACGGAAACAGTCGGTAAATTGTCGTTCCATTTCCATTTTTTTTATAGTAATGAAAACAAAATCGGAACCCCAAAAACGGATATAGAAACGGAGAGTAACGAAAACCGATGTGGATACGAAAATGAAACTAGAAAATTCCACAAGAATATAGTACATGACCGCAAAAATAATGTAACTCATTCCACCTCCAAAGCTGACACAAAAACAATGTTATTTATTAGTATCACTAGGAAGTTTTTTACTCAAGTTTGTCAGCTGAAAGCTTGCTATTTGTCCCCCAGATCAGACAATCATGTGCTCCTCCATATCATTATTGTCGACATCCTCTTGCTCCTCCAATTATAAAGGTGTAAATTGTGTAATGCCCTAAAAGTTGTATATTATTGTTCAATATTCATTCATGATTTTCTGAGATTTATTCTAGATTTTCTGGAGTTTATAAATGCCGTTTTGCTATTTCAGATTTATAAAATTAATTTATTAGTGAAAAACAAAACCAAAATTATGCTAAAAATAATTTTCCTAAGTTCAAAATGTTCCAAAGGATTTTTGAGAATTTTTCAGCATTTTTTAAGTCTATTTGATATTTTCTTTAAAGCCATTTGTATTTCTGAAATTATTTTAATTTGAAAATAAATGTAAATTCTCTGTTCTCCTTTTTGGGCCAAGTGGGCTAAGTTTCCGACAGAATTTCCGTTTCATTTATATGGAATTTCTGTTCCGTTTCCGTCGGAAATGCCTCTCCCATTTTCGTTTCCGTTTCCGTTTCCAACAAAAAAAATTATGTTTCTATTTCCGTACCGACATTTTCCATTTCTATTTTCAAAAAGGCTTCCGTTTTTGTTTTTCTCCGGAACAGTTAGAAATTCCGGTTCTGTTTTCATCCCTACATGTAAGTATTATAGATGCTGCAAGAACTAGAAGAATCAAGATTCTTAATTCGCACAGTACTCATGCATACCAAATTTCATGGCTTAATCCAGGAATAAACGCTACATGTGCCACCAAACCGGTTACTTCCTGTTCCATTATCTAAAAAGTTACTTCGTGTTCAAAGTCAAAGCACGTAGCGCATGCATATGTGCATACACATGGAGAAGTCTAACTGTCTAAGAGGACATGGTCCAGTTTGTTGAGCTTAGATATAGAATACAACACACTATAATGTAGGTATAATCCATCAGGAATGATTGGAAGAAGTTTTATAGGCATCACCTTCCATAAGCCATCGCTTGCTAGGATTAGAAAATCAGTATTCTCATCGATAGGTTCCTCAACCACATCAGGCTCAGAGCTGAGGTGCTTCTTCAAGCTCCCATCTCCGAATGCCCTTGCAACCGCCAGCTGCCCATCAACACGTGGTACATCTCCTGCAAGTGAGACAAGTTTGGAATTGAAGCTCAACAGATTACAGATCATATGCCTGTGTATTGTGAGTTGCGACCATGACAAGAAAGAAGCTGTTATTAGCAGGGTCCACGTAAGTGTCACTGCCAGTCGCTACTATACAGTAAAAACCTACTACATATGTCAACATGTCATTAGAAAATTCTCGGTAGAAAATATCCAAACTCAGAACCATTAAGTCGGAACGAAGATGCTGCTCCACACATACAGTTTAATGGTAGACATTGATAAGAGATGTCAGTTTACCTGGTAGGTTCGAAACAAAGCCACCTTTTTTCTCAATTGATTGTCGCTCCTTGTTTGGTTCATGATCAACTGAAAGCTGCTTTGCTACACCATTCTTTCTAATAACCGCTCGTGAATCTCCAACATTCGCAACCACTAACTTTACGCTCTTTTCGCTACCTATTAAGATGGCGGTAACAGCAGTGGAGCCTCCTCTTCCCAACTCAGCTGATCTTTCCAATATTTTCTCATCAGTAAGTTGATATGCTTTTCGGATAGCAGCTTCTGTATCACTCAAGAATTCTGGCTGAGGATGCAGGAGTCAATAAAATAATCAGCACCGTTGTGAATTAAGTTGACTATGTTCAACCACATGACATATTATGTACATTAAATCGCTCTCTTTATTGTTCTTCCTAGTATGGTTGTTGCAAGTAGACTGTAGCACAGACACCATGTATTCCAAACATATGTACTTCTTAACCTAACAAAAAGCCAAACACTTTTACCATGTCATAGCATACCATCAGCATTGCTGATTGTCCTGTAATTTTTCTCTCCATTAGGATATAAAGCTAGAGTAAACTTCACAAAATTACAACTTTAACGTCAAAACTACCAGAGAACTGCACATTTAAGTTTCTATTTCGCAGAACATTTAGAAGGAAAAAATTAGCAAAGAACTACAACTCTGTTACGAGGTGAATGACCTGACAGACCGGGTCCACTGTCAAGCACACAACGCTAATTCTTGCCATTACGGTGGCAAGACACATGGGCAGCCTACTCTTCCCTTGCGCTCCCCCCCCCTTCGGTAGGCCTATCTCTATTGTTAGGCTATCTTATCCTTTGGTTGGTTAGATAAGCATTGTTAGGTGAGGCCGGCTCTATTAAAAGGAGAGCTTGGCTGGTGTTTCAAGCAAGAACAGCGAAATAAGTCTTTTCTCATCCAAATCTTCACCCTCATCTATGGTCTGCCCTTCATCCCAAAGAAGCCATCGCCACCCGGCCGTCCTCTCGGCGGTGTTTACCCTGTAATAATCTAAGGATTGTTCCAATTAGCTAGCTATGCATCTTAAAAAGATGGTAGGGTAGCCACACGATCCTCTCGAAAACCCTAGGCCATCGCCGGCAAGATTCCCCTTTTTCTGTTGCCGATTGATGTCGCCAGACCTCACCAAAGCCTCATGCACCACACTAGCACAGTAAATAGCTTCCTGTTGTTGCTTTCTAGCTCACTACGCGATCGGTTTAGCTCCTAGCTATCTACTCCATCGTAGCCATGGAAGCCAGCAAGTTTTGCCACTGCATGCTGTCGCCGGTGAGACACCGAGCGTCTCCAGCCACGCCACTGCCACCCACATACTCGCCTCGGCTCCCGCCATGCATTTTGTTAGTTGTCGAGGAATGAGGAGCCCTAGCCTTTCCTTGGCCCTCAACCGGAGTCACCCATGCGCTCCTCTATTTTCCCACGGTGGGCACACTCAGACATGGCGCAGCGCCCTCCAGTGTGGGCCTTTGCTTAAGGAGGAGGAGGGAAGAGTGGGCCATCCACGTGGACTGTCGCGTAGAGTGGCCATGTGGCAGCCCGTAACGGTGAGGTTTCACCCTGCATGGCTGACAGTGGAATCGACCTGTCACAACGTTGCTCTCATGACGGGATTGTAGTTCTGCGAGAAAAAAGCTGCTAAATCTGTAGTTTTGAGAAATAGAAACTTAAATGTGCAGTTCTTCGATGGTTTTGACACTAAAATTGCAGGTTTGTAAAATTTACTCTATAAAACTACCATTCAAATACTTGACACATTTACAACACTCTCTTACTAACACCATTTCAGCATATAGGCAAGGCAGCAGTTAGTGAACTTTGAGCCTACAAAGATAATAGGAAGTTGAATTGAAGCATTACCTCCTTCAAGATGTTATCAAAGAGATGTGAGCGCAGAAAGTCTGGAACAGTGTGGCCCAGGTGGCCATCAAATATTGCAAACAAACCCAAATCATGCTCGCCAACTTGCCTGTACTCTGCCGCCAGGTAGTCCTCCATTGGATGATTTGATTTCCCCTTCACAAGATGGTAACCATGCTTCACACGCCTGCCTGACAATTTTGTCTTGCCTTTCCCTGTTTCTGGTCCTGATGAACTAAAAGCATCTTTTACCTGACAGAACAAAATATAATCCCTTGTCAGCCATGCTATGCAGATGACGTACACAACAGTAAACAAAGCAAATATATGCACTTGTTGAAAGCATCAAATACAATGAAGCTAACATCCCTGTTTTTTGCCATTGATTGCATCAAAAGAGTGAGCATCATAAGCCAGAAACACCAAAATGAATTTATCTATAATGTCATGTGTACATCCAGTAGGAGCATAACATAAGTTAAGTTGCAATTCCTAACAGTAGATTGAAACTCTCAAACTCACAAGCAAGAGCAACTCGTATCAAATGTTTTCCCAGGAGTTAATGTCTGGATATCTTCATGCGTACATCCAGTAGAGCATAACATTTCAAGTTAATTTGCAATTCCTAACCTTAGATCAAAACTCTAAAACTCACAGGCATGGGCAACTCGTTTCAAATGTTTTCCCAGGAGTAGTTCTTGAGTTCCCAACTGCCAAGGTTCTCACAAGGCAATTTCTGAAAGTTCTGTTTCCTCTGATCCTCAGCTATTTATAAATTATGTTATTTTAGGTTAGTAGGAAAAACAGGTAACTTTGCAAAAGGAAAGCTATTATGAGCCAAAAAAATTACAGGCTCAGTAATGTCCAAAATAAAACTAAAAAGAATTATCCTGTATAATGCCATCCATTGACATGATTGCATTTAAGAACTTTGAGGCTTGATCACAACAAAATGGATTTCATTTGGAGCACACCATTTTTTGCAGCAAAATTGAACTATATGAAACTTGAATGCCGATGTTATAAAATAGAAGCCTGTTGTGAATTTATACCTTCACTTCCATTTGTTAACAACTTAACATAGGATAAATCTACGAGATGTGCTTCTATGCTTTTCTTTTTTACAGTTACACAAATATTAAAGTATGAATGAAGGGTAGATGGTGATTACTTATCCAATCGTTTGCTTTAAGATTTGTACAACTTGTATTGGGAGGAAAAACATTAAAGCATTACTCTAAATCTACATATCCAGGTTATAAGTTATAACAATGTTTGGACATTCCACATGTAGATATGTTCTTACAGGGCACACCACACACCCACATGAACACAGAGCTAAAGATCTATCAGTGAGTATTGACAAGCATTTTAACAGAGTTTAGAAAATAACCACGATACATGGCCCAAAAGGCCAAAAACAATATACATGTTGTTCAAAATAAAATAGGGGTAAAAAAGTTCAATATTTGGCACACAAATTAAAGTCATATTAAACCAGCAATGATGCAGAATTTTTTAACTGTTAACTCAAATCTAAGCCTGTGTATATGATCCATTATATTGTGCCTTGCTACCAGACCCTTGTAACAAATGTTCTCTCTTGTCCCTAAAAGAGTTTTGTTTTCTCAATGGTTATTTTCTCCAGTGCTATCAGCAGGGAACAGAGATGTTTCATTTATCTGCTAATGGAATGACAATCCATGAACCATAACTCCATAAAGCCTAACACGCTTATACACAAAAATACCTTCGGTATTGCAATGATATTGTAGAACAAAAGATTTTCCCTTCTCTTGAAAATTTGTTTTTAACAAATTGATTCATTCAGCTAGTGAAAACCTACATACCTCAACCCCCAAATCGATCACCCCTTCGGGGCAAAAACATCATGCAACACAAAGATTCATGGGGTAGAGACCTCGTTGCTAAGATTCCATGTGTATAGGACCTCACAATCATGTGCATCCCCATTGGATCATCATTGGAAAGGTATATATTTGACCAAAAAAACACCCAATCGACGAGCATCATTCCAAAATTTCTCGGTACAAGACATCTAAATAAGCGCCTTCTGGCATGCGCCATTTGAAGGCACCTCAAACTTGAGCAATCAGCACACACCTTGGATGGAAGGAGGACCAGAAAAGGAAACATATGAAACAACGATGCACCTAACTCGCTAGATAGCGCAAACAGACACCAACAAGAGATGAAAAAGGAGGGCACAAGCAGAGCTTACGAGAGTAGTTTCTTCTTACCTTGTCCTTCATCTTGTGGTAGATTTCCTTGCCAGCCATTGGTTGCTTCCTGAAAACCTTGATTCAGAGTCCCTGCCTGAAATTCAACCAACCTGGCAGCGGACAAATGGTTTCTTGAAATTCAGCCACCCCTTAAAATCACACCCTTTACTTAAAATCACACCCTTTTCTTTGCTCTCTCTCCAACCAAAACAATACGACTGATGGTTGGATCAGTTCGGAGCAATCAGCAACATTACAAAATTACAATAATTGAGGGAGGTGTGGGTTGGTGGTGGTGGGGGCTGGTCTGCTTTGGGGGGTAGGGGAACATCGAGGAAAGAGAGGGGGGACTAGATCTTGGATAGAATCGGTTGACCCGAGATAGGGGAGATTGGGACATGGACATGTCAGGCTGGGACAAGAGAGAGAAAGAGAAAAGCATTGGTTTTTCCGCCTTCCTCTTCATGTTTCACACTCAGGACAGCAGGATTGATTTCATGTGGAAGGGAAGATTAAGGAGAGAGCCGCCAGCCGCGGCACTGCCCCCAAAAATCAGCATTTGTCAAATCTGGCATCTGGAAAATCTGGAGTTTCATGAGAATAGCTAAAGGCTTACACCATTCATTTTTTTTTCTCACAAACTGTAATAGAATTCAATTATTCATGCTATAGATAAAATTGACTTGGTCTCCACGAGCTACAAGCTGGGGCGACAAATACAAGTTATTGACTAGGCCGGCTTCCTCTGTTGTCACGAAAAGAAACAGGATTGGCTCAGTCGTAATCAATAAGCTGTGACATCACCATTATGTCATATAGCAAATCATTTGTGTTTATATTTATTTTCACCTAGTTCGGGAGCTTGGTTGTGCAGTTTTGCAGTGTGGAAGAGGGCAGCCATGGTTCAGTCCAAAAATTATATGGAATATGCAGAACTATATAAACAGCGTTCACCTAGTGCTAGGTGGGCGTTCAAGGTATCTAGCGGCTAATCGCCTATTAGACGGGTTGACGGTCTTCTAGGGAAACAGTGCTACTATCTCT
Source organism: Guadua angustifolia (assembly GCA_036346375.1). Lineage (NCBI taxonomy): Eukaryota > Viridiplantae > Streptophyta > Magnoliopsida > Poales > Poaceae > Guadua > Guadua angustifolia. The sequence goes on along the minus strand of CM070513.1, from coordinate 12,420,053 downwards.
AGTCATAAATAGTTATCGTTTTGAGCATAGGTGCAGTTAAATTTTTAAAACTTTGATTGTTAATATCTTTTTAAATATATAAATTGGATACAAGAAAATCATTCGTCTGGAGGGCATGTGGGCTTCAAATATCAGAGTGGTAACAAATTAAGGTAGATGTTATAACTTATAGTTTTGTGAAACAAATGTTCCTAAAATTTGGAGTTCTCTAAAATAAATTCTAAAACCTGTAATGTTTTGATAGTTTGTATAAAAAACTTGTAGTTTTACAAAATTTACTCTTTCTTTTAAGAAATGTTTTCCGAAATTGTGAGGTTTCACATAGAAAGTTATGTAGAATTTCGTTGGATAGTGTTAGTCAATGTTTTTCTTTTACCTTTGTTCTGTGGTGCATCCTTTTCGATGTTCCATCGCATGGTGTGTATCATATGGAGGCTCAGTCTGCAACATCTATAACACCCTAGCCTAAAATCCACTCAACGCTTAGCCCAATGTGGGGCAGACTTGTGCATGTGTAGCACTTCACTTATACTTTTGGTCTCACTTCGTGTAAAAGGGTTAACTCAAAGGTGCTATATTTGGACCTGTCGGGGATTGGATATCTCCGATGACGACCTTTGTACCTCAGCGGCTAGCCGATCACCGGCCATGTTCGCTCTTGGGCGGTGTCCCCAAGGAAGATCCTCGGGTAAGTCGTCTCCCAGACCTACCCCGACCTCAGTCAAGCTCGCCCCTGAGCATGCTTGCTCAGGGGTATGCAACCGGCGACCAGGTCCACAGGAAGGGCCTTGGGCATCGCAAAAAGCCGGGCACGCTCCACAAAGACGACGTGGCATTAATCACTCGGTGCCTCGAAGGACAGTACGGCCACGATCTGCGCCTCCTATGCCACGTAGCGGTATGGCGAAAAGCAGGAGAACAGTCCACTTACATCCGGGAACAGTGGCGCGCTGCTCCGTAATAAATGCTGAAACGCTGTAATCATCTATAAATACCCCCTCGCACGTAGAGTTTGGGGCTCTCTCTCAAAACGCTCAATTCTCGACTAGATAGACACCCTCCTTTACTCTTTTTTTTCTGTATGTAGCCGTTGCTTGCTGGAGGTCTGGAGGCTTGTCCTTAGAATCATCCAGGCCCCCCGAGCAGGCGCCCTGTAATCCAACTTTGGAAACTAGTGCAATCACTGGACGTAGGGTTGTTATCTCTCCCACGAGAGGCCCGAACCAGCCCAAAAAAGACCCCCTGTTGATTGTGCTGTCTTGATCCGTAGCTCGGCAGGCCCTCAGACGCTACACCCTCTACTATCTCTAGTCATAAATAGTTATCGTTTTGAGCATAGGTGCAGTCAAACTTTTAAAACTTTGATTGTTAATATCTTTTTAAATATATAAATTGGATACAAGAAAATCATTCATATGGGGGCCATGTGGCAGCCACACAACCCGTTTGTCATGTTTGGTTTTGGTCAATTCAGATTGTATGACTGCCATATGGGCTTCATATATCAGAGTGGTAACAAATTAAGGTAGATTTTATAACCTATAGTTTTGTGAAACAAATGTTCCTAAAATTTGAAGTTCTCTAAAATAAATGCTAAAACCTGTAATGTTTTGATAGTTTGTATAAAAAACTTGTAGTTTTACAAAATTTACTCTTTCTTTTAAGAAATGTTTTCCGAAATTGTGAGGTTTCACATAGGAAGTTATGTAGAATTTCGTTGGATAGTGTTAGTGAATGTTTTTCTTTTACCTTTGTTCAGTGGTGCATCCTTTTCGGTGTTCCATCGCATGGTGTGTATCACATGCAGGCTCAGTCTGTAACATTTATAACACCCTAGCCTAAAATCCACTCAACGCTTAGCCCAATGTGGGGCAGACCTGCGCATGCGTAGCACTTCACTTACATTTTTGCCCTCACTTCGTGTTAAAGGGTTAACTCAAAGGTGCTACGTTTGGACCCAACATGTATTATATGATACTACCAACGCACTTTTAGACAGCCAATGTGGGACTAAACCCATCATCGCTCCACATAGGCCATATGAGCATTCACAATAACGGGTTAGGATATTACATTCACACCCTTAAGAGTTGACGCCCTCGGCAACACACTGTATACATGGCAAAATGCCTAGAACCACCCCTCGATACACATCTGTATATCTAGTGCTGAGCACACCGTATACATGGTAAATGCTTAGAACCACCTCTCAGTACACGGTCTTGTGTCTAGTGCTAACGCATACACCATGCCATGTGTTCACTCTGAGCCCGCACGCACTATGCACCTGCCTCTATCCCACACATGTTTGTGCATGCAAGAAGGTTGATACTTTGATGCAACTGTAACATCTTGTCCCAAAATTTGCTCAATGTCCATGCCACTGTGGGGTATATCGGCGCACATGCAGGACCTTACTATACTTTCATCCTAACTTCGAATAAAAGGGTTAACCTGCAGGCGCTACTTTCGGATCCAGTAGGTATTATATACTACTGTAGCTTACTTTATAAAGGCAAAATAGGACTAATCCCACTCTCCTTTCACATGGGCCTTCACCCTAACAGCTCGGGATATTACAACATCTTCATTATGGTGGGGAAAAAAAGGCAAAAGTGATTACTCCTATCTAAAGTGACATATTTTGTCTCTTACAAAAAAAAAATTGGCAACTAAAAGATTTTTAGCAAAATTAGCTACAGGATTCTGTATATTATCGATATTTGCTTGGGGACACTCCAAAGTCGTGGTTTGTCTAGAAAACACTCTAAAATGGTAGTCATTTGCCATCACACACTAGAACGACTAAAATAATATTTTCTATATTTTGAAGAGAGAATATCTCACATATGTTCAATTGCCCCTTTTGTTCTTAATCCGGAAAAATATAAAATTAACTCCAAAAATTCTGAGTGAAATAAGAGATCCCAATTAGATAATTTTGAATTTAAATAAATTTTTTAGGTCGCGATAACCTCTAATTAATCATAATAAATACTTTTAAATTTTAGAATATTGGAAAGGATTTTTAAAATCCATATAATTCTAGAAAATTCTCAAAAGATCAGAATTACATTCTGAATGAAATTTAACCCAAAATGGTAATTCTGGGATGTTAAAAGGAGGGAGAGAGTTTCTTTATTTTCTTAACAATTTTGTGCCAAGGGAAATTTAGATATTTTGCGCATATTTTCTCTCCTCCTTGCTAATATACTCCCTCTATTCTTTTTTACTTGTAGGTTTTTTTTTTTAATTTTCATGGTCTTCAAGACGTGACTTTGATCATTAGTTTTTATAACTTTACATTAAGTGTACTAATACAATTATAATATTACTAAAGTATTTTTGAACAATACATCTACTGATGTATTTTTCATATAGCTAATCTAGATATTTTTAAATGTATGATGATCAAACTTTAAAAATTTTAACAGCACAGATTCTAGGACATCAAGTAAAAAAGAACAAAGGGAGTAATACTAGCTTAATGAGTACAGTGTGTTGCAGCAAATGGCCGTAATTTTGGAGTGTCTTCTAGGGTAACCATGATTTTGGAGTGTTTTACCACTAATGCTGACATTTAACAATATCACATAGCCAATTTTGCCAATACTTTTTGTATGGAAAGCGCATGCACTTGAGCGATTTATCATCATTTTTCAACACAAGATATGTCGAAATGCTACCACTTATCAAGCAGTGCCAAAAAAAACTGCAAAACCAGTAGAGACTGTGCAAGAAATAAATTCTAACAGTTATTGAAAAGCCAAAAAAAAAAGTCTGATTGCTTGCCAGTTCTGTACTGATGAGTTGTAACAAATCTATTTAGACATTTCGACCTATACCAGTATGGAGCTTTTTGATACGCCAAAAAGTAGTTGGAAAGATTAATCATTCATTACATCTGAAAACAATAGCGTAGCCAACCCAGGCAAAAGCCTAGGGCCGGCCCAAAGGCCATTAGAACAATTCTTAAATTTTTGTAACTTTTTAATAGAATTTACATTGTAGTTTTAGGCCAGGCCTCGGGCCTAGACCCGGGTGGCCCGAGGCCTGGCTCCACTTCTGTCTGAAAAGGAGGATAAATTTTGCTACACTTATGCATCAATCCTTCCATTCGAAGTGGAAAGTAACAGGATGGGATACTGGGATATAGCCTATCCAACTGGTGTTAAGTTCTTTGAAAGAGCCACCAACAGTAGCTACACTATATTAGAAAGAACTGAAATCCCCCACCCGCCGCCGCCCCGCGGGGCCGTACCTTCAGAATTGGTAATGCACGTTCCAAAAGTCGGCAGTGGGTTTCGTATGCAAAACTCCCATTGGTTTCGTGCAAGTCAAAAGTCTCGCCGTCAGTAACAGGGAGGGAGGCATGTGACGACGTGACTTACTTGCCAATCAACAGGGGTGCCATTAATCACAATTATAATGTAAGAGGAGATATATGTTATCGATACATCGAGTTTGACTCACGACGAGCTGCTCAATTAATGGTCAATAGTGTCATTTTACTAGCATATTTCGAGTTCTCATAGTGTCTGAATGGAATTAAGTCGCATCTAGTGTTAGCAAATGTGTTCTTTACCACCATTTCCTCCACAGGCCGGAAAACAACTCAGTTTGGCACACCTTCCAGCCATTGGTGTGAACAACTGAACTTGTTTTCACCTTAATGGATTAGAAGTCATCCTTCCATCTGAACAACATACCAAGGGATGCTGGTGCCCATCATGTTGACTACCATTCCAGGGTAGCAATAATGGTTCATCAAACTGATCACGACACACAAAAAGGAAATATACACAATAACAGCAATGAGCAACCTGGCCCTTTTGCCCTACGAAAGCGTACACTGTGTCAGCTGTGTTGACTGACTACATAGCATGACTTGACTCAGCTGTGTTGACTGACTGCATAGCATGACTTGACTCAGCTGTCGGAGCAGCAATGGCCTATATCGTACAAAAGAATGGCAATAATTTGGCGATGAACAGCAAGATAGGGATGATCTTGGCGTCAGGAAAGAGAGAGAAAGAAAAGAAAAGGAATGAGGGTGTGTAACTGGTACAACAGCTGGAGAGCTGGAGAGATTGATCATCTGATGAAGGCGTGCCTTCTTGCCCTCTTTGGTCCACGTGAAGCTGTGGCGACTTCGGCTTGGTCACATTCTTCGTGGATCTGCGAAAACAGCACTTGCAAATTTGTGAGAAAACAGCACTCAGGAATCTGAACACCGGGGGTGGCAATTTTTGGTCGTTTCTGCTAACCTCTCTGGACGGAATGGTCTGTCGAACTTTGGGAGAGGCCGTGCGTGTGGCACCATGGTCCTCCTCAGCTGTTTCAATGCTTTCTCTTCCTCGATCTTCAGACACAGAATACAGCTGTTAGTTGCCAGAGCATATAAAAAAATGCGTGCACTATGGAAACATTTGAGGAACAGGTAAGATACGGATACAGTACTTTCTGCGCAAATTCGTTCTCCTCTCTCAACCTCTTGTAACTAATCTCTTTTTCCTTCACCTGCATCGCAACAAAACGCTCCGTAAAATCTCCTGATAAATCTGAATCTTTCAGAGGTTCCAATGAATGATAGAAAGAAAAGTCGCAGGCATGTTTACTGACCATGTTATCAAATTCTGATCTTTGTACCGCCCTTTCATCAACATGCAACGCAAATTGTTGGACTTCAGTGAGAGGCTTCCGCTCCTTCTCTGGAAGAGGAATAGGATCCCTGCGACAAAATTAAAAAGGCTATTATCAATGCATCTTCCTCATACAGAACTCAAGAATTCTAAGGACCGCAGACTGTTTCTGCTACTTACTCTTTCAGTATAGGCTGTGCCTTGACAATTCTCCTCTGAGCCGCTTCCCTCTCCATCCTTTCTCTTTCCTCCATCATCCTTTGTTGCTCCACTTCATGTCTCACCAAACTCTCCAGCTGAAAACCTTCCGGCCTCGTGCATGGCTTCGGTTCAGGCTTCGGTGGCACCTGGGCAGAAAAATGTCAGACAAGAAGAATTAAGAGGTGGCCTGCAACCAGGAAATGTTGAGCATATAACTTTGTACGTACCACTGGATAGTCTGTGGTGTAAGGATATGGATTGGCCTTGGGAATCCTGGCCCTCTCTTCCTCTAATTGCTTCTGTAGCAGTTGTGCAGATAGCAGGCGCTCTCTTTTTCATGCCCTCTTTCCTGTAACATGGATACATATTATTTGCTTGCAACAAATGTCGTGAGAAATGCAATGAACATTGAAAAATAATTTGCATTTCACGTACATCTGTATGTAGATTGAAAGGGTTTGGTATCGTCAGTCTAGGCACATCGTTCTTGTCATGATATGAAGAAGCTTCAGAGTGAAGAGAAAGCTGCAAAATAGAAAATAAATTAAGAAGGGCGAAAGGTCTCTGACAATAAATTTGGGTATAACTCATCAGTTACATAACGGTATCCCTTATATGACTTACACGCACCTTATCAAATAGATCCGCAACTGCAGGAGGACCCAAGCGATCAACAGTAGAAAAGTGGAACTCCTTGGGCGCTGTCGCCTGATTCTTTGGATGGGCAAACAAGCCAATATCGCCCTTGCTCTCAAGAATCTGCATGAAATGAAGTTCATACTGATGCCCTGAATCATAATGTCATGTATTGGCTTCAAGTGAGATAAGAAGACCTTTTGTTCAGTGGCTTAGCCTTGAACTTGGGGGCCTTCTCCAATTCCTCCAGCTCCAATTCTTGAGAACTTTTCACTCTGTTGAAAAATGATGTTAGAATAGAACATAAAAGATAAAACGACTATTGGATATTACTAAAGTATTTTTGAACAATACATCTACTGATGTATTTTTCATATAGCTAATCTAGATATTTTTAAATGTATGATGATCAAACTTTAAAAATTTTAACAGCACAGATTCTAGGACATCAAGTAAAAAAGAACAAAGGGAGTAATACTAGCTTAATGAGTACAGTGTGTTGCAGCAAATGGCCGTAATTTTGGAGTGTCTTCTAGGGTAACCATGATTTTGGAGTGTTTTACCACTAATGCTGACATTTAACAATATCACATAGCCAATTTTGCCAATACTTTTTGTATGGAAAGCGCATGCACTTGAGCGATTTATCATCATTTTTCAACACAAGATATGTCGAAATGCTACCACTTATCAAGCAGTGCCAAAAAAAACTGCAAAACCAGTAGAGACTGTGCAAGAAATAAATTCTAACAGTTATTGAAAAGCCAAAAAAAAAAGTCTGATTGCTTGCCAGTTCTGTACTGATGAGTTGTAACAAATCTATTTAGACATTTCGACCTATACCAGTATGGAGCTTTTTGATACGCCAAAAAGTAGTTGGAAAGATTAATCATTCATTACATCTGAAAACAATAGCGTAGCCAACCAGCAAAAGCCTAGGGCGGCCCAAAGGCCATTAGAACAATTCTTAAATTTTTGTAACTTTTAATAGAATTTACATTGTAGTTTTAGGCTGTGCCTCGGCCTGACCAAGTGGTCGAGAGGCCTGGCTCCACTTCTGTCTGAAAAGGAGGATAAATTTTGCTACACTTATGCATCAATCCTTCCATTCGAAGTGGAAAGTAACAGGATGGGATACTGGGATATAGCCTATCCAACTGGTGTTAAGTTCTTTGAAAGAGCCACCAACAGTAGCTACACTATATTAGAAAGAACTGAAATCCCCACCCGCCGCCCGCGGGCCGTACCTTCAGAATTGGTAATGCACGTTCCAAAAGTCGGCAGTGGGTTTCGTATGCAAAACTCCCATTGGTTTCGTGCAAGTCAAAAGTCTCGCCGTCAGTAACAGGGAGGAGGCATGTGACGACGTGACTTACTTGCCAATCAACAGGGTGCCATTAATCACAATTATAATGTAAGAGGAGATATATGTTATCGATACATCGAGTTTGACTCACGACGAGCTGCTCAATTAATGGTCAATAGTGTCATTTTACTAGCATATTTCGAGTTCTCATAGTGTCTGAATGGAATTAAGTCGCATCTAGTGTTAGCAAATGTGTTCTTTACCACCATTTCCTCCACAGGCCGGAAAACAACTCAGTTTGGCACACCTTCCAGCCATTGGTGTGAACAACTGAACTTGTTTTCACCTTAATGGATTAGAAGTCATCCTTCCATCTGAACAACATACCAAGGGATGCTGGTGCCCATCATGTTGACTACCATTCCAGGGTAGCAATAATGGTTCATCAAACTGATCACGACACACAAAAAGGAAATATACACAATAACAGCAATGAGCAACCTGGCCCTTTTGCCCTACGAAAGCGTACACTGTGTCAGCTGTGTTGACTGACTACATAGCATGACTTGACTCAGCTGTGTTGACTGACTGCATAGCATGACTTGACTCAGCTGTCGGAGCAGCAATGGCCTATATCGTACAAAAGAATGGCAATAATTTGGCGATGAACAGCAAGATAGGGGATGATCTTGGCGTCAGGAAAGAGAGAGAAAGAAAAGAAAAGGAATGAGGGGTGTGTAACTGGTACAACAGCTGGAGAGCTGGAGAGATTGATCATCTGATGAAGGCGTGCCTTCTTGCCCCTCTTTGGTCCACGTGAAGCTGTGGCGACTTCGGCTTGGTCACATTCTTCGTGGATCTGCGAAAACAGCACTTGCAAATTTGTGAGAAAACAGCACTCAGGAATCTGAACACCGGGGGTGGCAATTTTTGGTCGTTTCTGCTAACCTCTCTGGACGGAATGGTCTGTCGAACTTTGGGAGAGGCCGTGCGTGTGGCACCATGGTCCTCCTCAGCTGTTTCAATGCTTTCTTCCTCGATCTTCAGACACAGAATACAGCTGTTAGTTGCCAGAGCATATAAAAAAATGCGTGCACTATGGAAACATTTGAGGAACAGGTAAGATACGGATACAGTACTTTCTGCGCAAATTCGTTCTCCTCTCTCAACCTCTTGTAACTAATCTCTTTTTCCTTCACCTGCATCGCAACAAAACGCTCCGTAAAATCTCCTGATAAATCTGAATCTTTCAGAGGTTCCAATGAATGATAGAAAGAAAAGTCGCAGGCATGTTTACTGACCATGTTATCAAATTCTGATCTTTGTACCGCCCTTTCATCAACATGCAACGCAAATTGTTGGACTTCAGTGAGAGGCTTCCGCTCCTTCTCTGGAAGAGGAATAGGATCCCTGCGACAAAATTAAAAAGGCTATTATCAATGCATCTTCCTCATACAGAACTCAAGAATTCTAAGGACCGCAGACTGTTTCTGCTACTTACTCTTTCAGTATAGGCTGTGCCTTGACAATTCTCCTCTGAGCCGCTTCCCTCTCCATCCTTTCTCTTTCCTCCATCATCCTTTGTTGCTCCACTTCATGTCTCACCAAACTCTCCAGCTGAAAACCTTCCGGCCTCGTGCATGGCTTCGGTTCAGGCTTCGGTGGCACCTGGGCAGAAAAATGTCAGACAAGAAGAATTAAGAGGTGGCCTGCAACCAGGAAATGTTGAGCATATAACTTTGTACGTACCACTGGATAGTCTGTGGTGTAAGGATATGGATTGGCCTTGGGAATCCTGGCCCTCTCTTCCTCTAATTGCTTCTGTAGCAGTTGTGCAGATAGCAGGCGCCTCTCTTTTTCATGCCCTCTTTCCTGTAACATGGATACATATTATTTGCTTGCAACAAATGTCGTGAGAAATGCAATGAACATTGAAAAATAATTTGCATTTCACGTACATCTGTATGTAGATTGAAAGGGTTTGGTATCGTCAGTCTAGGCACATCGTTCTTGTCATGATATGAAGAAGCTTCAGAGTGAAGAGAAAGCTGCAAAATAGAAAATAAATTAAGAAGGGCGAAAGGTCTCTGACAATAAATTTGGGTATAACTCATCAGTTACATAACGGTATCCCTTATATGACTTACACGCACCTTATCAAATAGATCCGCAACTGCAGGAGGACCCAAGCGATCAACAGTAGAAAAGTGGAACTCCTTGGGCGCTGTCGCCTGATTCTTTGGATGGGCAAACAAGCCAATATCGCCCTTGCTCTCAAGAATCTGCATGAAATGAAGTTCATACTGATGCCCTGAATCATAATGTCATGTATTGGCTTCAAGTGAGATAAGAAGACCTTTTTGTTCAGTGGCTTAGCCTTGAACTTGGGGGCCTTCTCCAATTCCTCCAGCTCCAATTCTTGAGAACTTTTCACTCTGTTGAAAAATGATGTTAGAATAGAACATAAAAGATAAAACGACTATTGGTTTCTCAATGAATGTGTCAAAGCCAAACCTTGGTGGCCTAGCTCGCATGGCTGTCTCAAGTTGTGGAGGTTGTGGTTCTGTCAGTTTCAGTGGCTTGCTACTCTGATTCTGCAAGATTGAAGCATTTAACTTTCAGCAATGAAAAGGATTGACGTCATAACGTGGCAACCAGTTACAAGTATGCTTACCCGGATAGTTCCCACAGAAGAAGCTTCTGAACAGGTGTCCGCGTGTCGAGTCGCTCTTTCCATCGTTTTAAGATGAAACTCCTGTAGTCATTCATTGCAAAGGCACAACTCAATCAGTCAATGAAAAGGGTGGTCACTCGTGAATTTTGTCATGATAGTAGAATACGTACATTGAATTCAGGAAGCTGTGGAGCTTTCCTTGGAAGAGGAGGAAATGAAGGAGCTTCAGCAATCTAAATGCAGAAGAAAGTAATTAAGTTAGGCTTCGGCTACTGAAGTCTGTAATTAGTTAAGTCAAACGACAAATTCTCACTTTTTTGTTAAATGGCCGTGCTCTGAACTTTGGGATCTTGGCCAGCATCTCCTCCTCTAGCTCCGCAGAGCTCTTCACTCTGACTGCTCGGATCCTGTGGGCAGTCTGAAGCTCAGGTTCCTTTGGCCTTGTTAGCATAAGCTTAGGCCTTCTCTGTAGTGCTGTTGCTGCATCATCCTGCATTGTGCATACAAATTGCAATATGATCAAAAACCCCTTAGTCAATTACCAATACTGTTTTCATTATGAAGTATTCAGATGTAATAAATGTATGGAATTTTATCAAACTCCAGACTGGTGGAGATACCCATGCACCAAGAAAAACAAGTAAGATAAAATAAACAACATGCACACACAAAATATTGAACATATGCAGTCGTTTTTTTTTCTTTTGCATTTTAAAGTAACCATCCCAATGTTAGATTTTACAAGTATGGGCAATAATTTGTTGATAATTAATGGATTTCCATGTCATCGTCTTTACTTTAAGACAATCAGATTCAGCTGCCCAAATAAGAATTTGAAAGCAATAATTTGTTGATAATTAATGGATTTCCATGTCATCGTCTTTACTTTAAGACAATCAGATTCAGCTGCCCAAATAAGAATTTGAAAGCAATAATTTGTTGATAATTAATGGATTTCCATGTCATCGTCTTTACTTTAAGACAATCAGATTCAGCTGCCCAAATAAGAATTTGAAAGCAATGTACATTGCTACATAACTAACAACAGAAATGGGGAAAGGAATACTAACATGAGAAAGTGATCTGTTGTGGGGGATGCCCAACTCTCTAGTCCCTGACTCGAACTTCTTAACCATTTCTGCTGTCGAAACATATGGAGTCACTTCCTGAAAAATGGAACAAACTTGATATAGGTACCAAATTAAACACACACACACACACACTGCACTTGCATTTTCATTTCTCCCCACTGAACATAAAATGAAATCTATCACTAGAGTCAGAAGAGGATTTTGGCATCTACCTTCAGAGAATGTGCATCGTCGTGGTGCTTCCTCATGGAAGACAAGGTCATCTCGGTGCTTCCTGCTAAACCACCTCTTCCCTTGTGAGGCAGCACACGGGTCTTCACGTTCAGTATCTGAACACAACACAACATCCCTGTCATCAATCTTACAACTTCACGATGACTTGAATTTGTAAGTTCCATCTATAGTCTCATTCCAGTACCTGTCTTGTCCTTCCGTCGTCTAGCTTCTGCCTCTTCACAGCCTGATTTTCATGCGCAAAGTCATTAGCAGCAGTAGCTGCCTTTCCGGCCACCACATCACGAGCCCCCCTAAAAACCAACAACCCAGACATCATTAAGAAAATCATCTCAAGATTGGAGAACAATATGTATGGGTGAGTGCATGTTTCTCTTACTTGATCAGACTCCTCTTGACACTCATCGAGGACTGCTTCAGTGCAGACGGTTGCACGACATTTGATCCAGTCACAGCCGCAAGACTTCCCTTGGACGCGTTCGCCTGCACCTTCGGAGAGCACGATTCGTTCTTCACTATCAACTTAGCACATGTAGGCACCGAGGTGACAACTTTCACAGGAGGAGGAGGCCTCTGAATCTTGGGCGTGCTAGACCCACCTTCTGCTACTAAAGCCACGCCAGTGTCAATGTCAGAATTCAGAAATCACAATTCCCTACCGGCATTGATTGAAGAAAATAGTTAGGAACCCACGTTTTGCAGCCGAGTTTTTCGAAGAGGGCAACACGAAGGACTTGCGTGATTCCTTCTCCTCCTCTTCCGTCGGCGGTGACTCCGATATTGCATCAGGACATGCAGCCGCACTGTCCAAAACAACCAAGGCAGTCATTCATACGCCAAACACGAGCAAGAAATAGAATGAAGCAGTAAATTTGTTTTGGTGGGTGGGGTCCAAAGAGGCAACCTTTCTTCGTGCCGCTGGTTACCATCATTGGCACAATTCCCACCGGGATTGACTTCAGGGACCTGAAGGATTCAGAATGTGAGCTCCAAGAAACTAGATCCAAAAATTGAGGAGAGAGCACAGGAAATCAGCGAACAATCACATACAAAAGCAAATGAACTGTCTCTCTTCTCCTGCGCATTCCTGAACAGCCAGAAGGGAACACACAGAGAAAAAAAAATTAACTTCCAGTCACAACGAATTTTGGACAAATTTTAGAAGGGTAAGTAAGTCTCCAACGCTTACCCATTAACATCCTCCTCGTGATTAGCGACGCCTCCCGCGGCCTCCTCCTGCTCGTTACAAGTTCACATGTGCCGGATAATTAGAACGGGGGAAAATGGAACCAAAATCAGGGCAAATTTCCAGTAATTCCCTCGATTTCTCCTTACCTTGGGGGCCGTCTCCGCGTCCGCGAAGTCGCAGAGGCTGTCGATATTGACCTCCGTCCTCGACTCCTTGATCCTCGGCGCAAACGCTGCGGGCAGGAACAGGAAAATTCATGACAAATTTCAGGAGAGAAGCGACGGGTTGGCGCGGGGAGGGAGAGACGATCGAACGGGGCCAGAGCACGTACGCGAGGGCGCGTGGCTGACGCAGGCCTCGAACCAGCTCTCGGCGGCCCGGACCTCGTCCTCCGTCTCGTCGTTGACGAGGTCGAAGTACTTGGGCGCGCGGAACTCGTACGCCTCGTCCACCTGGAACTGCGGCGCCGGGCCTGAGGAGGGGTTCGTGTCCGGCGTCATGGACGCGGGGAATTCTATGTAGGGCTAGCGCGCGAGTTAGGCTCTGCTAGGGTTTCGCCCTCTCACCTCTCTCTCGCTCTCTCGATGGGAAGGGGGAGAAGTGAGGAGGAGGGGGTGGGGATGGAGAGCCTGGGTGGGAGGAGAAGACCGTTGGGGGGTGGAGTCTCAAGTCTCAACGGTCGGGAGATTCGAAGCAAGGCGGCTTAAGAGAGGCTGCGTCTGAGGCTCTGAGCGGGTGGACCGGTGGAGTCGTGGAGAGACGCGGGGGTGTGAGCGTGCGCCCAACGGCTATTTTTGCGGGGAGGAGGCTGCGGGTGGGGCCCGGTCAGGTTAGCGGGTGGGGAATAAAGATTAGGAATCTGATTAGGATCGCCGCAGCAGCGACGCGACAGATGCGCGCGTAGGTGCACATGTCGTCAACCTGCTCCCAGCGTTGGCTGCTAGGCTTGTCGAACATGTAGTCGCTGAATGATGGGACCTACCGGAAAAGAGGAGATCGTTGACGGTGATAGCCTGGAGCACACTATCAGTGGCTAGTAGTGATGATCTAAGGTAAAATACATATACAGTAGCATTATTCTATGTGTGTGTATAGTGCTGTCTATTCTATGAGCCGATCGTCATGATGCTACATGCGTTACATTAGCGTGGCTCAAAAACAACCCCGCGGTATTTAATGAGGTTGTCGATATTGATCGTAAAATAAATATATGATAGTAAAATGTTTAATACGTGTTAGTAAAAAATATCGATATACTAGACAAGAAAATCGTATACATCGATAATAAAAGTTGTATCTATAGAACGTAATAAAATCGTACAAAATATCAAAACAACAATACTTTTTTGAATTGTAGTAAAAGGTTGTATGCGCATTAGTAAAATCATAAATCTCCGACAGTAACAAAGTTAGCAAAATATTATTGTTTCGGTAATAAACGTGACTGATGGGGATGGTAAACTCATCAAATTTCAACGATTAAGGTTACTTTCAGATATGGTAAATCATACGAGACCGACAAGTTCGTCATGCGTGTGGAATAAATAGCGATTCTTGTAATATGCGTGAAGAAAATAGAAAGCAAAAATAGCAGCATGTGGCGATACGCGGTAGTAAAATTTGATATACTTGATAGTGAAAAGGTAACTTACTTTGCAAGACAATGTATTGACGATGGTAAAATTTTATAGCATAGTTGCGAGGAACGAACGCCAGTAAAGGTTATTTCGATGGCAATAAATATTGATGCTTGAATGGTAAAATTATATATAACCGATGGTTGTAAGTTCAACCTTCATTAGTTATGGTTTTGGTGTTAATGACAAATCTAATCTTGTGTTAATGACAAATCCAATATTAAGTTAATCCCCTAATGCGATTTTGTTATTAATGACAATCTTATATCGAGACTAACATGTTTGTTTAGAATATCTTTGTTTAGTCTCATCGCATTGAAAAATGGAAAATCCGAGATATGTATGCATATTCATTATAGTATTAATTACATACTTTGGATTCAAGTTAAAGTATGAATGTCCCCGTTATATTAACAACAAAATGTGCATCATGTTTCTCAATCTATATATTACATGGATGCACATATTTAGGGGAAGTTTGTAGTTTAACTTGAAAGTCTCTTTGTATTGATCTATTCTTTATTGACACATATAAGGATCAAGATAAAGAAACTAAATCCTTGAGTATATGTTTGAATTGCCTAGTTATAAGTATACTCATGGTAATATAGGATATACTCCAATACGATCAAATTGGATATGTGCATATTATGTCCAAGTCAATTATATCTATGCACATATACATGTGGGGTGTATTCTATAGTTGATGATTTAGAGTAATGATCATTTCCATATAGTTTACATATAATGGATCATTACTTTTCATCAACATGAGTATATGAAAACTTGTGTAGTTAATATATACTCATATCAATTTAAATGATAATTTAAATTGAGTTCATTTGTCTTGTTAATCATTAAAGAACACTTCATCATGTGTTGATGGTGCTCCTTGATTAATTAAGGACAAATGGATAGTTCTTAAGTATATTTAAGCATGTGTTGCATTATTATACTTAAGACACATTTACAATCATTTCAATTGATTTAGGTTGTGCTCAATTGATCTAAAGGCATCCATTATGTGTTAATGGAGTGCAAGAGATAATTGAGACAACTATGCATCTTGGACTAACTATTTGTATGAGTTGTGATTGAGTTAGGTCCAAAGATGGATGAGATGATGAGAACGGGACAAGGACGACATCATGAGTTGATGGGCGTCAAGAGAAGATCCCGAAGATGAAGAGGAGTCGAGTGATGATCCCGGGGGAGGATCAAAGTGAAGATCATAAAGACCCCAAAGGGGATTGCTTGTGCGCGGCGGCGAAGGTATAATTAGATAGGCTAAGGACTTTTGTAGTCTTTGAGTCTAAGGTTTTATCGCCGTGCTATTAAGAGGGGTTGTCTCTTTTGCTTGAGCTTCATCATGTGTTGGTGATCTCATTTCGCGTTCACTCGAGCTCAACCATTTGGATTTGGTTTTTGCATGAGGGTTAACCATTTGGCATGTGTTGCGAATGGGTTAAACTTATGCTTGGTTGTATTTGGTTTTCGCATTATGCTTTGATTCGCATGTGTTGTAAATAGGATAAGCTAATGCGTTGGCTTTTGCGTGAAGTTCACTTTTGCATGTGTTGCATTAGTTGAAGCTTCATGTTTTGGTTTCGTTCAAAACAATCTTTCAAGATCTTGTGGTTGCTTGGAGCTAAGTTTTGCATGTGTTGCAAAAGGAGAGAGCTCAAGTATGATTTGGTGTTTATGTGTTTGTATGGAGCTAGAGGCTGTTAGAGTAAAGAGCTCATACTGTTGAAATGGTTTTGGTTTGAAGTTTGGTTTTGGTGTTCCCTTGTGAGGCAGCACACGGGTCTTCACGTTCAGTATCTGAACACAACCACAACATCCTGTCATCAATCTTACAACTTCACGATGACTTGAATTTGTAAAGTTCCATCTATAGTCTCATTCCAGTACCTGTCTTGTCCTTCCGTCGTCTAGCTTCTGCCTCTTCACAGCCTGATTTTCATGCGCAAAGTCATTAGCAGCAGTAGCTGCCTTTCCAACCACCACATCACGAGCCCCCTAAAACCAACAACCCAGACATCATTAAGAAAATCATCTCAAGATTGGAGAACAATATGTATGGGTGAGTGCATGTTTCTCTTACTTGATCAGACTCCTCTTGACACTCATCGAGGACTGCTTCAGTGCAGACGGTTGCACGACATTTGATCCAGTCACAGCCGCAAGACTTCCCTTGGACGCGTTCGCCTGCACCTTCGGAGAGCACGATTCGTTCTTCACTATCAACTTAGCACATGTAGGCACCGAGGTGACAACTTTCACAGGAGGAGGAGGCCTCTGAATCTTGGGCGTGCTAGACCCACCTTCTGCTACTAAAGCCACGCCAGTGTCAATGTCAGAATTCAGAAATCACAATTCCCTACCGGCATTGATTGAAGAAAATAGTTAGGAACCCACGTTTTGCAGCCGAGTTTTTCGAAGAGGGCAACACGAAGGACTTGCGTGATTCCTTCTCCTCCTCTTCCGTCGGCGGTGACTCCGATATTGCATCAGGACATGCAGCCGCACTGTCCAAAACAACCAAGGCAGTCATTCATACGCCAAACACGAGCAAGAAATAGAATGAAGCAGTAAATTTGTTTTGGTGGGTGGGGGTCCAAAGAGGCAACCTTTCTTCGTGCCGCTGGTTACCATCATTGGCACAATTCCCACCGGGATTGACTTCAGGGACCTGAAGGATTCAGAATGTGAGCTCCAAGAAACTAGATCCAAAAATTGAGGAGAGAGCACAGGAAATCAGCGAACAATCACATACAAAAGCAAATGAACCGTCTTTCTTCTCCTGCGCATTCCTGAACAGCCAGAAGGGAACACACAGAGAAAAAAAAATTAACTTCCAGTCACAACGAATTTTGGACAAATTTTAGAAGGGTAAGTAAGTCTCCAACGCTTACCCATTAACATCCTCCTCGTGATTAGCGACGCCTCCCGCGGCCTCCTCCTGCTCGTTACAAGTTCACATGTGCCGGATAATTAGAACGGGGAAAATGGAACCAAAATCAGGGCAAATTTCCAGTAATTCCTCGATTTCTCCTTACCTTGGGGCCGTCTCCGCGTCCGCGAAGTCGCAGAGGCTGTCGATATTGACCTCCGTCCTCGACTCCTTGATCCTCGGCGCAAACGCTGCGGGCAGGAACAGGAAAATTCATGACAAATTTCAGGAGAGAAGCGACGGGTTGGCGCGGGAGGAGAGACGATCGAACGGGGCCAGAGCACGTACGCGAGGGCGCGTGGCTGACGCAGGCCTCGAACCAGCTCTCGGCGGCCCGGACCTCGTCCTCCGTCTCGTCGTTGACGAGGTCGAAGACTGGGCGCGCGGAACTCGTACGCCTCGTCCACCTGGAACTGCGGCGCCGGGCCTGAGGAGGGTTCGTGTCCGGCGTCATGGACGCGGGGAATTCTATGTAGGGCTAGCGCGCGAGTTAGGCTCTGCTAGGGTTTCGCCCTCTCACCTCTCTCGCTCTCTCGATGGGAAGGGGAGAAGTGAGGAGGAGGGGTGGGGATGGAGAGCCTGGGTGGGAGGAGAAGACCGTTGGGGGTGGAGTCTCAAGTCTCAACGGTCGGGAGATTCGAAGCAAGGCGGCTTAAGAGAGGCTGCGTCTGAGGCTCTGAGCGGGTGGACCGGTGGAGTCGTGAGAGACGCGGGGTGTGAGCGTGCGCCCAACGGCTATTTTTGCGGGGAGGAGGCTGCGGGTGGGGCCCGGTCAGGTTAGCGGGTGGGGAATAAAGATTAGGAATCTGATTAGGATCGCCGCAGCAGCGACGCGACAGATGCGCGCGTAGGTGCACATGTCGTCAACCTGCTCCCAGCGTTGGCTGCTAGGCTTGTCGAACATGTAGTCGCTGAATGATGGGACCTACCGGAAAAGAGGAGATCGTTGACGGTGATAGCCTGGAGCACACTATCAGTGGCTAGTAGTGATGATCTAAGGTAAAATACATATACAGTAGCATTATTCTATGTGTGTGTATAGTGCTGTCTATTCTATGAGCCGTATCGTCATGATGCTACATGCGTTACTAGCGTAGGCTCAAAAACAACCCCGCGGTATTTAATGAGGTTGTCGATATTGATCGTAAAATAAATATATGATAGTAAAATGTTTAATACGTGTTAGTAAAAAATACTGATATACTAGACAGTAAAATCGTATACATCGATAATAAAAGTTGTATCTATAGAACGTAATAAAATCGTACAAAATATCAAAACAACAATACTTTTTTTGAATTGTAGTAAAAGGTTGTATGCGCATTAGTAAAATCATAAATCTCCGACAGTAACAAAGTTAGCAAAATATTATTGTTTCGGTAATAAACGTGACTGATGGGGATGGTAAACTCATCAAATTTCAACGATTAAGGTTACTTTCAGATATGGTAAATCATACAGACACGACAGTTGCGTCATGCGTGTAGGAATGAAATAGCGATTCTTGTAATATGCAGTGATAGAAATAGAAAGCAAAATAGCGACATGTGCGTCTGACGTAGTAAAATTTGATATACTTGATAGTGAAAAGGTAACTTACTTTGCAAGACAATGTATTGACGATGGTAAAATTTTATAGCATAGTTTGCGAGGAACGACGATAAAGGTTATTTCGATGGCAATAAATATTGATGCTTGAATGGTAAAATTATATATAACCGATGGTTGTAAGTTCAACCTTCATTAGTTATGGTTTTGGTGTTAATGACAAATCTAATCTTGTGTTAATGACAAATCCAATATTAAGTTAATCCCTAATGCGATTTTGTTATTAATGACAATCTTATATCGAGACTAACATGTTTGTTTAGAATATCTTTGTTTAGTCTCATCGCATTGAAAAATGGAAAATCCGAGATATGTATGCATATTCATTATAGTATTAATTACATACTTTGGATTCAAGTTAAAGTATGAATGTCCCAGATTATATTAACAACAAAATGTGCATCATGTTTCTCAATCTATATATTACATGGATGCACATATTTAGGGAAGTTTGTAGTTTAACTTGAAAGTCTCTTTGTATTGATCTATTCTTTATTGACACATATAAGGATCAAGATAAAGAAACTAAATCCTTGAGTATATGTTTGAATTGCCTAGTTATAAGTATACTCATGGTAATATAGGATATACTCCAATACGATCAAATTGGATATGTGCATATTATGTCCAAGTCAATTATATCTATGCACATATACATGTGGGGTGTATTCTATAGTTGATGATTTAGAGTAATGATCATTTCCATATAGTTTACATATAATGGATCATTACTTTTCATCAACATGAGTATATGAAAACTTGTGTAGTTAATATATACTCATATCAATTTAAATGATAATTTAAATTGAGTTCATTTGTCTTGTTAATCATTAAAGAACACTTCATCATGTGTTGATGGTGCTCCTTGATTAATTAAGGACAAATGGATAGTTCTTAAGTATATTTAAGCATGTGTTGCATTATTATACTTAAGACACATTTACAATCATTTCAATTGATTTAGGTTGTGCTCAATTGATCTAAAGGCATCCATTATGTGTTAATGGAGTGCAAGAGATAATTGAGACAACTATGCATCTTGGACTAACTATTTGTATGAGTTGTGATTGAGTTAGGTCCAAAGATGGATGAGATGATGAGAACGGGACAAGGACGACATCATGAGTTGATGGGCGTCAAGAGAAGATCCCGAAGATGAAGAGGAGTCGAGTGATGATCCCGGGGGAGGATCAAAGTGAAGATCATAAAGACCCCAAAGGGGATTGCTTGTCTTGGCAATGAAAGTATAATTAGATAGGCTAAGGACTTTTGTAGTCTTTGAGTCTAAGGTTTTATCGCAGTGCTATTAAGAGGGTTGTCTCTTTTGGAGGCTTCATCATGTGTTGGTGATCTCATTTCGCGTTCACTCGAGCTCAACCATTTGGTTTGGTTTTTGCATGAGGGTTAACCATTTGGCATGTGTTGCGAATGGGTTAAACTTATGCTTGGTTGTATTGGTTTTAGCATTATGCTTTGATTCGCATGTGTTGTAAATAGGATAAGCTAATGCGTTGGCTTTTAACGTGAAGTTCACTTTTGCATGTGTTGCATTAGTTGAAGCTTCATGTTTTGGTTTCGTTCAAAACAATCTTTCAAGATCTTGTGGTTGCTTGGAGCTAAGTTTTGCATGTGTTGCAAAAGGAGAGCTCAAGTATGATTTGGTGTTTATGTGTTTGTATGGAGCTAGAGGCTGCATGTGTTCAGTAAAGAGCTCATACTGATTGAAATGGTTTTGGTTTGAAGTTTGGTTTTGGTGTTGCATTGAACTAGAGAATTGCATGTGTTGCAATTAGAAAGTTCATGCATCTTGATTGATGTTGCTTGGAGCTAGACTTTTGCATGTGTTGCAAAAGTAGTGCTCAAGCATGAAATGTGTTTATGCGTTATTTGCAAGTTAGTTGTCGAATAAAGCGAGGTTTATGAGTCAGGAATCCGAGAGCATGTGAGTGGAGCTTGCAAGCGGGTGTTGGCAAGTTGGCCGGGTCTTGTGTTGACCTTCACATGGCTAGGGGATTAATCTCATAAACTCGAGTTTGATTTGCTTATCGTTTGCAAATAGTCTTTGAGTTGATTGCGAAATGCGTTTTTGCAATTTGGTTGAAATTCTTTGAGCATGAGCTAAGTTGGTGCAAATGTGTTTTGCGTGTGTATGATCATGTGTTGATCATCTTTGTGGCTCAAAGAATAAGTTTGGTTTTTTGGAGAAATGGATTTAGAGTTCAAAATCTGGATTTCTCCTGGCATGGCGGCACTCTGCATTGTGCATGAGCGGTAGTATCATAAGTCTTGATGACTCTCGGACCTAAGGCACCGTGAGGTATTTTCCGATCAGTGTGTTTCTTTGGCTCGGTGGTAAGACTATCGTGGTGGAGCGAGTACCTGTAAAGTCGGTACTCACTGCGCGCCTCGGAGCGATGGATTCTGCAAATGTGGCCGTTGCCGAGCCAGTTAGAGACTCTGGTAGGTTACTGACCCTTAGAGGGCGGTAGTACCGCTGCGTTACCATTGAATTTCTGAATCTTGCCCCCACGGCTAGTTTTCTTGTGGGGGCTATATATACACTGGGGGCTTAGGGCAGAGTTCTTGGGCTTTGTTGGTGTGGTGTGGAGTGTTTTGCATGTGTTGCTCTTTCTCCCTTTGCCTCTTGAGCTTAAGAGTGAGCTAATTGCATTTGTTGCAATTAGGAGTGGTTTGAGTGAGCTCTTGTGCATGTGTTGCACTTGAGTGAGGTCCTTGTGCATGTGTTGCACTTGGTGATCATTGGGGCGCGTTCAGTTGTGCTCGGTGAAGTTCAAGCGGAGGAGCTGCTTGTTGCTCTTGGAGGTTGCCGACTCCTAGGCGGGCGTGGGCGTGCGCAGGAGCTCTCAAGGTGTGAGAAGCCCGACAAGTTTGTGAAGGTTCGGGTTGAGGCTCTGAGCGGGTGGACCGGTGGAGTCGTGGAGAGCGCGGGTGTGAGCGTGCGCCCAACGGCTATTTTTGCGGGAGGAGGCTGCGGTGGGGCCCGGTCAGGTTAGCGGGTGGAATAAAGAGAATCTGATTAGGATCGCGCAGCAGCGACGCGACAGATGCGCGCGTAGGTGCACATGTCGTCAACCTGCTCCCAGCGTTGGCTGCTAGGCTTGTCGAACATGTAGTCGCTGAATGATGGGACCTACCGGAAAAGAGGAGATCGTTGACGGTGATAGCCTGGAGCACACTATCAGTGGCTAGTAGTGATGATCTAAGGTAAAATACATATACAGTAGCATTATTCTATGTGTGTGTATAGTGCTGTCTATTCTATGAGCCGATCGTCATGATGCTACCATACTAACGAGGCTCAAAAACAACCATGATATTTAATGAGGTTGTCGATATTGATCATAAAATAAATATATGATAGTAAAATGTTTAATACGTGTTAGTAAAAAATATCGATATACTAGACAAGAAAATCGATACATCGATAATAAAAGTTGTATCTATAGAACGTAATAAAATCGTATAAAATATCAAAACAACAATACTTTTTTGAATTGTAGTAAAAGGTTGTAGCATTAGTAAAATCATAAACATAAGAACAAAGTTAGCAAAATATTATTGTTTCGTAATAAACTGATGATGGGGATGGTAAACTCATCAAATTTCAACGAGGTTACTTTAGATATGGTAAATCAAAACATAAGGCCATGCGTAGGTAAGTAAAATAGCGCATCGTAATATGCAAAGAAGAAATAGAAAGCAAAAATAGAAATGTATGATTAGAGTAAAATTTGATATACTTGATAGTGAAAAGGTAACTTACTTTGCAAGACAATGTATTGACGATGGTAAAATTTTATAGCATAATCGCCAAGAAGGTTATTTCGATGGCAATAAATATTGTTGCTTGAATGGTAAAATTATATATAACCGATGGTACGGTCCAAACATAATAAATGAGTTTTTAGAAATACATAGCATTTGAATAGTAAAATAATATATAACCGATGGTATGGTCCAAACATAATAAATAGGTTTTTAGAAATACATAGCGAGGACCCGGAAAAGAAATGAATGAATATCGATAAAAAAATGCAACTTCCAAGATCATTAACATCTAACAAGATATTACGGTCCCGAAGGCCTGTTTGTTTTCGCAACCACGGCCTTGACACTGACACCATCTTTGAAACCTTTGGTATCTTCTATAAATGATTTTACCAACTCATGATTTAACTGCCACTTATGGCATACAATGAATAGTAAAATCATGTATACCAAATGTTACAAAAGGTTATTTCATTGCAGTTGCAGATGAAAGAACAACAGTAAATGTTAGTTCAACAGAATTACTGTAAGAATTGCTAAAATCATAGACAAATAACAATAAAGTTATTAAAAATCATTACTAATCATTACTGTTGTTCGTTCCTCACAATTGTGCAACCGAAAACAAAAACACAATAGTGTTT
The DNA here is from genome assembly GCA_036346375.1 of Guadua angustifolia. Classification (NCBI taxonomy): domain Eukaryota; kingdom Viridiplantae; phylum Streptophyta; class Magnoliopsida; order Poales; family Poaceae; genus Guadua; species Guadua angustifolia. The sequence goes on along the minus strand of CM070513.1, from coordinate 12,396,446 downwards.
GTGATGTTAAAGGATAAGGTGACCGGATCCATCATCACCAGCACATGATGCAGCGGGGTCCACAGATATAATCTTATCTTTACTAACATTACACGTATCATTTTGATCAACGCGACTGTCCTAGATTTGGTAAGAGGTAGGTAGTCTCCATGGGCAATGTGGGACTAAAGTTCCTATCATCAATGCTATATATGACAAAGGGTCTGACAAAATAGGCTTTGAGCCTATCGGCCTTATGGTCGCAAATGTCCAAATTTACGTACCGCGTCTGGATACAGAGGCTGCAATTTTTACTATCCGTTACATATCATTTTATCATTCAAACAATAATATTTACTGCCATCAAAATAACCTTTACTATCATTCGTTCCTCACAACTGTCCTGTAAAATTTACTATCGTCTGTACATTATCCTCGAAAATAAGTTACCTTTTTACTATCAAGTATACCAAATTTTAATACCACGTATCACCGCATGATGCTATTTTTACTTTCTTGTGTGTATTATTTTATTGATATTACATTAATCGTTATTTTTAGTACATGCACGCATCGTTATTTTGCTTACTTGCATGTTACATGATGACACAACTACTATGTCTGTATGATTTACCATCATTGAAGGAAACTTCAATCGTTGAACTTTTATAAGTTTACCATCCCTGTCAGTTACATTTACTACCAAAATCATGTAAATATATTATCCCACTAATACATGGGCTTTCACAAAATCATTTGTGACCGTGGCCTATAACTGACCTCTTGGCTGCGTGGGAATACCGTAGCACTAAATGGTAGCCGGTACACTTCGGTCGGACCCTAAACTTACTAGCGCGTAGAATTTCTTACGCTACGTGCAACTACAGAATAGTATATCTAGACACACACACATACATATTATAATTACCTAGAGCTCTATGGTGCTCGGGAACCATGATCTAAAATGGATATTTTTCTACGTATTTTTATGCGAATTTTTTGAAATTTTTAAGATGCTGAGATTAACCAGTTTACTAACTAATTCAAACAAATTTGAACTAAAATTCAAACTAGAGTTTCTCTTTTTTATGATAGTTTGGTTGTAGGTATGTGCTGATTATATATATATATATATATATATCAGCGAAGCATGTGATCCAAGCTCGTTCAAAATCTTTAAATTTGAGTTTATTTTTTAAAATGTATGTGTTTCATTTGAATTGTTATAGATGGGTATATACCCTAAAACTGATTTTTCTAAAAAATATATTCCAACATGGCTTGAATTCGCGCATTTGAAATCATGGAGCCCAGCACCATGGTGCTCCGTTTCGGTTTCATCTATATATATACTAGATCAATGTCCGTGCGTTGCTACGAAAAATAAAATTGGTAACAAAATATAAAAGTCAAGTAATAAAAGAAAATTGTGCTACAAGATCAAACATCTATTTCTCCGATTACAAAAGTTTTTATGGTTTCTTCTCCGGTATGAATTAAAACCAAATATATTATATATAGCAATATATATTACCAATCTCAAAAATCAATCGATCATTTTTATCCCTTTTTGCAATTTATATTACCAGCTCGCGTTTCTCTTCCTCTTGCCATGCCCGCAGCGCACGCTGTAGAGTTCGCCTTTCTCGCCGCCCACTTCATCGTGCATGCCATGGCCTGCGTGGTCAGTCGCCTCGGAGAAAGGGGCCACCGCCGCCACCCAACCTTTGCACATCCGCGTCTTCTGGATCGCCACCGCCCTCGGTACCGCGCTCTTCTCCGCTTAGCGCGTGGTTATTTGGCATACCGACGGTTCGTTATTCTTCCCGTGATGACTCTCTCGTGATTTGCCGCCCCACTGTCTCCATGCCCTGGCGTACCTACCCATCATCGACTTCACCAGCCATGATGCGGAGCCTATGAAGGTGAACGAAAAACACCGGCCGAGGCGCTCGCCACGCCGCGCCGCCATGTCGTTCCTCTCTCGCGACGTTTATTTGGATCAACCCGCTTATCTCAAGGGTATGCCAATGACTCTCTCACCGCCGACGCCCCACCAAGTGTCGCGCGTAATCCGCGCCAAGCATCGTGACGCTTTGTTCACGCTCAACTAGCGTGGCTGGGTTTACGGCACCGGTGGGACGTCATACTCGATTGTCCTTCGCTACGCATTATCGATCGCGGTGCTTTCGGCTCGCTTACGCCTTGCGGCCATGTACACCGGTCCATCACTTATTGATCAGTTTGTCGAGTTCATTGGCATTGCAAGCACGACATGGGAGATCTTGAATGAATTCCATTGATTGATTCTGTGGAAATCGTATAACATATATAGAGTACAAAAGGAATAATTGGTCGACTATTAATTACCAAAGAATAATCGAGGATTTTGCTATAATATCACCATATTTAGAGATATGGTGGTTGTATATCAGGAAAGAATAATTAGCTATAATGACCGGTCATTATTGAAGATATGGCGGAGGATAAGGGGGAGGCTAGGAAGAACGGACCGTTGCCACCAACTGCAAATTTATATTAGTATATATATATATAAAGCTTTTTTCGTACTCCTAAGAGTACCTCCAATTCGATATGGTTGAAAAATTTCATCGAAACCCTTTATTTCTGCTATATACACTTTTCCATATGCAAAAGAAGTGTATAAACAAATTGTGCTATAAAAAGTGGATCATGACGAAATTTTTCATGAAACTCACTTTGGAGTATCTTATAATTAGTATTAGAGTATACTCAAAATGATAAAGAGGTATAACAACATCATATATATATATATATATATATATATATATATATATATATATATATATATATATATATTAGCTAAATATTTGGTGAAACCACCAATTTCATGAAAACTCCGTGGAAACCAATAGTTTTGAAAAATTCTCAAAAATTGATATTTGTTATACTTCTTTATCCTTTTGAGTATATTCTAATACTGATATAAGATACTGCAAAGTGAGTTCTACGAAAAATTTCATCAAAGTCCACCCTTTATAGCATAATTTGTTTATATATTCCTCTTAGATATGAAAAAGGGTATGTAGCAAGAAAATAAAGGGCTCTGATGAAATTTTTTCAATCATGTCACATTGGAGTATCTTAGAATTATTATTGAAGTATACCGAAAGAGATAAAGAAGTATAAAGCATTCATTTAAATGGTATATTAGAGGTGGGAGTATGTACTCCCGGGAGTACAGAAAATGCTTCTATATATATATATATATATATATATATGAAATATTTGGTGAAAACCATCAATTTCATGAAAATTCTGTGGAAACCACCTGTAGAAGTTTTAAAAAATTCTCAAAAAATTACCATATGTAGGGGAGGTGAACCTCTACAACCCTGCAAAATTTGAAGTTGAAACTCAATCGCATTTGAAAGATATGAAAAAGACAAACAGTAAAAAAATAGTGCCAAAACAGTAAAAATTACTATTTATGCTGACTTTGTCTTTTTCATATCTTTAAAATGCGATTGAGTTTCAACTTCAAATTTTGCAGGATTGTAGAGGTTCACCTCCCCTACATATGGTAATTTTTTGAGAAATTTTCAAAACTTCTACAGGTGATTTCCACGGAGTTTTCATGGAATTGGTGGTTTTCACCAAATATTTCGCTATATAGATATGCCATTTGTCAACTAAAGAAGCATTTGTTTAGTTAAACAGGATGCATGGCTATTGTTACCACGCATCACCTGTTACAGCAAACAAGTGGTTACCGCTTGACAACCGCCGAGAGAGCAATTACAGAGACCGATCGATGCTTCCCTCCCTCTCTATTTACTAGATTGCACCGGCAAACGCCGGGGGTGAAGGAATGCTTGCTAAACCAGCATAATCGGTGAACAGGCAAAGCATAATAATCCTGGGGACAAATGCGTAGGAAGATCCTCCTCGAAATGGTTCAGATGTGACATCATATTTTCTCAGTTGAGGGTGTAATTTCGTGCATGCCGAATTAAATATCCTTGTCTAAGAAATCTTTTCTCGCCTCCAAAATCAACAGGTCTCAGGCCAAATAATTAGCACATTTTCAAGTATATTAGTAACTGACAAGATTTGGTTATGTTATTAATGTTCCTCGGATGTTTACAGGTACGGCGGTAGCAGCCGCACTAGAAAACGAGCAGGAAAAATATGTTATTCACGGTGAACACAACAAATGAAACAACAGATGGCAGCATATGCTGCTGAGAACATCTAGCAAAAAAGAGAGTTCTGGAGAAAGCGTATATGTACACAAAATTAATTATACACGGAATCAAGATGAAATACTATGTTGCATTGGCTTGATCAAACGGAGTTAAGATCTTGGGAGACTTGGTTTTGCCACCTGCACCAATGACAGCAACTACCACCTCATTCCATGTTTCGGGTATTATGGCGAGGCGCAAAAGTAATGTCTCTATACCAACCTTGTAAGAAGGAACCTCGCCAGAGGGCTTACAGTAGGAGCAGCTAATGATGGCATATTAGCTAGTTTCTTGTTGCTGGCAGGTTCTGAGGGTGGTTCAGGTTTCTTTGTGAAAATCGACATTGCTGCCTCCTGGAGACTCTGCAACGAGGAATCCTTCGAGCTGCAGGATAGGTATCATGAGCCACAATGAGCTGAGAACATGCACAAAAGCAAGCAAGCAAGGGCGCGAGAGAGAGAGAGCATAGTGAAGGCCGCACCTCCCTAGCCGATGTAGCAATCTGCCAACCAGTACCTCAGAGGATCCAGGTAGCTCATGTTCCAGATCCATCAAGGAATCAAGGACTGCATGAACAGCAGGCCCTTCAAACTTGTCGCCAGTAGACTACAACAGGACAGCAAGATAGTTCAAATGTGGAAAACATTTCTGAAAGGATGCAAAGATCGATATGGTGGCATATCATAATGATGCGACAACTAAACCATTGTTGAGATTTGATTATCTTAATATTCAGTTCAGTTCTTATACAAAAAATGAAGAGAGTTGAATGAAGTGGAGTAGTAGACACATGCACTATGTCCTTCACAAGATTTTGAAGATACAAATGTAAAATTAGTAGAATTCAATGTAACCAAGATACTTATATTGAACGAAAGGACAAGCCAAAAATACTTTACCTCTCGCAGAGAAGGAATTATCAATGATGAGAGTGCGGACGAAGCTACAGAACCAGAAGCTCGAGGAGCAGATTGCCCATCAGCTAACTGCCGTGATTTGTGGCCTTTTTGCGTGCCAACATTCTCACTAGGGTAAAGAACATACTTTTGTTAAGGAATGATGCAAACAATGGACAGCTAAGTCAAGACAGTGCTAACATAAATTTGAAGTACCTTAGAACCTCATGACTATTTACCCCAGACAATCTAGGTTCATGTGATTCCTTTTCATGTTTGTTGATAACTGGTCTTTCTCGAGCATTTCCCTTTCTTAACCCAGCCTGTAGAGCAGCCTTTGCCTGCATGTATTGCTCGAGTACATAAATAACTATGCATTGACCATTAACCACAAGCAAGAAATTGGCAACAAAAAACATGTTCACGTGCATCACCTCTGCAAGGTTAGTAGCACTATCCTCAAGTGATGCACTTGATGCTTTCTCTTGAATCCCCAGCCTTGACCTTGAAGATCGCAGAGTTTCTGGTTCTTCACTTTGATTCCGAACAACTGTACCACTAGAAGACATATCTTCATACAAGGAGAATCTGCTGGGAGGCTAATAAGTAAGATGTATCAGATGCTGCTGCTTACTTCTATTCCTGTCTGTCTTTAGGGAAAAGTAGGACCACCAATATTAAAACTCTAAAAACAATCTTCATGTACCTTGGAACTGTGATTAGTAGCTGCTGTGTACAGCTGAGATGCTCTTGGAGAGCGTAACACAACAGTTCCTGACCCAATTACAGATTGGTCATTCTGGTAAAGAACCCACAGTTAGAAACAGCATTAACCATTAACCAAGTCGCATGCCATCTGATGAAGATCTTACATCTTCTGCAGAACTTTCTAGTCTCCCATGATCACTCTGTACTTCTCTTTGAGACAAGTTTGTTGAGAGAGATTCTTCGGATGCAGTCCATGATGTTCTCCACTGATTTTCTTGATCAGCTGTACGTTTTGGTATATTTGGACTATGAGGCATATCAAATCTACCATCCTTGGTGGAGGTAATTTGCGGTGGTCTTAAAGCACCTCGAACAGTTCCTGTGTCCTCTGATCTATCAGGAAAATCCCAGCCAGCAGCTTTCCTAACGGTTCCTTGACTATAATAGAACAAAAATAATCAGGCACAGGAAGATAAAAGCAGAATAAGTTTACTAACTGTTTAATCAAACCTACCCAGGAGAAGCTGCATATTTTGTATCCCTCTTCACCTTGATAGTACCTGTACCACCATCATCTTCTTCCATATGTGTTTGGCCATTTTCTGTGGCATCCATGCTGTCTTTTACTGAAAACTTTGGCCGCTCTCTGCCAATATCAGCAATAGAGGCACACTAGGAGAATGAGATAGATATTGATACACTTCAATTTTCAGTTAAACAAACAGTGTGTTTTACTCAAATGTTTCGTTGAGAAGAAAAGTATACCACATACCTTATTCTCTCCAGAAGCTTTGGATTTTTTCTGGCATTTTTTATGAACCGATGCTTAAGAAGCTCCTTAGCACTAGGCCTCTGTGAGAAAGTCATAAAAGGAAAAGCATTAAGCAAAATGTGACAGGCTATAAAATGCACCATATTTCCAGCCTAGACATGAAATTAACTTATTAATAATTCTCCAATAAGATTGACCTAGAGACTCACACCAAGAAAGTTTTTTTCCTTAAATTTACAATATAGCAAAACTAAATTGGCAAAACATCTACGTAAAACTATGTACAAAATTTACAGTATAGCAACGAAATATCCACAAAGCTGTTGTATTGTCCCTGCTTCTCTATAAAACATCCTTTTCATTCCCCTTCTCTAGTTACATTACGCATAAACCTGACAGGAATGAAGCTCTTCATAGCATATCATAATCTTAGTTACAACTGGTGGGATTCCCAAAACCAATGACCAGTACAAAGCTAGTGATGTGCAAAGAACATATGTTCAAAAGAACAAAGCAAGGTGAGAACAGTTCTCAACAACATTGTTTTTATGAATCTGAAACCTCTGTCAAACAAGTGCAGACGAAGTGATTCCTAGTACAGGCAGGACTACAGAATAATAATTTTACCTCTGCTGGATTCTTCCTTAAACATAGTGACACAAACTCTTTCATCAGTTTAGAGAAATGCTCATCAAGCTGCATGTTAATAAATATACCGCTTATCTTCTTGCAATGAAATGTATAGCAGATGCTTGGATAAATTGCAATCATGCACAAGATAGCAGTCGTTAAAAATTAGTCAAGTGACCTGAGGAGGATTTTCACGAGGTATCATGAAAAGAACTCTCATAGGATGAATATCTGCCAAAGGTGGTTCACCTTTTGCCATTTCTATAGCAGTTATACCTAAAGACCAGATATCCGCCTGCATTGAGACACAAACTTATCTAACAAAGCTCAATAAGAAAAATGTTTAACAAATGCACAAGTACCTTTTCATTGTACCCTTCAGAATTTTGAATAACCTCGGGTGCCATCCAAAAGGGAGTTCCAACAAAAGTCTGAACAATTCAAAGCCATAAACAATGTACCAAGGTATATTTTGAGTTAATCTATGTGAATTTTCAAAACAAAAAGATTTCCCTGTACAGAATTTCAACAAAAAGAAGTAAGCTTGTTGTCAAGCTAAAATGCTACCACATGTCCACATCAACATAGAAGATAAGGGGACTTCCATCTACTGCACATTCAGTTGACACAAACAAGCATGTGGTTGTACAAATCAAAAACCAAATTTGAGACACTTTGGTTATTGAGTTCTTTCCATGAACCATTCACCCCCTTCCTTCCCTACTCTGCAAAACCTATCTCAGTATAATTCCCAAGAATCATCACGGGCTCACAGCAGCTTTGCCCTACCACTCGGATCAATAATGATCATGGGCTCACGGCAGTTTTGCCCTACCACCCAGATCAATAATGAATGCCACATCACCCGATCTGGCGCTCACCAGATGGCAGCTGTAGTATATGGCAGAATTCTCCCAATTGGGTTCCAAAATAATACTTACTTCAGTCACAAAAGAGTGATGGTCTTTACTTTTCAAATTCAAAGTCAACAAGATGCTCCTTGGAACACTAAATTCTCTTATTGTATATTCAAAAGAAGTTGTAAAAGTGCAATATTATGAAAGTATTTCTATGGCAAATTCACTTGTATCGTTTTCATACATCTAAACCATACGTTTAAATAATATCTTTGGTTAAAATTAGTAGGGTTTGACTGCACGCATTCTAGGGTGTCAATCTTTTGTGACTGGAGGGAGTAAAGAATCAATCATGATTGTAAATGGAAAATGAAGAGAAAGACAATATGCAATATGCATTATAATGGAGTACCGTATATACCCTCAGGACTCAGGACACATGCAAGGTTTTGTACAGGCCAATGTAAGAAGTAATCACAAACATGTTTGTTTTGGGGCAGTTTCAGAACCACATATTTGGGCATTTTGCTTCATGATAGACCAGTTTATAAATTATGCACAATGATTCAACCAAGTCGTATGTAGACACAACATCAAACAGTGTTTAGTAAGGGAAAACAATATGTATATAACTCATTAATTCTACCAAGTTTCATTGAAAACCAGACATTTATTAGCTGGTTCCTCGTGAATTGCCAGTTACCAGTTTATCGAAAAGTGAAAACAGTATTTTGCACTGGCTGGAACCACTACCAACCACCAAGGTATCCAATTTGTATCCAATTTAAAAAACCCTGCCTAAATGTCTTCTGCAATTAAAAATCAGACCATGTGCAACCAATGAAGAACAAACTACTAATGATGCCAACGGAGGTCCATTCGCAAGATTGGAAGAAAAAATATTAAAAAAAATGTTGCGGCAATGGACATGCTACATTCGCTCAAGCTGAAAAGGATCGCTTCTGAGTATTTAACAGCATAGGATGTATATGACAAACACATCAATTTTGTCAGAAATAGAACAGACAATTTACTCATGTGAAACAACAGCTATTTAGTTGAGTGTAACTACGATAAAAAAACAAGCAAGACTGTTGTGGGTTTGATTGAAGAGGCAAGTGCCAGGCCCGAGGCCGGCGCGGCCAGAAGCACTGGACATCAACGCCGTGGCCGCTAGCGATGGATAAAGGATTGAAGCCAGTGGCCTTGTTGATCGGAAGGCACCACCGAGAGGTAACACGATTGACAAAACTGACTGCCTTTTCATTTCTTTTTCCCGCACATTAATAGAGAAGCAAAGACGTAATCTAAGCACTAACAGATGGAACTAACTTGCAGAAGAATCAAAACAACTTAAGGAATAGAACTAATACGCTAATTGAAGGATAAAATCCTAACTGCTAACCAACCCTCCGCTAATCGATCGAGTCCGATCCTTCGCCATTGTTACGCAATACTGGATCGGTAGGCCGTTCTTCTTGCGATAATAGACATGGTCGGGACTGTCGAGGCCCACGACATTACTCCCTCCTTCAAGACAAAGCTTGTCCGCAAGCGAGAAATCTGGATAGGAACGACGCAAGATAGTAGCCTGGACCCAAGTTGCCTCATTCTCTGCTTCTCCTTTCCAATGGACGAGGAATTGCCAATGCCCCTTTATGAAACGCTGCGCCAAGAGCCTATGTGGCTCGGGCGGTGCTGGCTGAGGCGTGGGCAAGACGTCCGACAGTAACGCTAGTGGTACCGTTGGAGAAATGCCCTTGAACTGCTTCATAAGAGAGACGTGGAACACGTCATGGAGTCGAACTTCTGCTGGTAGTGAAAGGCGATAAGCAACTGGCCCAATGCGCTCTACTATCTGATAAGGCCCATAGAAGCGGGGCGAGAGTTTGTGGTGGCCAACCGAGCACATGGAATGTTGCCGGTGGTGTTGGAGCTTGAGCCATACCCAAGCACCCACAATGAACGAGACCTCACGATGATGAAAATCATAGTACTGTTTCATCCTATTTTGGGCGTGGAGAAGATGCTCATGGGCATTGGCGAGGAGGGCATCGTGGTCAGTGAGATGACAGTCAACAGTGCCAATGGTTGTTGCCCCATGTATGGCAGAAGCGGCGGAGGCGGTCGACCGTAGACAAGTTCGAAGGGCGTCAGGCGATGGGCGGAGTGGAAAGAGGAGTTGTAACAAAACTCCACCCAGGGAAGCCATTGAACCCATGTGTGTGGGTTATCGGCCGCCAAGCAACGGAAGTACATTTCCGCAGTACGATTGACCACCTCTATTTGGCCATCCGTCTGTTAGACAATGTATAGCCTGTTTTGTCTTATTCTTGGCTTACTTGTACTCCAAGCCCTATTGGGCTATATATACATGTGACTCACCCCTCATTAGGGTGTGGGGTGTATTTCTCCTATTCTCTACATGGTATCAGAGCGCTGGGTAGCCTAGGGTTTCCCTCCAGCCGCCGCCTCCCGGTGCCCTAGCGCCCTAGGGTTTCCTCCCATGTGCCTCCCTCCTTCTCTTCCTTTTTCCTCTGTTTTCCTCACAAGCGCCCACCACGGCTTCCTTCCTCCTTCCGCAACCCGCCCACGGTCTTCCTCCTCTCGTCGCCCCGCCATTCTTTTCCCCTGGCCATCGATTCCTCCCTCTGACCGACCATGAGCACCGCCTCCTCAGCGGTCTCACTGGAGACAACATCCCCGCCACTCATCCTCCACCGCTGCTCGCTTCTCAATCCTACACCACCGTCTCGTCAAGGCCCATGTGCCGATCACTCGAGTGGAGAACCCGAACTACACCAAGTGGTCACGTTCTTCAAATCCATGTGCGGCAAGTTCGCCTCACGCAGACATCGATGGTACCGCTCCTCTCCTCGCCACCCAGTGTGGGTTCAGTGATCACTGCTTGCGAAGTGGCTTTTGATCCACAATGGACGCCGCCTCGACTCGTCATGGTCAAGATCAAACCGCCACGATCTCTGGTCCGCCATCTCCACCGTCTTCACCGCCAACAGAGAGTCCATAGGTCTACTTGAGTCACGAGTTCCACACGATGACTCAAGGTGACCTCTCGCCTCCGACCATCGCCGGCGGATGAAGGTCTCGCCGACGGCCTCCGGGATGTTTGCTTCTGTGTCGACGGCCCTCGGCTGTCCCGAACCTCTGCTGCGGCCTCTACTCTCGCTTTCCACCACCGCCGACGACATCGCCAACTCCAAGCCTCGCCATCCTTCGCCAAGCACGCAACATCTTCGATCCTCAAGGAGCCGCCGCCATAAAGTGAAGAACGCCAAGCTGCTTCTTTTCTAGGCCCCGAGTGGTGGGCTCGCCTCTGCTCCCAAGACTGCAAGCAACCCGGCCTTTCGCCAGCACTCAACAACAACATTCCCAATGGAGGCGGCGCGCAGCATACCAGAAGGCCGTTGGCGCAAGGGCCAAGAAGACCAAAGACTAAGGCAGCCAAGAAGAAGCAGAGCCGGGCAGCGCCTAGCGGTCCCCGGTGTGTTTAATCCATGGGGCGCACCCAAAGATGGCGTTCTCCTCCCGCCTCCTGGTCCCCCTCTCGCTTCCACACCGCCTTGCCGCTCCTCCATTGCCCTCTCTCTGACAAGAAGACACTGCCGGCGCCTTCCGCTAACCGGGATAAGTCAAGCTCGGTGGCCGCCCCAACAGATGCAACCTGTGGCTCCAACCCCGGTTCTCGACATCGCGCGCCACTCGCACATGACATCTTCCGATGGTATGCTTCTCTCCGCCTCTCCTTCAGATTCTCCATCCCGGTCGGCAACGGCATCCTCTTCCGTTGTTGCTCAAGGTCATTCCATTCTTCCTACCTCCGTCGATTTTCATCTCCACAACGTTCTTGTTGTTCCCTCTCTTGTTCGCAATCTTCTCTCGGCGCCAATTCACTCGTGATAATCGTTGTTCCATTGAGTTTGATCCTTTTGGTTTTTCCGTCAAGGATTTGCGAGACTGACGCGAGATTTTTTCATTGCGCTTAGTGACGGCGACCTCTACACCATTCCAAACCGCCACTACCTCTCGCCATCGCCCACGCCCATCTCGCCTAGTCTCCTCCATCAGTATGGCACCGGCGTCTCGGTCATCCAAAGGCCCAAGATTTCTAGATACCTTACGGAAAAACAAACTTCTAACATGTAATAACGTGAGCCGCTCCATTTGCCACTCTCGTCAACTTGGCAAACACTTCCTGCTACCTTTTGCTAGTTCTTTTCTAGATCTTCTACTCCTTTTAAACTTGTTCCTTTGTGATGTTTGGACCTCATGGGTTGCTAGTATCTCTGGATGCTTATACTATCTTGTTTTTTCGGATAATTTTAGCCATTTTGTTGGACTTTTCCCATGAAACGCAAGTCCGAGGTGTTCCAACTCATTGTTAATTTTTTCCACTATACTCGCACTCAATTCAATCTACCCGTTAAATGTCTTCAGGCCGACAATGGTTCCGAGTTCGTTAACACTGCCACTAGCTCCTTCCTTGCTTCGCACGGTGCCTTGCTTCGCACGGTGCCTTGCTCCGGCTCTCTTGTCCATACACTTCACCTCAAAGCGGCAAGGCTTAACGATACTTCGACAATTAACAATTCCGTTCGCACTCTTTTACTCCATGCATCCATGCCACCCGCTATTGGGAAGCACTAGCCACCGCCACCTATCTCATCAACCGCGCCCATCGTCCACAATTCTCAATCGATACCCTTTGAGCTTCTTCATGGCACTCCTCCACACCTTGCGATCTCCGTGTCTTTGGTCGTTTGTGCTATCCCAATCTCTCCGCCACCGCTACAAACAAACTCGCCCCCGCTCGATCGCTTGTGTCTTCCTCGGTTATCCTTCCTCTCACAAAGGATATCGTTGCCTCGACCTCGCCACTCATCGTGTCATTATCTCCGCCACGCTCGTCTTTGACGAACACGTTTTCCCTTCACGCTTCTCACCCACTTCCTCCGGTTCCTTGATTTTCTTGTTCCCGGCGACGCAACGTGCCCCATCCACGCTCCACCGGTAGCTCCGTCCCCTTGGACGTTGAGCGGCCGCGATCTCTTCTCGGCCGAGCGGGTCGCTTCCCTAGTTCTCGCTGCCGCTGCCACAATTACGGCCGATTTGGCGGCTCATCTTTCGGATCGCCAGACACCTCGCCGGCGGTTGGACCGCTATCTTCCCCAGATCTCCGCCGCCGTTTAAGATCGCTCACTATTGCCGATCACCACCACCAAACCACGCTCCTCAATCTTAATTGCGAGGTGTTCTACGGCCGATCCTCCGTCCGCCATCGTCTCGAATTGTCGGCCACCCGTGCTGCCGCTGCCGGACGTCTTCGTCGCATCACTCGGTCTCGACGGGCTCCCTCAAGCCACTTGCTGCACCAAGGCTCTTTCCACCACATGCCTCTCCGGTCCCGTCCAACTATCGCAGCCGCTTTGCCGATCCCAATTGGCGTCTTTGCGATGAACGATGAGTATCGCGTATTAATAATGCGACATGGCGCCTTGTTCCTTCTACCTCACGGTACAATGTGGTCACGGGCAAGTGGGTCTTCAAGCATAAATTCCACTCCGACGGTTCACTTGCCCGCCACAAGGCACGCCTGGGTGGTCCGCGGTTTCTCCAAAGAACACGGTGTTGACTACGACGAGACTTTCGGTCCGGTTGTCAAGCGTGCCACTATCCGTGTCGCCCTCAAAGATAGCGGCCTCCGTGCGTGGCCCATTCACCGTTGGATGTGAAGAACGCTTTCTTCACGGCCACCGCCAAGATCAGACCTCTGGTTTCGCCGATCCATCCGCTCCCAACCATATGCTTGTTACGTAAATCTCTATGGTCTCGCGCAGCTCCTCGGGCATGGTACCGGCGTTTCGCCACCTACATTCGACATCTCGGCTTTGCTGCTTCGATCTCCGACACATCTCTCTTTGTTTACAAAGATGGAGATCATATAGCCTACCTGCTTCTGTACGTCGACGACATTGTCCTGACGGCTTCCTCGACGACTCTCCTGCAGCACATCATCGCTCGTCTTCACTCCGAGTTCGCCATGACGGACCTTGGTGCTTTGCATCACTTCCTCGGCGTCTCGAATACAGCGCGACTTCCGACTGTTTACTGTCTGCCTCGCCAAGATGTCGGTGATCTCCTCAATACATGGGCATGGCCGAGTGTCACTCTATAGCAACCCCCGTTGACACTCATGCCAAGCTTTCCGCGACCGGCGGCGATTCTTGTCGACGCCTGAGTACGAGAGCCTTTTGGCGCTCTACAATACCTCCACCGACTCGTCTCGACTTGGCGACGCGTCCAAACAGTGTGTCTGTTCATGCATGATCCACATGAGCCTCACCGCGTTGATCAAGCGCATTCTCCGCTATGTGAAGGGTACGCTCTCCGCCGCCTTCACATCGCACCGTCCCGTCCAATCTCTTACCGCATATTCGATGCGGATTGGTATTGTCCGGATTTCGGCGTTCCACCTCCGCCATCGAGATATACTTCGGCGATAACGGTGTCTCGGTCTCGGCGCCAGACGATAGCTCCGCTTCCGATCTTGCGGCGAAGCGAGTATCGCAGCATCGCAAAAAGTGTTGTTGCCACGCAGAATCGCTTCAGAGCTTCACATCTCGATTCTTCGCGATACCGTGTATTGCGACAACGTCGATCTTTGTCTACATGATACCTAATCCGGTCCATCATCGCCGCACAAAGCATATCGAGATTGACATTCACTTCGTCGCATGAGAAGGTTGCGTTGGGCAAGTCCGCTGCTTCACGTGCCTCATCACATCAATTTGCGGACATCATGACCAAGGGCTTGCATGTACTCTTGTTTTTCGATTTTAGGTCCGATCTTTGCGTTCAGGATCCTCCCACGCGATCAAGCAAGGTGTTAGACAATGTATAGCCTGTTTTGTCTTATTCTTGGCTTACTTGTACTCCAAGCCCTATTGGGCTATATATACATGTGACTCACCCCTCATTAGGGTGTGGGGTGTATTTCTCCTATTCTCTACACCGTCTGCGGGTGATAGGCCATTGAAAGGAGCAACGTGGTGCCGCATCGCTTAAACAAATCTTGCCAGAAGGCGCTGGTGAAAACTGGGTCGCGGTCGGAAATGATGGACTCCGGCATACCATGCAAGCGAACGACATTGTCAAAGAAGAGTTGTGCTACCACAGGAGCGAAGGCTGGCCAAGTGAGAGCCATGAAGTGCGCATATTTGGATAAACGGTCCACCACGACCAATAGAGCGGACTTGCCATCGACTTTGGTAGTCCGATAATGAAATCCATAGAGATATCCGCCCATATCTGATAAGCGGTGAGTTTCGTATATCGATCCGCCAACTTGTGACTGAAAAAAACAATTGGATGACCCTCCTGTTGAAGCACAATGCCTACTACGTGCCCAAACACGTCGCATTCCACAACGAAGGGTGCAGAAAAATCTGGCAGGTGCAGCACCGGTGCTAACATGAGAACGATCTTGAGGAAGTTGAAAGCAGCCTCCGCCTCTTGCGTCCACTTAAATTGGTTGCGACGGAGCAGAGCTGTAAGAGGCTCTGCAATGTCGGCGTACTTGTGGATGAATCGCCGATAATAGCCAATGAGTCCCAGGAAGCTGCGAAGAGACGAGATGGTCGTTGGTTGCGCCCAGCATGAAACATCCTGCAATTTGTTGAGGTTGGCTGCTACACCGGTCAGCGCTTCCCAAATTCGCACTTGGACATTTTCAAAAAGAGCTTATGGTGACGCAGGCGCCCTAGGACATGTGTGTGTGTGTGGTGCTCTTCTGCAGATCGGCTATAGATGAGGATATCGTCAAAAAAGACGAGGACGAACTTCCGAAGGAAGTCGTGTAAAACCTCGTTCATAAGAGCTTGAAATGTCGATGGCGCGTTGGAGAGCCCAAACGACATCACAAGAAATACGTAATGTCCATGATGAGTCCAAAATGTCGTCTTGTGGATATCTCCTTCAAACATGCGCACTTGGTGGTATCCCGAGCGCAAGTCCAGTTTGGAGAACTTGGCCCTGTGCAATTCGTCGACTAGCTCCTCGAACACCGGAATTGGGAACTTGTCCATGATGGTATGAGCGTTCAATTCTCGCTAATCGACGCAGAATCGCCATGAACCATCCCCCTTTTTGACCAATAAAACAGGCGAAGAAAAAGGGTAACGGCTTTTCCTGATGATGCCTTGTTCAAGCATAGCCGTACACTGGCCTTCAATCTCATCCTTCTGTCGGTAGGGATATCAATATAGCCAAACGACGATGGGTTCGGTGCCCTCCTGAAGGCAGATGCGATGATCGTAGTGTCGGGGTGGAGGAAGACCTGTTGGTTCTGCGAACACATCGTCAAAACTCAAAAGTCGCAAGGAGAGTATGGATCGGATCATCCTGATCAAGTTGAAGGGATAACAGATGGGAGCGCTTATTGCAGCTGGCGCCCTGAAGCTGTATCCGTGATCCGTCATGCTCAAAGGACATGGTGAGAGTGACGAAGTTCCACTGGATTTCCCCTAATGTTTGGAGCCATTGGACTCCCAGGATGACGTCGAACCTGTCTAACGGAATGACAAGGAATGGTGCTGCAAAAGAATGGTCATCAATGTTGAAGATCTCAGTTGGTACACTCCCTAAGCATGGCAATTGATCACCATTGGCAACCATAACCCGTGGGGATGCCACCTGATGATGTGCGAGGGCCATACTGGCCACGGCATGGCTGCTGAGAAAATTGTGGGTACTGCCACTATCAATGAGGCCGAGAAGAGATTGACCCCGCATGTGCATCACCACTTGCATTGTGCCTCCTGACTTGGGCCCAAGAATGGCAAGCATGGATAGCTACGGTGGATTTTCTTCTTCCCCTGATGGCGTGCTGACTGCAGGAGATGGATCGTCACTGTCCTCTTCAGCCGCAATCTCAATGGAGAATAGTCATTTGCAACTATGTCCCCTGGAGTAAAAGTCATCACAATGATAGCACAAGCCTTTTGCGCGATGATCGGCCAATTGATCCGCATTGAGCTTGAGTTTAGCTGATGGAACGGGTGCTGAGGCAGTGCTGGACAAGGTGCTGGAGATGTTACCCCCATTGGTTTGCGCCGGTGCAGCCGATGTTGGCCATGCCGATGCATTACCCGTGGGTGAGAAGGTGAATG
This sequence comes from Guadua angustifolia, assembly GCA_036346375.1. NCBI lineage: Eukaryota > Viridiplantae > Streptophyta > Magnoliopsida > Poales > Poaceae > Guadua > Guadua angustifolia. The sequence goes on along the minus strand of CM070513.1, from coordinate 12,379,190 downwards.
TAATGCCTCAATTAAACGTCAATTGCCCTCATCCTTGGTTGGTATAGCCCTGCATGGCTTCAACCACCCAAAGGTCCTTGCGTTCCTCCGCATCCCGGGCGAGGCTAACTGCCTCTGACAGATTGTGTGCCCGTTCCCTCCAGACATCTGCCGCAAGTGTTCTTGCGAGACCCACGGTGAATGTCTCCACTTGGTCTGCCCTTGACATGCGAGGTGTTCGTGATAGAAGCCGCTGGAACTCACGGGCATAGTCGTCGACGCCACTGGCGCCTTGCTTAAGATCGACGAGGTTGCCCAACGGACCTGGCTCCCGACTGGCAGGTGAAACGCTGGAGGAAGGTGTCGAAGAAGTCCTCCCAAGCAATCCATCCCACATCGAGTGTCCAGTTATCTGTGCCTTGCCTCGCAGATGTAGCCCTACTACCTCCACTTGGTCTCGGGCCGGTACTTGATGAAGACGAAAGAAGCGTTCACACAGGCGTAGCTAGGAGAGATGGTCCTCTGTGCTGTCATAGTCGGGAAGCTCAAGCCGAGGGGCTCGAGGAGCCCATCGTCGATTGGTGACGGCATCGTCTGCTTCCTCTAATGGACGCCGCCGCTCGGGTGATGCACAGAGGTAGCCATCATCTTCCCAGGGTCGGCGCTCACGCCGTCCACGCTCAGCGGGTCTTGGCTGTGTTGCTCACGCCGAGGCTTGTGAACCATGGCTCAGAAGATCAGGCAGATACCACCGCTCCTGCTCTCGCCCAGGATCATGGCGTCGTCCCGTGTTGTCAGCCGCCTGGCCGTCCTTTTGTTCCTGCTCATCGCCAATCGATCGGTTGGTTTTGGATATCGCCAACAACTCCCCAATGGAGGTCTTCAATTCTTCATTTGAAAGCTCAAGTTTTCCCACACGTTCTTCAATGGATGCTTGAGCCATAATCGAGGGATCGTTTGGCCCTGATACCAAAATGCTATGGGTTTGATTGAAGAGGTGAGTGCTAGGCCTGAGGCCGGTGCGGCCAGAAGTAGTGGACGTCGACGCCGTGGCGGCAAGCGACGGATAAAGGCTATTGGAGCCACCGGCCTTGTTGATCGGAAGGCACCGCCGAGAGGTAACACGGTTGGCAAAACTGACTACCTTTTCATTTCTTTTTCCCGCACATTAATACAGAAGCAAAGGCGTAATCTAAGCACTAATAGATGGAACTAACTTGCAAAAGAATCAAAACAACTTAAGGAATAGAACTAATACGCTAACTAAAGGATAAAATCCTAACTGCTAACCAACCCTCCGGCTAGCTGACTGGAGCCGCATCCTTCTGCCCAGTGCCTGGATCAGCCAGCCCATTCTTCTTCTTGCAATAATAGACATGGTCGAGACCGTCGATGCCCACGACAAAGACTATTTCTATTTCTACTCCAAAGCTTCTATTTCTACTTCAAAGCTACCAATTAACCACAATACAAACAACCCAGTCAATAAAAGCTGCAGTGGAGAAGAGCTTGGTAGGTTCCTGATTCATATGCAGAAACATTGAGTAATTTGAGCACATGACATTACAAAATCATGGTTAAGATGGTACCTTTCTCCTAGACATTGTTTTTGTCAGCTGTGCAGAAACACCAAAGTCTGCAACCTATGGAAAACACATACTAACTTTAGAAAGATATTATACACAAACTTACTGTCAATAACACATAGAATCATCCACAAGTTGTAGAAAAGTTATACCTTCACATCTCCACTTTCAGTCAGGAGGATATTTGCAGCTGCAGAACATCACATGATGTTGTCTATTACAATGTGTGTAATACTTGGTATTAAATAAGGTGAGATGCAAAAAATAAACACTGAAGCCAACATCCCCAGATTAATCAATCCTTTACACAGTAGGATCATTTGTATGTATGTCATCAATGCTACATTCAACTAGCATAAAATGTATAGCCAATGGTCTAGATTGCCTGGCAGGTGGCAACCCATACAACTGCATGCTAAGTTGCTAACTCTCCTCGTCTTTACATACACAACTATTTAACCAGTAATCTGCACAGCATTGTACCAGTGGCAGGGCATTGCAAACTATCCAGAGCTAAACATAGGCCTCTTAGGTTTGTGGATAGGGTGGGTTTTGCTCTCCTTCCATATCCACCAGCTGACCAGCACTTTTAAAATTTTCAATCCATCCAGCTTCATGCTACTCTAACAGCGACCGGAATTTTTCACCCATCCTTCTGCATCTTAAATTACCAAATTGAATTTCATAACAAAAAAAATTCGACTTTTTTTGTGTATATCTGGCAAATTCAGGTTATAAAAAAATAACTTTATTGTATCAATAAAACCAAATGCCCCACCTAATTAGGGAGGTTCCGAAGGAGTGGATAGGTTTCCAGAACAACATTTGTAATGAACGAGAGAAAATGCTTTGACCTGAACGACAATGTGCACATGCTATTAGCCTACTAGTCTTAAATAACAGAAGAATGCCATCCCGATCCTCATGTGCAGTGGTTTCAAGGATTCTTGTGCTTCGTGGACAAGTGAGAATAGACAGGTGGTTATCTAGCCCACTCTTAACAACTTTGACCCAGCTATTGAAGGTACAATACCCCCACATCTCTGACTCTACACTTGCTGCTCAATTAATCGACCAAGTATTCTTTCCAACTAGCTAACTTAACTCCGTAGCAGCAAAAGTTAATGTACATACTAATTAACAAGGGATGTCTAACTAGAAAGTACATACTAACTAAGAAGGGATGGCTAACTAGAAAGAGACATCTAACACACTAAGCAACAAGGGATCGTGTTTCCTATGGGTGATAAGATAAATCAATCTGGACAAATTATCCATGACTACCTGAAGCATGCACAGCTCAATGGAAGGATCAGTTCCAGTTTACATCCTCAGAATATTGAAGCAGATTGGGGGTCCTATGGGTTATCAGGTTGGTCTTTTCTCCAAGCGGTAGTTGATATTTGCAAGCAAAATCTAGATAAGAAAAAAAGGAAAAGGCGAGGAGTAATCAAGACCTTTAATATCACGGTGAATCTTTCCTTCAGAATGTAGATATTCAATTGCATGTAACAAGTCCCTTAGAATGCATGCAATAGACATTTCATCCAGAGGAGGACCAGCTTGGAGCTGCATATGGAAACAGAAGTCGGAGTAGCATCAAAATTTGAATCAAGTAGTTTACAATGATCCAGTAGCTTCACTTGTATCTACATGGTATTAAGCGTTGTTTTTTTTTGTGTCAATCAATATATAAAATATACATAACATACTAGGTCAGCAACAGAGCCACCAGCCATGTATTCCATTATTATCCACAATTTGGTTTGATGAAGATAAGAGCCATAATAGTCAGTTATATACGGACACCGGCATTGTGACAAAACAGATATCTCCTGCAAAATGGAATAAATCCTTTTAGGAAAAGAAATTTCCACATTAACTGCATGCTAAGTTGATCCCATGATAACCTAGCATTCAATATAGTGCATAAGATGAAAGTACAACCTTTTGGATATCTTCAATGTCATCCTCACTGCATAGAATAAGTTGAAAAGGCATATTAATAACTTGGATGAAATTCTCAGGAGAAAATGATACCAAAAGGACCAGACACATCTAAAGGGGAACAAATGCATGAAATAGTTACTATTACTTTCCTCAAAAAAATTAGCTACCAATATGACATAATGTTACCTTGCTGTGGCCGTCTATGACTTTCAACATTACATACACAAATATGCATTTTTCATAATAATAATTAATAAGTTACTTCTAAGAAAATGAAATGATGATATAGTTATACGCTGGATTTACAACAATAATTGGAGAAAATGTAATGTATAATAGATTAATAGTATACGATCATCAGACTAGAGTCACTAGAGCAAGGGATGCAATTTCGCAGCAAAAAATATTGTTTCCCACTTAAACAAATTGTGTAGAATACAGGTTAAGAAATATATTAGCATCAGTAAACTTTATCCTTTTCCCATCCTAAAACACATGGATATCATGGTTGTAAATAGCAGGAAATAATGCAATTAGCAATAGGTGGATTTCTAGTGTAAAACTAAACCTGATAATTAATATGTTAATTTAAAAATAAGGAGTCAAAGTAAAGTTCAGGCTAGGGACGCACGCTTCTTCCAGATCGATCACTTTTATTGCAACCTCCTTATTCAGTTCCTTGTCAAACCTATGAACAAATAACACAAGCAAATATTCAGTAAGCATTTAAATTTATCATCCCCAAAAAAGGAGGAAAAGAAAAGGATTTGAAGTACAGCTCTAGCATCGTACAAATAACTAATCATTTCAGAACAATCCATATGAGATTTGACAGCTAAATGAACAATAAAGTCCATGAAAATTCGAAAAAAAAAGGCTTATGAACCAAGTTGGTTCATACTCGAGTGCAATTACCACTGAATTGGCTTAACGAATAGGAGATGGTGAAAATAATGTAAGCATTGCTTATAGGCTATAGCCATTTCCAAAAATCTTTGGCTAGCGTCATTGTTTCTATTCCAATAGTCTGATACCGGACAAATCAGTGTCTTTTGTGTGTGTGCGCGCGCGCATATGTGTGTGTGTGTGTGTGAGAGAGAGAGAGAGAGAGACTATAGCCTAGAATGCCCAGATATGCCGATACCAATACGGATACAGTGATACACAATACGCCGACACTCCGTTTCCCAAAAAAAAACACTGACACAGCGATACGTGTGTATAATAAAAATATAGAGAAGCATACATGAGATATGGTATGTCATACACAAAATAGACATAAAAGAAAAACAATATAACAAAGAAAATGAAAAGGCCAATGGGCCAGATCATCACATAGGACCATAGCAAGCGACTAAGGGCATCTAGCCTACTGTTGCCCCAAAAAATATCTACAATTGTACATTTCTATTCATGCCAGCCGCAGCCATATGTCTTGCCTCCTAGCTGTTGTTGCCCTTGCCAGCTCCTGGCTGCCTAGAAGTATATCACACTACCACAGTCAAGAGGGGAGAACAGGACTAGTGGGAGGACTCACTGTGCGTAAGGACTAGGGATGCTGTCGTGTCAAAAGGAGAGGGTGCTACGTGCCACCGTCTATGGGAGGGAGAAATGTTGGTGTGGGAGCCTGGGGAGGAGATGAACAAGGGTGGTTGTGTGGGGAGCAAGAAGGGACTACGGGATGGAATAAACGATTCTAGCATCTCCTTCTGAGTTGGTAGAGGTATTATAGTTGAGAGGTATCAAGGAAGCATCAGGCAAGTATCGGAGAAGTATCAAGAATTATTCTCTTTTTTTTAAAAAAAATAGGAAATTAATCGATATATTGGGGCCATATCCGTATATCCGAGTATTCGAGACTATAACAAATCTGTGTTTGAACCAATCACAAGAAATTTCATTTCTACCATTTCACTATTAATGGTCAGCAACTCCACATTCAACGGTGAAGTGTGGTTTTTTTAAGTCCAAAGGGAATAATGCAAGCTACACAAGTTGCCTGAGCTCCTCGCTACAAGTTCCACAAACATAGAAGTACACATATTCTCCATGAATAAAAGAGATTCAGCTTCAGACAAGTATGTGGAACTGGCAAGCATATTACTGATACGGACAGCTTTTCACACCTGATTGAAGCGGGACAATCCATATATAGAATCCAAGTCGGGTACGCTGCCATCCCACACTAGTGCCACTCCACTAACACGCAGAAATTAGCACAAATTTTGTGTAAGCCTATCTCGGTTAGGCACTAAACTGACCAAACTAGCTTTGCTTGTCTACCTAAATGCCTCTCCATGCACTCAGACCGCATCCTTACCACGCAGATTCCGATCAAACCACCAATGCTGCCTTACTAACACGAACAAGTCGGTGAGAAACGTCACAAACGCCACTCGATTGGCCACTCAGTTAGCTCAGTCCCGTCGGCCCAACAGGCCAACACCGGAATACCCTAAACTGTACAGTGTACACCATCTCGAGCCCCAACACTCGAACCCCCAATGCCGCTCAACCGAAACCGAAACGAATGGCTCCACAGGGCGGCGGCCGCCGCCGCTGCCACACACTAGCCAAAAAATCCGCGTGCGAGGAAAAGAGATTAAAAAAAATCAGGGCGCGAGAGCAGGGATTCCGCGAACCAACCCTTTGAAGACGTCGCCGAAGGAGCCGCGGCCGATGAGGTCGCGGTTGCTGAACCGCGTCTCGATGGCGGCCGCCATGGACGCCGAGTCCGACATACCCACTCTACTCGCCCCCGCTACCTAAGATCTGCCCGCCGCCGCCCGGCTAGGGTTTAGTGGGGGAGGAGATCGCTGGATTCTCGTCGTCCTCCTCGGGTGCTAGGGTTTGGATTTGGGGGCGAGTTCGCGTCGCGCTACTCTCTCCTCGTCGCCTCGCTGCTGCTTCCGGCTTTCGCCCATTTCTAAAAATGTCGCGAGATTTGGTGCCGGTGTTTGGTTAGTTCATGGCAGAGTTGTGGAGTGGCCGCCCAGGTGGTGGGGCCGCGTGGGAGAGCTGGAAGGTGGGGCAGGGCGGTCAGGGCCACGGAAACAAGGATGGCCCAGTGTCACGTTTCATAGGGAGAGGGCCCCTCTCTGTGTTCCCCAAAGTCTCGGGGTAGGGCTGAAAACAAACCGACGTTAGACTTCCTAAACCGGAAACAAATTCAGGATTTTGATGTAATCATCGTATAATCCAATTAAGAAAATTTTTCCCGACTGAAAAAAATCATAGATGAAAATATCTCATCTTACCCCATCTACATATAAAATTTCATGATCAAATTCGTCCTATGCTTAAAGTTACAAAAAAGACAAATTTGGGGTGCATTTGAACTATTCAAGTTTGTCAGAAATTTGTCTTTTTTATTACTCTTAACATAGGACGATTTTGATCATAAAATTTTATATGTAGAAAATGAGATACTCCAACGATTTTTTTCAGAATTTTTTGAAACTTTTCTTAGTTGGATTACACGGTGATTGCACTAAAATCCTGATTGCACTGGATATGTCCTCTACTAAGCCACATTTATTAAGGTTTAGGTTTTTTTAAGCTTATAGCTTAAAATTAGTTTTTTTTTGTTTAAATAGTTTAAAATTAACGGTTTTTATACATGATAGAGGTGGATAATTTTACCTAACTTTAATATTATTAATCTAAAATCAACCATCAATAAGCCAAAAAAGCCCCTCTCCAGTGGCTTTTGGCTTTTAGTTATATGGAGCCTTATGACTTTTGAAAAGCCCAGATAAAAATCTACTCATTTGTTTAGACTGTAGTTTTTTTACTTTTAAACGGGTGAAAAAGTCCAAACAAATAGGACCAGGCTCGGTTGGAACGATTTACATGACTCAACTTGGCTTGTTTAATAAAACAAGTTTGAAATCTTCTTGGCTCGGCTTCAAATCAAACTCGAGCTGGCTCGCGAGGGTTCATGAGCCGAGTTGAATGAGGTTGTTCTTTGATTGTGTTATCGTGTGTTTGTTCTTTGGCAGTATATTTGTGTCATAACCGATGCTATCCATCAAAGAAATTCTCAATGAACAATTTGTATGCTAGTAACAACCTATCCATAATCCATCAAATAATTACAAATGCTATGGAAAATTTCCTTTATAAAGTTGACAGAATACCAACTAAACATGAGCAAAACCATTCTTCGCTAACAATAAATAGCTGATATGTCACATATAGTTCATGTCATAAAAAAATTAACAATCAAACAAAGGATAGTAGGCAATATTTTATGTCCAAAATAGTTCGACGGTTCACATGAGCGAGCATGTTCGTCCACCCTGCCCGGGTCCGAGGCCTAGTCCAAAAAGTTCAGCAAATTCTTTTGAAAATTTATAAAAATTCATAAATTAGCCAGATTAACCCTTTGGGCTAGCCTTGAGGCTTGGGCAAAGGACGGTTCTAAATGTAACACTAGAGCTATAATTATGAGTTCCAAGTTCTAGTCCACCCTATCCAAAATACATGAATAAAGTAAAGAAAAGGGCTTGTTTGTGATTTGAATTTAACTGGAAGGTTTTTTTCAGAAAGCAGCAATACGAGGACCAAACGCGATTAATAAAGGAAATTTTTCTCAAAAAAAATGTCGCGAGATTTGGTGCCGGTGTTTGGTTTGTTCATCTGGCAGAGTTGTGGAGTGGCCGCCCAGGTGGTGGGGCCGCGTGGGAGAGCTGGAAGGTGGGGCAGGGCGGTCAGGGCCACGGAAGGAGTGGGGAAGGGATGGCCCAGTGTCACGTTTCATAGGGAGGGAGGGCCCCCCTCTCTGTGTTCCCCACCGAAGTCTCGGGGTAGGGCTGAAAACAAACCGACGTTAGACTTCCTAAACCGGAGACATATTCAGGATTTTGATGTAATCATCGTACAATCCAATTAAGAAAAGTTTTAAAAAATTCTGAAAAAAATCATAGATGTATATCTCATCTTACCCCATCTACATATAAAATTTCATGATCAAATTCGTCCTATGCTTAAAGTTACAAAAAAGACAAATTTGGGGTGCATTTGAACTATTCAAGTTTGTCAGAAATTTGTCTTTTTTATTACTCTTAACATAGGACGATTTTGATCATAAAATTTTATATGTAGATGGGGTAAGATGAGATGTACCTCCACGATTTTTTTCAGAATTTTTTGAAACTTTTCTTAGTTGGATTACACGGTGATTGCACTAAAATCTGATCAGACCGATATATGCTGCTCAGATCCTCCGGCCTGCTCCTCTACTAAGCCACATTTATTAAGGTTTAGGTTTTTTTAAGCTTATAGCTTAAAATTAGTTTTTTTTTGTTTAAATAGTTTAAAAATTAACGGTTTTTTTATACATGATAGAGGTGGATAATTTTACCTAACTTTAATATTATTAATCTAAAATCAACCATCAATAAGCCAAAAAAGCCCCTCTCCAGTGGCTTTTGGCTTTTAGTTATATGGAGCCTTATGACTTTTGAAAAGCCCAGATAAAAATCTACTCATTTGTTTAGACTGTAGTTTTTTTACTTTTAAACGGGTGAAAAAGTCCAAACAAATAGGACCAGCTCGGTTGGAACGACGACATGACTCAACTTGGCTTGTTTAATAAAACAAGTTTGAAATCTTGCTTGGCTCGGCTTCAAATCAAACTCGAGCTGGCTCGCGAGGGTTCATGAGCCGAGTTGAATGAGGTTGTTCTTTGATTGTGTTATCGTGTGTTTGTTCTTTGGCAGTATATTTGTGTCATAACCGATGCTATCCATCAAAGAAATTCTCAATGAACAATTTGTATGCTAGTAACAACCTATCCATAATCCATCAAATAATTACAAATGCTATGGAAAATTTCCTTTATAAAGTTGACAGAATACCAACTAAACATGAGCAAAACCATTCTTCGCTAACAATAAATAGCTGATATGTCACATATAGTTCATGTCATAAAAAAAATTAAGCAATCAAACAAAGGATAGTAGGCAATGACATAACCTTGGCAAACCATATGTCCAAAATAGTTCGACGGTTCACATGGGCAGAGCCAGGCCTCGGTCCACCCGGGCCTGGGTCCGAGGCCTAGTCCAAAAAGTTCATGCAAATTCTTTTGAAAATTTATAAAAATTCATAAATTAGCCCGTTAACCCTTTGGGCTAGCCTGAGGCTTGGGCCTGGGCTGGCTCTACCCCTGACGGTTCATGTTTAAGTTCATGTTTAACACTAGAGCTATAATTATGAGTTCCAAGTTCTAGTCCACCAATAGCTATCTCCAAAATACATGAATAGCAAGTAAAAAAATCAAATAAAAACATAAAAAAGTCTGTATTTAGAATTGGCCACCAAACCAAAAGGTCCTCTTGTCAACTTGTCATTGTCATCCAAAGTAGTAACTAGTTGCTCTCTACCAAGCTTTGGGGAAATAGAATGGTTTCAACATCATCTTCTTCCTAAAAAAAGATACAATAATCGAGTTGGCCATGATATAAACAAAAACAAATACAAAAAAAGCATATTATAGTATGGAAGAACATACAACAAATGTAGGAGCTCTTATGTCATCATGAACACCTCTTATCCAACTAGCTTATCCAACTAGAAGCACACACCAAATACTCAATCATAGTGGGGCGCAGAGAACTTTGATAGTCATCTACAACTCTCTACTCCAGCACTGAAAGTTGATTACGAAGATAAGTATTGGCTGGTGCAGTCAAGAAAATCTTCACTATCTTTAAAACTACCAAGAATCTATGTCCATTATAAGTCTACTAGTCGAACAATTTGAAACCCTTGTTTTTTAAGCTACCATTCACTTCATCTAGATAATTGAGCAACTTTGACTTTCATGGCTTTGTACAAAGTCAAACGAAAGGACTTCAAATTGAGATGACACTAAGGATAATGTGCTGCATCTAATTGTATCCATAGTTGAAGAGGAAGTTTTAGAACCTCTACTAGCAGCCTTGTTGTGCCGATGGTCCATCTCATACTATGAATACAGATATTCCAACTCAGCCTTGACATAAGCAAGCACAATGTAACCTAGTTGGTGTTTTACCTAGGTTGGGATCACACCAACTCAGCCCTAACATCAGCAACCTGCCATACAATGTAAATAGTGATAGGAGCATTTCTTTGGCAAATATCATACAATAAACACTACTCATGTTTATTGAACAATCAGTCATGGCAATAGTCCATAAATAGTTACATGTCATAGCAACATAGCTCAAGTTACTTATTGAAATTTGCCCTCATAGGTTGGGCTACATAAATAGGCCTCCTCACCACCATGGATAGGATCCCTCGTAACTTTGTGACAATCCTCCTAGTGATCTTACCAATTTTAGATGACCTTACCGATTTTAGACTTCAAACTCACTAAAATCAATTTAATTAATCACTATAAATTACCTGGGACACCATGGTGTCTAGCGAGAATGATCTAAAATAGCTACTTTCCATAAGTATCACGTGCAAAAAATTTGAAATTTTTTTAATGTCAAGTTTAACTAGTTTACTAAATAGTTCAAACAAGTTTGAACTAAAATTCAAACTGGAGTTTCTTATTTTGGTCATAGTTTGATTGTAGGGTATATACTAGACTCCAAACTATTTTGAAAACAATTTTACGCATAAAAGATCATGCAATCATGTAAATCAACATACCAATTTTGTAAAAATGAGTTCAACATGATCAAAATACAACTTGCCTTAGATCTTGTTCTTGCTCTGGACCTTAATCTTGAGTTAAAGGTTCACCCTTGAACGCCCCGAGCACTTCGACATCTACACGTATCGAGAAAATACCAAATAAATACCAAAACAGAGAATAAAGCAAACTCTAAAAATCAAATATAATTCACCATTAAATATATCTAAATTTTACAAATTTTTAAAAATTTGAATCGCCTCAATCGGAGCTTATACGAAGAAGGACACACTCTCGAACGATTTGAATAAAATAAAATAAAATATAGAAAATAGAAAAATCATAATTTTCTGAATTAATTTTATACTGAAAACCACTATTTCTAATGTCATCTGACGTTAGCATCGAATCGGACCAATCTATGGCCGACACGCGGCCCTGGCGCATGGACTCAGTCCACGAACCAGATTGGACGACGTGCCTGACATCATCGCTGACATCAAATAGGTGACACAAGCGTGCTCATGCGGTAGACCCAGTGCGCGACACGCAGCACGATCGGGACTGCACGCATCGGATCTAACAACCCACAAGCTATGAGTCCGATGACATGGCGGCGACAACGGATCTCACCTGTAGTGAAGAAGATGACGGGTTCAACGATGATTTGGTGCTCCTCCGGCGATGTTGTCTTGTAGATCCAGGGCGGGTCAATGTGAGAAACACAACGACGACCTTAACAACTGTGGAAAAGTTACCGGCGATGGAGATCTGCATGAAGAAAAGGCGCGGTGCATAATGGCAACAACGGAAAGCTTTGCAACACAACCACGGCGACACGAGCTTCGAGACCTTGGGCAAAACTTGCAACGTAGAACAACGAACCTCAGACAGGGGTTAATACGCCTTATAAAGGCCTCAGCGTCGTGTAGGGCACAGAATCTGTGGCAGGGTCGTTGGCGACGACGAAGTCCGATTACAACACGATGGCGGTGATGCGACAACATACTAGGTGTCCACTCATGAAGCATCGGGTGGCCACCAGCGGTTCGTATGTGGCACGATCCCATCCGTGCACGTAGCCCAACAAACAGATAAGATGCATCAAAATGTGGCACAATCTAACCCACACACACGATTAACTTCCGTGGTACTCTAGGGTTCGCATTAGCTCCGATTGACATCAACCACACAATCAAGATCGAATGGTTCCGCAGATTAGGGTTCCCAACCGATCCAGATTGCTTGATCCCCATCCAATAGCACATGTGGTTAGGGTTCACAAGGTCTTCATGCACCATCCATCCAAGATCTAGCGGCGATGGCACTAGGGCTCACGGCGGGTCGGGCCCCGATGGATTTGGCCAGACCAACATAGGAAGCATTGGGCCAAGCCCAAGAGACTTTCAGCTAGATACTATCTTATTATTTTCAAAGCTGTTTGAATTAAATTATTTCCCAAAAATAGAATAATGAAAATAAAAAAGAAAAAGCACTAGAAAAATTCATAAAAATATTTTGAGACATTTAATACTCAAATAAAATATTTTTGGTAAAAGTTTATTAAAATTATTTAAATAATATCCATATTCAACATAATTAAAAAATACAAATAATTTCCAAATAAATTCTAGAAAATTTTAAAATTTAGAAAATTCACAAAATGAATAAATAACAATATTAAAATATTTTAGGCGAAAAATTGGGATGTTAAAGTTTCACCATATCTTCTTTGTTGATAACACACGTGCGACACAATTATATGATTATTGAATGGTGCTACTTGACACTAGCCTCCTCGCTCGCCATTGTCTCACCAGATTATGGAAAAAGAAGTATTAATTCAATGTTTCATCATATCTTCTCTCGCAACGAAGGTGCGACGCAATTATATGATTCTTGAATGGTGCTACTTGACACTAACCTCCTCGCTCTCCACTGTCGCGCCAGATTATGAAAAAGAAGTATTAATCCAAAGTTTCGCCATATCTTCTCTCCTGACGACACGTGTGACGCGATTATGCGATTCTTGAATGTTGCTACTTGACACTGTCCTCCTCGCTCGCCACTGCCTCACCAGATTATAGAAAAACAAAGTATTAATCCAACATTTCACAGTATCTTCTCTCATGATGACTCGTGCTACGCAATTATGCGATTCTTGAATGATGCTACTTGACATTGGCCTGCTCGCTAACCCGTCTCACTACATTATTAAAAAGTATTAATCCAACTAGAAACAGTTAGGCTCTGTTTGGAAGTGGAATCTCTCTCAAATCCTAAAAATATTAAATTGTTTCCTACGAAAATCCCATGAAATTTCTTTGAAATTCATGTGTTTCAAACAAGCCCTTGCAGAGCTCCAGCATTGCACATGACGGAATCAGAAGTAGATAAAATCCTAGGCACACATAAGATTGAATCAGCTTGTGAAAAGATTAGACTGCACCAGTGTTATCACGGCGTCACCTAGCGTCCAGGCGGTCAGCAGGAGGCGCCGTGGCCCAGCGCCTCGCCTGAAGAGAGCCAAGCGGCCGCCTAGACGTCCTGGCATTGCAGCGGCGACAACTAGGCGTCCGGGCGGCCGACTGGAGTGGACGGCTGGTATTTGAGGGCGTGAATCATGGGATAGGGGAGTCAGAAGGAGGCTTGGACAGGAGACTCATGGGTGGACTGAAGCAGAGGAAACCCTAGAGCCAGGCTCCTCCGCCTCGCTTCAAGAATCTGACCTCAACCTTCGGCGATCGACGATTCATCGAGCCTCGACCCGGTAATCCCCTTGCCTCACCTTCCCCTTCCCCCTCCGAGTCTCCGACTCCCCTTGCCCCTTCGCATCCCCCTTCGCTTCTATTGCTACCAGCGCCATCGCCGCCAGCATCGCCCGCTCCTCCACCTCTAGTGTTTGGTGCTCCTCAACCTGCATTGCCTACCCTCCGCCTCTGCCACTTTCGGCCATCGCCGCGTGGTTTCTAATTCATCGCCGCCGCTCTGCCTCCTCCTATGTGTGACGACGGGAGGATGAGGCGGTAAGAAGAGGTGCGAAGCGGTGAGAAATGGCGGGAACGCAGTGGACGGAAGGTTTTGGAGAATCAAGGGTCCAGATGAATTACTAAACACTTGAATAGCGGTAGATTAGTAAATGTTATCATTACTTTTTGTCAGTAAGACTTGTAGCTGTCTTAAGGGTAAAGAAACACTGGCTTGTCGGCGGGTAAAGAGAAACCAGAGTTTATATACTTTGTAATGCGACAAAGAGAAGGCAGATTGAAAAATGGAATGAAACTCCTCTCCTGAGTTCTTCCTCTCGTTCCCCTTTCTATTCTCTGAACTTCCCACCTATTGCTTTTCTGCTGCTTCAGTTCTGAATCGGATCGCTGATTGTACTCGGTTATCACATCTGGTATCAGAGCTAGATTCCGATCAATCCGGCTGCGCGTGGTAAAAAATTTTCCAGGCAAGGGTTGGAGAAACCTGGGATTGTGAAAGCGATCCCGAGTATCTCCACACAACTTCGGTTCCCAAGTCTGGTTCACGCGGCTGGTTTGCTTCGAGGTGGCGATTGGTTGGAGAGAGGAGATTGGGCTTGGATCGTAAAATTCCAGTAATCGGGGAAGTTCTGGGCGCGATTGCATCAGACTCTCCTCCGATTGGTTGGTCCAAACAAGGCAAGCACCACGGCGCCTCAGAAGCCTTCCGGGCAGACGCAGTTGGTGTTGAAGGCGATGGGCGAAGCATCCGATAAGGCGGCTGCACGGTGGGAGCAGTTGGATGATCGTTGGGACTCTATGAAGGCACATTTGGATTTCATCGTTGAGAAGATCAAACCCGTGGAGGCTATACCGGCCTTACAAGCACAGGTACTGGAGCATAATACAGTTCTGGTTAGTTTAATGGAGCAATTTCAGCAGATGTGTCAAACCATGAAGGACACTTCTGGGATACACGTTACTCCTGGTCTCAACAATGAGGGAGGTCACCCCTCATCTCAGCACTCTCCGTTCACCAGTATGCAAAGGGGAGAATTAACAGCCCCATCGGCAGGGTTGTTAGGTAAGGGTCCTTTACCTTCGGTACGTTTTGGTCTGGAGACTCCCAAGTCGGATCGGTTGATATCGCCTCCAGGGTCGGACGGACTGCATGGGGATAGGAAGCTGCCCATTCCTAAGATGATGTTCCCTCAGTTTTCTGGAGAAGAGCCTCGCATCTGGAGAACCGGTGCATGCAGTATTTCAGGTTGTACAATATCGATGAATCATTGTGGACAACGGCCGCGGCCATGCATATGGAAGGAAACGCTGCTATGTGGTTGCAGGCGTATCAGGATGAACATCCTTTGGGCAGTTGGGAGCATTTCATGACCATGGTTGAAGCAGAGTTTGGTGTTTTTGATTCTAAAAGATGTCTCCGGGATTTGATTCAACTCAAACAACATGGTACGGTGGAAGAATACCGTGAGCAATTTGAGGGGGCCATGTATAAAGTACGTGCTTATACTAAATCATGTACTGAAGAATTCTTTGTCAATCACTTTATTCTGGGGTTGAAGGAGGAACTTCGGTATGAGGTGGAACTTCGGTTACCAGAGTCGGTTCGGAAGGCATTGGTGCTGGCGTTGATTCAAGAAGAAAAGTGCGAAAGGCATAAACAAAGAACCTCAAAATCTTTGTTCACGCCGAAGGCTGGTGGCTTATACCGTCCAGATTTGGGCCGTGGTCCAAGCAAGTTGCCCTCAGATGATTTGAGCAAGGCTCGGCAACTCCGTGAGTATAGAAGAGCTCGTGGCTTATGTTTTAAATGTGGTGATAAATTTGAAAAGGATCATCAATGCAAGGCTGTTCCCATGGGGCATGTGGATGCCTTAACTGTGGAGGAGCATCTCGACCATTTGAGTGAGGAGCTCTTGCAAACTCTGGAAGATGAGGATAAAGCTTTTGAGCAGGAGCAATGTCGGCTATCGGTGCATGCATTATCAGGCAACAAAGACTATGCTACTCTCTGTATCCAAGCAATGGTGGGCAGCCAAGTGATGACCACATTGATTGATTCAGGAAGCTCGCATAGCTTCATCAATACCACTTTCTTGGAACGTTTAAAATGTCGCACCGAAGCCATACCAGCAGTACAGGTATTTGTGGCTAATGGAGAAGCACTGCAATGTGATAAGCAGGTGCCACAACTGGAATGGTGGTCTCAGGGAAGTGTTTTTCATACTGACCTGTGGGTTATTTCATTGAGTACCTATGACGCAGTACTAGGAATGGATTGGCTCAAATTACACAGCCCAATGACTTGCAACTGGAAGCAGAAGACAATCGAATTCTTATATCAAGGTCGTTCTGTCCAATTGCAGGGAGTCTTAGGGGTCGTTCAGAATCATGGCAGCTCCAACAAGCAGTGGTATCAATGGAAAAACACCAATGAAATTTGGTCGATTGCACGCATGGAATCTGGGGTGAACATTCTGTCCAGAGATCCCATTCCGATTGATATTCAGTTGGTTCTGGAGCAGTTTGCTGCGGTTTTTGCTGATCCCATGACTTTGCCTCCCTCTCGCATCTATGATCATACCATACCATTGCTGCCTGATGCGGTTCCAGTTAATTGCCGACCTTACCGTTATTCTCCCGCCCAAAAAGATGAGATTGAGCGCCAAGTCGCTGAGATGCTGCAATGTGGGTTCATCCGGCACAGTACCAGTCCCTACGCTTCTCCGGTTCTGCTTGTTCAAAAAAAAAGATGGCAGTTGGCGCTTTTGTGTGGACTATCGCAAATTGAATAGCCTCACAATTAAGAACAAATTTCCGATGCCTGTTGTGGATGAACTTCTTGATGAGCTAGCCGGCACGAAATACTTTTCCAAGTTGGATCTAAAGGCGGGCTACCATCAGATCCGGATGGTGGAATCAGATATCCATAAGACTGCCTTCAAAACCCATCACGGTCACTTTGAGTTCCAAGTCATGCCGTTCGGCTTAACCAATGCGCCTGCGACATTCCAGTGTTTGATGAATTCTATTTTGTCGCCTGGGTTGCGAAAGTTTGTTCTAGTCTTTATGGATGATATCTTGATTTACAGCCCCACTCTTGCTGATCACACCGTGCATTTGGAGAGAGTGACTGTCTTGGTTGCACCAGCATAGCTTGTTTGTGAAGAAATCCAAGTGTGAATTTGCGCAGCACAGTATTACCTACTTGGGACATATTATTTCGCAGGAGGGAGTCGCTACTGATCCAGTGAAGACGCAAGCCATGCTGCAATGGCCTCAACCCACTAACGTGACTGAGTTGCGGGGGTTTCTGGGTCTCACTGGTTACTATCGCAAATTTGTGCAAGGGTATGGTGTCTTGTCACGACCTCTGACTAACTTGTTGAAGAAGAAGTCTTTTTCTTGGGATTCTGCTGCTACCACTGCATTCGATCGGTTAAAATAGGCGATGAGCCAAACACCTGTTCTTGCCCTTCCTGATTTTCAGCACCCTTTTGTGGTAGAAACTGATGCGTGCGATACTGGAATCGGCGCTGTCTTGATGCAACGCGATCATCCGGTGGCATTTTTGAGTAAGGCATTGAGTCCTCTACATAAAAAATTATCCATCTATGAGAAGGAGTTCTTAGCGGTAATCATGGCTGTGGATAAATGGCGCCAGTACTTGCACCGAGGGGAGTTTGTGCTTCATACTGATCACCGCAGTCTGTCTTACCTAGGCGATCAACAGTTGGTTTCAGACCTTCAACGCAAAGCCATGACGAAGTTGATGGGCCTTCGTTTTAAGATTCAATATAAGAAGGGGATTTTGAATCGAGCCGCAGATGCCCTCTCCAGGGTGGGACATTTGATGCTGCTCTGTGCTATGTCGGAGGCTAAACCATTGTGGCTTCAAGAAGTACTGAATACTTACGCAACTGATATCAAGGCTCAACAGAAATTGGCAGCATTAGCCATACACAGTCCCGATGAACAGGGTTTTGAGCTTTGTCAGGGGCTCATCAAACACAAAGGGCGCATTTGGGTGGGGGAAAATTCGGCTCTTCAGACTAAACTGATCAAAGCATTTCATGACAGCGCTGTAGGAGGGCATTCCGGCATCTCGGTCACCTATTAGCGTGTGAAGAGGCTCTTTGTCTGGTCTGGACTTAAACGAGCTGTGACTGAAGTGGTCAATCAGTGTGCTGTGTGTCAACAAGCCAAACATGAACACACGCGTCCACCCGATCTTCTTCAACCTTTGCCGGTACCAGAGAGTGCTTGGTTAGATGTTACAATGGATTTTATAGAGGGCTTACCATGTTCTGAAGGTTGCAATACAATCATGGTGGTGGTGGATCGTTTCTCGAAGTACGGGCATTTTGTTGGGTTAAAACATCCGTTTACAGCCCATCTGGTGGCCCGACTTTTCTTGGACCATATTGTTAAGCTTCATGGGTTGCCGCGTTCAATCGTGTCTGATCGCGATCGCATCTTCACCAGCTTATTTTGGAAGGAACTCTTTGCAGCGATGGACGTCAAATTGAAATTCAGTACGGCCTACCATCCACAAACGGACGGGCAGACCGAACGGGTGAACCAATGCCTGGAAATGTATCTGCGTTGCGCGGTGCATGATTCACCTCACAAATGGCGGAAATGGCTTGCTATGGCTGAATTTTGGTATAACACCTGTGCTCACTCGTCCCTGGGGTGCTCGCCATTCAAGGCTCTATATGGCTCTGAACCGCATTATGGAACTATGTTGCCCTCTACATCGATTACGACACAGTCTGTCCAAGAGTTTCTAGCCGAACGACAAGCTCAGTCTGCCCTTTTGAAACGTCATTTGCACACTGCTCAGAATCGCATCAAAGTGCAGGCGGATAAACATCGAGTGGAGCGACAATTTCAGCTGGGGGACTTGGTGTATTTGAAGCTTCAGCCCTACGCACAGTCTTCTTTGGTTAATAGACCATTTCCCAAACTTGCCTTTAAGTACTTTGGACCATATCGCATCCTGGCGAAAATTGGGCATGCTGCGTACAAGTTGGAACTACCCACAGGCAGCCAAATCCACCCGGTGTTTCATGTTTCCCAGCTCAAGGCTTGGGTTCCGGATTTCACTCCCATCTTTCATACACCTCCCAATGTTGCTGATTTGAACTTGGAAAAGGTGGAGCCTGAGCTGATTTTAGATCGTCGCATGGTCAAGAAAGGTAATGCCTCGATTACTCAGGTGTTGGTGAAATGGTCACATATTCCGGCTGCAATGGCGACATGGGAAGACTTTACGGTGCTGAAGACAAGATTTCCGTCTGCTATGGCTTGGGGTCAAGCCAGTTCTGCTGGAGGGGGTAATGTGACGACGGGAGGATGAGGCGGTAAGAAGAGGTGCGAAGCGGTGAGAAATGGCGGGAACGCGGACGGAAGGTTTTGGAGAATCAAGGGTCCAGATGAATTACTAAACACTGAATAGCGGTAGATTAGTAAATGTTACTGTTACTTTTGTCGGTAAGACTTGTAGCTGTCTTAAGGGGTAAAGAACCAGCCTGGCTTGTCAGGCGGGTAAAGAGAAACCAGAGTTTATATACTTTGTAATGCGACAAAGAGAAGGTAGATTGAAAAATGGAATGAAACTCCTCTCCTGAGTTCTTCCTCTCGTTCCCCTTTCTATTCTCTGAACTTCCCACCTATTGCTTTTCTGCTGCTTCAGTTCTGAATCGGATCGCTGATTGTACTCGGTTATCACACTATGCCACCGCTCTACCTCCGCCTCTGCCGCCGCTTTAGCTACTGCCCCACGCGGCTGCGCCCTGGAGGAAGCTCCAGCTGCCGATGAAGTGGTGCTTGCCTACTTGTTGCCTGCCAGTGAGACCCGTAGCAAACCGAGTGGGTTGCCCCTGGTGCTTGCCTCTGGTTTGCTGCTGTTGCTATATACAAGATACTACACATCACTTCTCACTCCTGTATTTGAGCTCGAATACTGATTTTGTACATATGAAACTTGAACTATATTTAAACTTGAAATCTGAACTAGTTAGTCGCTTAACTGTCGTCTAGACGTCCTCTCCAAAGGAGACCCGTCTCACCAGCGCCGTGATAACCTAGGACCACACAAGGTATTACAAGAGTCGTTCTACTTCTGATACAGCATCTACAGGCAAAAGATTATGCAATAATGCCTGCAGCAAACAGGCGCAGTAAAGCTCGGCATCATCGCACATCATAGTTGAAAAAGCTGCAGATTAACTAGAGAGGATATCATCCAACTAGAAACACAGTTGCGGCATCTACCTTGGTCCTACAGGGTGAGATATAAACATGGAAATAAGCTTGCAGGTTATGCAAGCTGCAAAAGCTCCCGGCCGTGGTAAGGGCAGCTAGCTTAACCCGCTACCAGCAAAGGCTTACAGCCCTACATAAAGGGGTTATAACCCTCAGCGGCTCGAACCGGTCCAAGTCTTCCCCTACTCTGTAGTCTGTACAATGCGAAGACCCAGAGATGGCAGTCTCCGTCAGAGGAAAATCGGATTGATCACCTCGGCTCCCACACCATCCCTGTGCTTGAACATCTTGAGTTGCACACAGAGCCTTCCACTCCTTCGGAGGTTCTCTGTTTCCCTTGGAATTCGGGTTTCATCCCATCCTTGCCGTCTCCGCTTCCTTGATTCTGGTGAGCTAGAGTCTAGAGAAGAAGAGGACAGTGTCGTTAAATGCGACATTTGCCAGGGATCCATGACCTCATGTTCCTTGAACTCCTCCCCTCCGTTTAGCAGAGGTACAGTGCCATCCAACACTATGTCACACTTGCTAGCCTGATAAGGTACCAGCACACCTGGATACCGATTTACCCTTGAATTATGACGGCTTGAAGGATCTTGAAAGAGTGAAGGTTTCCCCCTCTTTCTTGGGTTCTTTGACCTGATGGTGGCATTCCGGCCCTGGGCTGCTTGATCTTTCCTTCGACTGCTCTGTGGTGGGGAGTAAGTCTTGATCATTGTACTCACCCTCTCTAGGAAGCTTGCAATCTCCACAGGGAGTGCCTGTCCCTCCAGATAACGATCCATTACAGGGAGGTCATTCTTCAAATCTTCAACCTGCAACTCATAACCAATGATCACATCAAGGACCACCCTGTAAGCAAAATGTATGAAGAAATAGTTTCCTATTGGGGACTTACCATCGTAGAAAAGTTTTGAGAGGTACTCCGACTATATCCAGCAGCATTCTGTCCAGCTATACAATCATTTGGAAGGGAGTTGATATTGGTGTCTGCAGAAGGGGTGAAACGACAGCCAACCAATTGATGGAACTCCTCAATCTCACGAGCATACTGAACCCTCCAGTCCTTCCACTTACTCCAAGTCCTTCTTGCCCACATTGGCACCCCATGGAGGCAGCCTTGCTCCCTCCCAAACTGCCTAGCAAAGCGGTCAGGTACGTACACCTCTTTTATGTTAAAGCTAATTAGCCATGTCCGGGAGTAGCAAATGTTATCTGCTGCAATGAAATGTTCTGGAACAATTGCTGGATTCATGTCCTTGTAAGGATTCCAGTTGACCTGAAAACATAATTAAGATAAAATATCGCAACAAGAGTTCAAACGTAGGTATAAATTTATAAAATAACTAATTTGGACTTGCATCAGATAACTGAAGCTGCTCGAAAACTTTTCTCCATTCCATAACTTTCTTTCTCTGTCCACGTGTTGCTCCTCCAGAGTTCCACCGGCAGGCCCGGGGCAGCAAGGTGTTCTGATTCTTTTGTTGGGGTTGAGTTAAAGGAAGATACTCATAAATCCAAGCCTTGTGGGAAGGGAAAGCTCTAATTAGTGAAGGAGATGGTACAACAATACAGATAACAGTTGAAATTTATTCAGACAAGAGCAGTACCATGAGCAAAGTTGCACTGCCGAGGAACTGGGTAGTAGCGTGCGGTGTTACTGCAACAGATAATCCTCTGTACAAATGAGCAAGGGCAGCAGTCCCCCAAGCATACTCACGTATCTTCCTAAAATCCACCAAAAGAGGTAAATATCTTGGAGATACAAATCCCCTCATTGTGTCAGGAAACAAGGTGGAGCCAACCAGGTATAGAAGGTACGCTCGGGTGCTATATGCAATCTCATTGATGGTTGGGTTTTCTGGCAGTTGATGGAACTTCCTGTACAACCAAGTCAATCTGATTAAGCCACATAGTTGCTCTCCATTTCCAGGGCTCTCTCCTAAGTAATGCAAGCACATCCGCTTCACAGCTTCATCACCAATTGGTTCTGCAGTCACCACATGACCAGTCACTGGAATTCCAAGAATGTATGAAACATCACAGAGTGACGGTGCCATTTCAAATCCCATGAAATGTGCAGTATTTGTTTCGTTGTTCCATTTCTCACAAAAGGCTGTAAGCAAAGAACGGTCGATGGTAAATCCTGTGGTGAGAGCAAGATGTCCAAGACCACTAGCGTTAACTAGTTGCTGCTGCTCATCAGTTAGAACCCATTCTTTTAGCTTCCGTGTCTGCTGGCTTGGAAGAAGAACACCATACCGCTGTAGAAAATCGAGTTTATTAGTATGCAATTTTGCTCATGACGACCAAGTGAAAAGGAGGGATGGAGGAGCTACATACTGTCCAGATTTGTGAGCTACCGACTGGTCTTCGGCCATTTGGTTTTTGTTGCTGTGTTACCAGACCCTGAGATGCGAGGTCCATTTTGTCCTGGAAAACATGATAGGAGAATGAATGTAATTGTTCTAGGCCCACTGCTGTTGGAAAAAAAAAGTAAAAAAGAACAGGGCTGTTGTAATTTTTGTGAATAAAATTGACAAAAACAATGTATAAAAAAGGAACAACTATTGAAAACAGTACAGTGCATGTCCAAGAATAATGACAAGAGAAACACCTCTTTTCTTATAGGTGTATGAAATGACGACCAATGATCAGTAAATTCACATACCCCATTTATGATGGAGTATTTTGACCAGTTCAAATCATTCAGAGTTTGCTACACTAACGGATCCTTGTCCAGCATAAGGACAGTCAATAGCCCAATCATTCATAATTTCAGATATATTGTGCTGATTTTTTTTCGGTGGTACAGGAATTAGATATAAGAACCAACCACAAACTAAACACAAAAAAGATGTACTTTACATCCTGTAGTACATGTAGAATGCCAGTGGCAGATAAGGATGTGGCAATGTTTGACAAGTGGTGTGTTAATGGCAAGTCGAGGGCGTACACATCTGAAATAAATAAGTACAGGGAGGAGAATACAGTCAAGAATGTAGACAATACATACTTAGGTGATCACATTGCAGTAAGCCAGTAACATTTAATGAAGTATATGCATAGAGAGCTGTACAGGAGACAGTTGTCAATTGGTAGCTATATGTGCACCACCTGTCGACAAATGATGATCACGTAGTTTAAGAGGAAGGGCCATGCACAGGTTAATATTGTGAAGGCACTAGAGGTTCAAAGGAAATCTGACACACGTAAGAGCAAGGGCTACTGTAGTAAGGTGGGAAGTAGCATTACTTAGCACATGGAAAGAGGTCAAAAAATGGAACATAGGAGGAAAAGAATATCGCAGATTCTGAGAGTCATAATTTCTGTCTTTCATTCGTCAATCTTTTTCATTGTTATTATATTCTAAAATCTAAACAGTGGCAGGTGCAGAAGATTTTTCCACTGGGATCCATAGCTTATGCAAATATTTCAGTGAGGTCACTCTAGTGTTTACCCTAAAGTAATCAACGGTTGAAATGTACAGGTTATATCTTCAGATGCTAAGGGGTAACAGCACAGAATTTTTTTATTAAATAATATTTTTAAAAAAAATATTAACAACCCCTCTCCAACTTTATTTCCAAATATGACCCTTTTGGCCACACCATAGCCTGTGGCGTGGCAAATACACACTACCACACCATCAGCCCTGCCATGGCCAAATCTTGCCACACCACTAGTGGAGTGGTGGTGGCATGGCAATGTTCGCCAAACAGCCTATTTTTGGCTCGGCATTGGACTTATGTCGTGGCATGGCAGTGTTTTTTGCCAAAAGGGTTAGATTTGGAAATAAGTTGGGTGAGGCATTATTAATAAAAATAGATTAAAAAGGGTTAAATAATAAAAAAATAGTTCTACCAGCACCTGGTGGTGCCTCCTCCAAGGACCATAAAAAATTCTCTTGTTAATAATTATTACTCTTGCCTGAACTAATATTGCTCTGGCCTGGCTGTCTAGCAAAACAAAAGGAGAGGACAATTATTTGGAGTACTAAATACCTTTCACCCTTTTTTAATAAATGTTCCAGGTGTTCTCAAGATTTGAACACCCAAATCTTGCCGTGCTTAAATGTGTATGAATTTTGATTTCATTTCTCCAAGCAAGTTGGTTCTATTTCTACAGCCTCTCATGATAAATCATTGTCTAAACATATTAACATTTAAAAAACCCCAGCACAAAACCCAAATATAAAGCTACAATGACAGGTTGAAATGGGAAAGACTAAAACCAGAGCCTTGTCCTGTCCTGTGAGCACTTTGGAGGAAAATTGGTAAAAACAATGTTTTATTTGTAATCTGCATTGAGGGGAGTTAAATTGCTAGCACATGCTTCCCATTGGCTCCAGCCATCTCACACTATGCCTTTCCTCGTGTTGAACAGTATTTTTTTTGGTCATGCTAGGCGTAAAATTTATTAATTTATGATAGCATCTCATGTTACAACACTCTTAAGGGAATATAACACACACAACTACACATGCAAGCATACAATCATATAATGAGCGATATGCGTCATTTATAATTTCAAATACCATATATGTTATTTGTGCAGTCATAAACTTGTAATGCATATTATATGCACTTTTATCTTCCAAAAAGGTATTTGTTTCCAATGATTGGTATCTAGTATTAAAAAACTAGTGCATATCTATTTTAGCTGAATAAGTGTTTACTACCAAAATATTTTATATTGATTTTAAAGAACCGTCGGTCCAATTTGTGAACCACCTGTTGAACCATTGAACTGATCCCTTGGCCAGTTCGCTCACTGGTTTTGTTTTAATAAAGGTGATACACACATGCAGTGTTTATAATGTTCTCATGGCAGAGCAGCAAATTGCTACAATCTGGTCGAACAATACATAGACTGAGGTCGCGTTGTCAAATTTAAGTTTTTTTTTTGGCCCTAGAAAAGCCTTTAGCTTTTTCTGTATCGATAAATGATCACCGTGAAACCTGTGGGGGTCAGCTAATCGTACAGGGTGGACTGTGCATCGACCATCAATCTAATAAGTTCTCAATTAGTAGCTCAGGTACAATGCATTCGAGAGTCACCATTCCCAAAAGAAAAATGAACATAATTAAGACTGGTCCACAACTATTGTGTTTTGTAATTAGTTTCGTCTTTTCACCAAAATTAAATAAATCATGTTGCAAGCTTGAGGCTATGCACTCTTCTTCTTATCACGTTGAATTGGGGAACTAAGGGCTTGTTTGTTTTTGCTTTGGATTCTCTAAAAGCTTATTCTGGACTGTGGTTGTTGAGAAGTTGATTCTCGAAAAGCTGGAATCCAAAAACACATATAAAGTGGATTGTGGATTCTAGTATATATGAGTAGGCTGGATCGTGAGAATCAATTCCTAGAATTGGGTTTTTTGTTCTGCTTTTGGAGCTAGAATCCTGAATCAAAATAAAAAACAAACAGACCCTAAGGCTCATTGCGGTAGCTTTTGAAAATCACTTCTATCTTTCTATTTTTGGATATAATAAATTAATAACTACTTGAAAGCATCCTTCCTAGAGCCATGACAACAAATTCTTAATAGAATTAGTAAAAAATCCCCCAACTAATTAGATTCCACAGCATTGTAAAGCACTGCACTGCACTGCAACCGCAAACTGATCCTAAATAAAGTGGTGGAAATTCAGAATTGAAATCTAGGTATCGACCGAGAACTGGATTTGGTTGAGTTGCAGTTAGGATCCATGTACCAAATCTCTGCCATAATGTAGAATATTATCTTCCAAGTCTCTACAAAATAAGAGCATTATTCAACCCATCACAATGAATCTCAGCTCTCACCCCTTAAGCTTCATCCTGTCATGTCATTGTTTGTCAATGAATTGAAATCAAACCATTACATCACATTCTATCCGTTAGGTAGTGTACGCTTAGTTCTTGCAGAAATATATCACAATTTAAACAAAATGCGAATAGGTAAGCATGTCAACTGAACCTAACTATTCGCTTCTGTTAGTGCCTTGCTAAGTCAAGTATAACCACAATTAGGAAAAGATTTATTGCTGAATGCATGAATCATCCAAACGTCATCCCATTGCGACGTGCCAGCACAATGCAAAACCATTATTCTTCCGAGAAACTTCACAATCCAAACGAAACCATTCAAGCTATGTGACACTCTTATCGTCACTGCCACACATCCAATGCACCGAATCAACCACAAACCAGGACCTACGGCAAATCCACCAAGTATCACTATTTGGTAAATGCTAACTCCGCTGGCGCAATCACTCAACACTCGGAACATGCGTACATGCCAAAAATACTTAATGCACTAAGCGTACACTACTCCTCCACAACATTCCGCGGCATTCCACTCACGAAGCCCCCTACCACGGACTCTACATACGAAAGAATCTTCTCTCGTAAATTCGATTGATCAAAACAACATCGATGCATTGATCGTTGATGAATCAGGAACCACCTACCAAGAAGCGAAATGTTACCGCGGATCTGAGACTGAGGCCTCTCTCCAGTCCAATAGGAATGGAGCGAAGCGCGAGGAGGGGAAGGAGGAGGAGGAGACTGCCTGCTCACCAGCGAGGAGCCGGGGGACGCGCGCCGCTCTCCTCCGGCCCTCCAGTGGTTAGGGCGCCTCCTTCCTTCCCTTCGGTGCTGGAGGCGGAGAGAAGGAAGAAGCAATCGAGGGGGGAGAAAGCTTACCGGGCGAGAGGGTACTTCCAATGGCAGGCAGGCCCCTGCTCTATGTCCCTCGCTGGGGCCTACCCGTCAGTGGGATATCTCGTGGAACCACCTAGTCAATTGCTCCCCAGTCCCCACCGCCTCACACCGGTGCAGAGGAAGTGGCGTTGCGGCGGCGGCGGCGGATTTGGTGGCGCGCGCGTACGCGCATCACCGTCAGCAAATGCGAAGCCAAGGCCTTCCTCTCGATCCCTCCTTGCGGGCGAAGTGTTTTCTTTTTCCTAGTTTTCTCTTGATACCGATAGACCTAGGTAGTGGCCCGGGCGTTTTTTTAAGCTGGTCCTGACACAACAGGTATGGTACCATACTTATGTGTATAGAAGTATGTATAGATCGGATCGGATCGGATCGTATAGCACGATTGATAGAATCCTATCAGGTCACACGGTCTTATACGATGGTAGATACAGTACGGATATCTGTATGAGTCGTGTTTGGACTGATACGTCACGAAATAGGTTCGATGGATCCAAAACAAGCACATCACGTGGCAAGACGTTTTGCCGGAACATTGTGTTATGTTGTGGCTCGCTCTACTGCCGGTGCCTTTTGCGGTCCTCATATACAGAGAAAGGAGGAGACAACGGAAATAATAAAAGATAGAGAATAGAGACCAAAGAGTACATGCAGAATGGAGACCGAAGGGTACATACTCACTTATACTTAACACACGCACTAAGTCACTCCGCATTATGATACCCCACATTGAGTGTAAGGTTGTTAACAAGACAATAACTCTATACATGTTCAAGAGTGGATAAAATCTAGTTTTTTTCTCTAATATATGTGTCCACTGTCTCAACTCCGTGCGTCTCTAGCTCATTTTCTCACGTCACAATAGTGAAAATAGACTGAGCCTAGATTGATACAGTACGAAACCAATATGAATCACAAATAGACCGTGTCTAAGCTCACATAGTACAGTAGACTGGCTAGACTATGATGACACGATATAGTTTAGGTAGGCGATCCGATAAGCCCATGCCGACCATTCACAGCATGATGCCCACCTCTAAATACGGCCCCAATCGGCTGGTTTGCAGGGAAGTTTCACTTAGTATTTGAGCTAGGTTTCTTTTTTTTAAAAAAAAAATCCATTCATGTTGGAATTTTGCTCAGAAGGTAACTTTTACTTGAAAGTGTTCATCTGCCAGAAGAGTTCAACTCCAATTTATAATCACGATTGTTCCCAATTTGGTCAGGCTATTTGTAGTCAATGCTCACCGGAATATGATTAACATGGTATGATTTTGGATTTTAACACAAAAATATTGAAAAATTAACTCACAAAAACTTTCAACGCTAGAAATTTCAACTCAAAAAATTCAATTTGGAAAAATTCAAATCATGAAAATTCAACTCAAAAAATTTAACTCAAGAAATTTCAACTTAAAACTGTCAACTCACAAAAAATCAACTCGTGAAAATTTCAACTCGGTACTTTAAACTCAGGAAATTTCAACTCTAGAAAATTTTAACTCGAGAAACTTCAACTCAAAAAAATCCAACTCATCAAACTTCAACTCGAGAAATTTTAACTAGGAGAAATTCAAGTTGTGAAAATTTCAAATCATGAAAATCTAACTCGAGAAATTTAAAATCAAGAAATTTCAACTCAGAAACTTTGAACTTACAAAAATTCAACTCAGAAAAATTTTTACTTGGGAAAATTCAACTCTAGAAAAAAAAATCAACTCTAGAAAATTTTAACTTGAGATATTTCAACTTAGAAAAATTCAACTCGAGAAAATTTCAACTCAGGAAATTTCAACTCGAATTCGAGATAATTCTACTTGGATCCTAGAAACATTCATTCCAAAAATACTTGAATAACTTTCAAATACAAAATCAGAAAAAAAAAACCACAAGAAAGAAGGTGGCACAGAGGATCCAGAGTTCCGAACTAAGGCCCTGTTTGGTAGAGCTCTAGATCCCAATTTCACCTGAGATCTGAAACTAATAACTTCCCTATCCGTGTATGTTATATGTGTTTTTTTAGGAGAAATGACTGCGATATACAAATATATTCAATTCAAGCTTACTATCGAATCATAAAGGTTGTATTCTGCTAACTATGCTCTTTTGTTAGGTTGATAATCTGGAGAATCTTGGAGAGGACAAATTCCTTATTGCTGTCATTAAGGTAGGCCTCAATAATATTAGCCCTGGCTCTCAATGATGCTTGTTCTGGTTAGTTTTATACTTGGGTTGACTGTCTGCCCTCTTGTTAGGTCTATTGCACTTATAGTGCTCCTGAATATGGCCTCACTTGATCCTTTCTACATTGTGAGCAAGACAATGTGTGAATTTCAACAGTTTAATTGCTTATAGTCCATAAATCCTAATTTTTATTTTCTTGTATTTCTGGTAGTTTTGGTTGGGAAAACATGAAATTTTGAGCTTTACGTTTGGTATTTGTGTTTTCCTTTTACCCCTGATATAGTTAGTTTGTGCCAAAAAAAAACATCTGCAATTTTTCTATGGGTTTGACGAATAATTTGAGCAACAAAATACATTGTACTCAGAGCAGAATCTTTCATCCCCACTGTTTAACTTGTTGCTTCTATCCAAATGCTGGCTGATGCCACTAATCTCACTATTTCAGTAACGACAATCCTTAAATTCGATTTTTCTTATTTTTAGGTTTCTACTTGGTGAATCTTTTAAAGTTGGCGAATAAAAAACATATTTTGAGCCAAAGAAACAGCGAATTGTGAAAGTTCTGCTCTTTGACTCACGTAGCTAGATCTAATCCTTCCTTTTTCCTATTCTGTTTTAGTTTGTTCTTATGTGTACCTGGATCATGGACATTACCCAATATGGATCTTACTGGTTTGCTCTTCCTGAGTCGATCGGTTTTCCTGTTCATGTTCCCTCTTAGCCATCATATTTTGTGTATACGACGGATCCATGCATAGGCATATCTTGCAATTTCACCTTGCAAATGAACTGGATTTGTTTACTGATACGCCCTATCTACAGTTCTAATCTATTACTCTCAGGCATGTAGTTACTGCACTCAATACACTCTTTCCTACCCTGAATTCTCTCGGGCAGCTCAAAGACTGACAGGCACATGGTGTTACGCGTATTTGTCTTTTTCTGCAAAAATAGGCCCTGTAGTTTTATATACTTGCGAACGGATCCTCCACCCTTTTTTTGCAAAAAATACTCATGGCTACGAAAATTCGCCAACAACTCTTACCCAACACATTTTTTTTACAAAATCCCCCCGAAAAACTGAAATTGCGTTTAGGTCCTCCTACTAATTCGCCAATGACTCCTACCTAGCATATTTTTTTACAAAATCCTCTGAGAAAATCAAAATTGTGTTGAGATCCCTACTGTTTTTTTGCAAAAAAAAAAAAAACCCTAGACCAACTGATACCGCTCGACCATACCTAGTTACAGTTACTGATGAAGGCGGATGTTTGATGTTCCAAGTGATCGCCTCTTGGTTTCAGCTGTGTGCTCCGCACACGATTGGTCCCAGTGAAATTCTGTTCGTTGTACCTATGATGATAACCAAGGGATAAGTACAATTTCCAGCAAGGCAAGAGATAAGTAATCACCATCTACCCTTAATTCATGTTTTAATATTTGTGCAACTTAAAGAAATGCACAGAAACACCTCACCAACTAAAATTAATTAGAAGCACATCTAAATAGACATGAACTATAATGCCTTGCCTCATGACAGGTGTTAGATACCATTTTTCTTCTCAGGCTGTCGTAGTTACATTCATTCATGTGTGTGCTGTACATACTACATAGTGCAGACTTATAATAGTAGCTCATGAATCAGCATAGCTATTGTGTACAAAGTTCCCTCGGCCTACAAGTCACAACACACCGTAAGTCTCCTCGAGCTAAGATAACTCTACAAACCCATCCTTTTGGGCCTCAGATACGTCGAGCCTTTCTTCAGTCCCGGCATAGCAACCTGCTGCTGCTGCTTAGCTCTCTTCTCTCGCTCCCTCTCCTTCTCAACCCGTGCCGCCTCGGCTTGCTCCCGCCTCAGCTGCTCCATCTCCTCCTCCATCGCCGTCTTCTCATCCTTCTGCCTCTTCTTGTGGTCGAGGAGGGAGGTGTCGGTCTCCTTGACAGAGAAGAACATGGGGCCCAACTCCGCCAGCCATTGCGGGTCGACTGCAGTGACACACTGCATGTACTCCTTGGTTGTCAGGACAAGCTCGTGGTAGACAACGTAGTCAGGGGTGTAGCCGAGACCATAGAGCGCGCTGCTGGGATGCAGGTGGCATGGCATCCCATTCCGGCAGTTGACGTACTCCCCCACGCCCTTCAACCTCGCAGCATTATGGAAGTATGCTGAGCAGATAGCTTTCCTCACCACGTCCCATTCCATATGGCATGATGTTAGCGGGATCTTGAGTGTTTTCAGTATGTCCAGCAGTTGAGACCTCACTTCCCGAGCCTTACGGAGACCCTTGACATGGAGGAAGTGGTCATTGCACCAGTCTCCTCGGTACTGGTTTGACTTCCATTGCAGGTAGACATTCAGTAGTGTTAGGTGGTCAGACTCTGGGACGAAAAACTTCTCCCTTGCGGCGTCACTCTCCTCTGCTCGATCTTTCGGCCGGAAGAAGACCGAGGGCACTGAGAGCATAGATACAATGGTTAGCGCTTCATCAAGGCACTCCAGCTGCTCCCCCATGAGAAGCATCTTTGCTAGAGTCGGGTCCAATGGGAACTCCACCATCTTCCAACCTATTTCTGTAAGGCTACCAACATTGTTCAAGGCGCCCAACACCCAGAGCTGGTACATGGAGTTGAGGATATTCTCCTGTGGAGGTGGGTCCATGAAGTCAAAATCAAGTAAGTTCTCAACTTTGAGGGATTTCAACAAGAGAACCACGTTCCCCAGGTTGGTCCTTTGGATCTCTGGCACAGGGTTAGGGAGCATCTCATTCTGGTAAGCTGATTCTGTGAACAGCCTGTAGCATGTGCCAGGACCAGTTCTTCCTGCACGTCCTGCACGCTGATCTGCAGCTGCTCGACTAATTGGGAAAACCTGGAGGGCATCCATGCCCATCCGTGGATTGTATACTTTCATCTTTCCATAACCGGTATCGATGACATAGAAGATACCATCCACAGTGAGCGAAGTCTCAGCAATGTTGGTAGCAACTATGCATTTGCGAGTGCCCTCTTCTGCCTTCTGAAAGATCTTGGCCTGCAAGTCAGCAGGCAGCTGCGAGTAGATGGGCAAGATGGAGAGCTTGGGTACAGTCTTGGTGGACGACGATATTAGCTGCTCCATGCGCTCAGCGAGGGCATAGCAGGTAGCCTCAATTTCTTCCTGCCCTGTCATGAAGATGAGGATATCACCAGGGCCACTCGTTATGTGAATTGTCATGGCCTGCTTCACTGCTGCTTCCACATAGTCTTCACACGGTGTTTTGCTGAACAATGTGTTTACAGGGAATGTCCTGCCAGGAATGTGGAAGATAGGAACACTGCGAATAAACAAAATAATTATAAGGTTTGCAGAGACAAGAAATCGGACTCAAATCTTACTAGGAAAAAGAAATCTACCAAGTTATCTTACCCTCCAAAGAATTTCGAGAATTTGTCTGCATTTAGGGTTGCAGATGTGACAATTAGCTTAAAATCCCGTCGACGCGCAACAACCTTCTTCAATATACCAAACAGAACATCAGTATTGAGTGATCTCTCATGTGCTTCATCCATGACAATAACACTACAAAAAAGGGAAACAGTTTTTAGTACAGCAAACAATATTTTGAAACTATCTGTGGTACGGTAATATGAATATATCCAGCTCTATCAACACTAAGAAAGAAGGGGACAAGCTAACAGCATACCGATATTTGTCAAGGTCAGCATCCTTCAAGGTTTCGCGGAGCAGCACTCCATCTGTCATATACTGCAAAAAAATCCCAAAGAGAAGTACAATTTGTGTTAGGAACCCCACGCTAAACAACTGAAAGTCAGCCAAAACTAATTTTCTGGCTTTCACAACGTTAATCTGGCCTTAAGTGTTGTGGCCAACTGGTCATATGTCATCACAAATCATAATGCTAACACTACAAGAACTAGGTCACTAGTCTAAGCATATTCCAGTTTTAGTAACCTTCCTATAACCAAGTGAAAAACACAAGCAATAGATACTTTAAAACACATTTCACACAAAACAAAGAGTACTAAAACACAAGCAGCAGTGTACCTTTATTATAGTGTTAGGACCAGTGACGTCCTCAAATCGAATAGCATATCCAACTTTATCTCCCAGCTCAGTCTCCATCTCTTCACTGACCCGCTTAGCAACACTCATGGCAGCCACACGTCTTGGCTGAGTACAGCCAACAACACCAGTGGCGGTATATCCATCCTCATGCAGATACTGAGTCAGCTGGGTAGTCTTCCCAGAACCAGTTTCACCAACAACCACAGCTACTTGATTTTCACGCACAATCTGCTCGATGACATCCACATAACACTAGGTTTTTAGTAACTTGTGCCACTGCAATCATTTGAAAGAAACTAAATACAACAATATAAGTAAAAATGGTCGGATGAAGGATGATGCCCAAATAAAGAAGGAATTCCAAAGGAAATTCAATTATAAAACTGTTCCGACTGTCTGAAACTCTGAATGGAAGGGCAAGAATTTCTATCTTGTCTTTTCTCCTTAAGCAAAGGTGTTCTTCAAACAAACGCATGTTCCAAATTTCCAACCCTTTTGGATGCTGAATAATTTATAGTATAGAGAAGTAACCATACAGCTTTCAGATGTACTAAATGTCGTGGAGGAAAGTCAGATGATAATCATGGTATAATAAAAACATGGGAAGTGCATCTATGCATCACTATTTGAAAGTTGCACAAATATTAAAACATGAATGAAGGGTAGATGGTGATGCATAGAAGCACTACTCAAACAACACTAATAAGTTTTGAAAATCAAGTACAAACCTGTAGCAGGTCATCCCGGACAGTATATATGGGAAGATATTGCCTTTGTTGAGCAAGAGATTTTGATTTTGCAAAATCACTGACAGCTTCTGCTTTTTCCTTCATGTGTTGCGAAAACTTCGCTTCCTCTTTGAAATCAATCTCGCCTTGGTCACCAACAACTGCAGTATCTGCATCAACCTATTATTCAAAAGTGAGTAAAACATATGGCCAAGGCACTGTATTTTTAGGAAAATATTGTGAATGTGGCAATAGTCTACCTGTTCAGCCGTTTTCTCAACACCCAAAATATTTCCAAGCTTAGATCCAGCAAGCTCCCAAAAACGTTGCCGTGACTTATTCATACTCTGTTTCTCACGAATTTCCCTAACCAAGACAGAACCTTTGCGTGCAATAATAGCCATATCAGATGTTGGATCCTTCACTGGCATTACAGGCTCTGCCTGTTTTGTGAATACAACCCGTCCATCCAGGAATGGAGGTTTCGTGTCTGCCAAAAATTAAGCCATCAACTTGTTAAGCTTGACTTCATCAATGTACTGTAAGCAGGTAGAAAATTTTGTGAACACGTAAAAACAATAAGGGCACACTAGAGGCATATTCTATTCTCTTCAGAACTGAACACTATGTTGTATGTTAAACAAAGAAAACATGGAAAGGCCCCATGCAGATATAGAAGTTTCAGGTTAACAAATTGACATAGAAAAAATGGAAACATCTTTGCTGAAAATTGCACACATGTTCACAGCTAGCAATGTCAAGTTGCTGTCAAGCTGTTCAGTGCTTGCAGTGGTACAGAAGCTTTGAAAGTGAACAACACGAATAATCACAATGAGCCATATCTACTAGTCAGCACATATACCAGCGAATGCAGAATAAGACAAACAGCTGCAAAGAGCTGATTAGCATATTACCATTGCGCTGGTGAGTTTAAGTTACCAACATATTAAATGCTTCCATTACTTCACAAGTACTCCATCCCGCGATACCCAAGGAGACACTATAAATCTGATAAAAAGTTAATGCCATTGGATCATACATACCCCTATTATATCATATACTGCAACTGCCCATCCATTTTCTCAGTATTAATGCAGGGCGATAGAGTGGAAATATTGCAATGGCTTTGATCCCCTCAATGGACTTATATTGTAGGACGACGCTTCCCAAGACAATGGACTAATATTGCAAGACGAAGGGAGTAGTAATGTTGAATACCCCTTGAAACCCCATATACATAAAAATACAAACAACTGATAAGATTCAAGGGCCCCGCATTCGTTTTGAGGACAAAAAAATCCCACAATCACCTAAAAGAAAAAAAACTAGAAATTCTCTCATTAATGAGAGAAAAGAGAGAAAAAAACACCGCTTATTTTAGTAGAGCCAGCTCATAACGGTGCAGATTAATCATATACAGATATTAGAGTTGTACAACAAATACAGCTGTATTTTCAATCGTAAGCACTGGAGTTGTTTAACAAGGACAAGTGTGCTGTGACATTTTGCCACACAATTGTGGTTTGTGGGGGCAATTCCGCTAGTTACATTAGAAAGAGGGACGATTCCAAAATGTCTGGAGGGAAGCTTGTTTTAATCACAACTATAAAAATGTAAGAACATAAAAAAAAGAAGTTGTGGTAGGCAAATGACGCACCATGAACAAGAAGTATCACTTTCCGCTCATCCTCATCATCAAATTCTGTCTGCACCTCTGTTCCTCTAACAGCTCCAGATCTCAACAATTGTCTGTCCTCCCACTGAGCGGTATCAGCAGTCATCTGTGATAACTTTTTGCTCTGAGCAAGGGTCATCAGGCTACCATCTTTACGAGCCTGCAACCAATAAAAATAATTAACATAACCAAAAATATAAATATACTGTACAAAGCTATGAAAAATGATTGCAAAACTACTATCTTATAAATATATTGTACAAAGCTATAAAAAATGATTGCAAAACTACTATCTTTACTGTGAAGTAATTGAAGTATTTGATCATTCTTGAATTAGCATCCTAATATCGGCAGTAGTGTTTTTCATACACAGTTTGGCCATCTTGAAAACAGCTACATGAATTATATAATAAGATGAATACAATTCCTTGTGGTGATGCTCTCTTCATGATGTACAGTCCATCAATTCAGGAACTTAGCAGAGGACA
The DNA here is from genome assembly GCA_036346375.1 of Guadua angustifolia. Lineage (NCBI taxonomy): Eukaryota > Viridiplantae > Streptophyta > Magnoliopsida > Poales > Poaceae > Guadua > Guadua angustifolia. Next base: position 12,342,938 of record CM070513.1, on the reverse strand, counting down.
ATCCATAGATTGTCAGCTGATAGACAATATATGACCAAGGTCCAGGGCCAATAAAGCATACATCTAATGTGTTATATTTTGCATGACCTACTTGCCTTCTTACGGTGCACCTTGACACATCTGAGTATAAACTATCAGGTAGTTACAGCTGGTTACAGGAAACCTGAATTCTGAACCCAAAAAACCTGACACTTTACAAGACCATACTCTTGCTGGAAGATAAAGTATCAGGCCCTACATTCAGTCTTACACCACAACCATGATTATTGATTTATTTATCATTTATCATCAACTTTTACAGTATCTTAGTTCTTTGTAGTTGCAATAAAAAGTCCCACTCTTAACGAATAAGTAGTGAGGGTTAGGATGAGGTACTTGGAAGTATTATATAGGTAAACACACAAGGAACTTACCAGTTTCTTTGGCAATTCTGCTTCCTTCTTTTTGTAGGAACTATCGTCTCCAAGATACATAGAATTATCACCATCGAACATGGTGTTGTGTTCTTCACAGTCATACCTGAAGAATTTGTAAAGGTTACAAGAATGGCTAATTAAAATTGGTTTTCTGTAATGATTAGATAATGTGGAGTCGCCGTATTCATTTCTCTACACTAGAAACCTACTGAACAGAATGTACCATGAAATAATAACTCATAAGTAAAACATGACTGGAGTAATTGTGTACAAATTACTAAATACAAGTAGAACATAGTCACACTCAGGATTTGAGTATAGATGTACGAAAAGTAGTAGTACAACACTGTCAATTTATTTCAGATGCCATTACCATCTTTTAGCTCAGCGTTTCATACAAAGTAAAGGAAGCTACGTAGCTAGCATACGCTTACATTATGCAATAGCAGAAAAGTTTTGCTTAATGTTTATATCACTTGGTTTGTAATACCAAATTACCAATTTTTGTATCCAGTGTTATCACACCGTCGCCTAGGCGACACCTAGTCATCGCCTAGGCGTCCCGGTGGCCGAGGGAGGTTGCCAGGACCCATCGCCTCGCCTGGAGGTCGTCAGGTGATCGCCTAGTCATCCTAAGCGTCACGGCGAGTGCCTAGGCATCACGGTTGAGGTGGCCAGGTGCGCGCCGAGCTGACATGAGGCCACGTTAAGAGAGTAAAGGAAAAGGCGCACAGCAGAGGGAGTCCGATACTCGAGTAAACCCTAGCGTGGAGCCATGGAGACTCTGGAGAGGATCTCCGCCGTCTGCAACCGGTAGCCTATCGCAGCATCACATCCAGGCCATCGCCTCCATCGCATCCGCCCTCCAACCCGCCGCGACCCGTCACCTCTAGATCCGGTAAGCCTCCAGCCCTCCACCTCCGTTGCCGGCTCGCCACCACATCTGTCGCCTCTAGGCCCGCCACCTCCATCACCGCCGATGCTGCTGCGCCACTGCTGAGGAGAAGAGGGATGTGAGGGTGTAGAGAGAAGCCTTCAATGGGGTGGGATGCGGGAAGGGCGATGAGGGAAGAGCGGAGAAGAGGAGGCGACAAGGTCGCAGAGGCTAATGGAGGAGAGGAGGCAGAGATCAGCAACAAAATGGGGGAGGCACAAATCGGAAGATCTAGACAACGGTTCTGATCCGTGCTTGGGTTTGGGCTGAGAAATACGTTTTAGTTCATGGATACCAACCCATTAGACATAAGCATCTATATTGTGTGTTTCTCTAGTATCATTTATTTGCTGTTGCATTATTTTGTTTATTTGGTCGCCTAGGCGTCCAAGTGCCCCAAAGACGACTCGTCTCACCGGGACACCGTGATAACCATGCTTGTATCAGACAACACATCTATCATTTCCCTTTCGTAATACATGAACTAAGCAAGTTTTACGAGGAAGGAAAAGTACCATGCACGGTCAGCATTATAATCCATTTCTTGCATCATCTCCTCAGTAATCTCATAATTCCCATCAGCAGTTGAGGGGCTTCTATGAGCTTCAATGTCCTGGGATAACAGGGTAGTGGTTATAATTCATGATGACCACATATTGCAGGGCAAAAAAGAGAGAGAGAGAAATTATAAGAACCTATAAAGTGATTCAAAATAGCATGAAATCGGACTTTTGCACCTCACAAGTAGCTGTCAGTACATACTAAACTCAGATTCAACCAAAATCTACAGTTTTTTAATTTACTATACATAGACATAAAGATTAATTCCTCAAATGAGTAGTATAATTAACGTAACTATTGAATGAGATAACAACAACAGTGACAACTATAGCTCATGAATGCACAATCTGATCACAGTAACAACATTTCAGTATATATCAACCTATTTACCATAAAGAAAAGATGCAACACAAAAAAGTGGACCATTAGTGCACATGTTCAGTCAAAAGAAATATAAATAAATCTACCAACTATACCCTCCCATTAGAAACATTTAGCAATATACAATCATTCTCAAAAAACAAATACACAACAGAAGAAATTTAAAATATGAACAAAAGCACATGCTTTATTACTCATTGTGTAATGCACATTGGCCTAAACGGTTGAACTAGATCACTAACAGTGTAACCACTCCTAACTTGGCATCCCAGAAGGTTAACATTAAACAGCTCACAATATAAGTGAAATTAACAAACAAAATATACCTGATTTTTTTCAAAATATAAAAGCATGCTGTGAAAAAAATATTTACATTGGAAACAGATGTCGATGAGAAGGTACGCTGGTGGGTTCTTCCACTAGAACGTGAATAAGAAGACCCTTTTGAGGAACCAGAAGCGCAAACAGGGGCAGGTGAAGGAGAAATGTTATCCCACGGGGATGCTGGACAGTTAAAAGAATTAAAAGAACATGATTAACTTTGTTAGGACAGTAGGTTACTGACATGTAAAGAAAATATATTTACTCCATAGAAGAAAGCGCAAATATCACAGAAAATACGGCTGAACATTCTTTACCTGCAGAACGCGGTGTGTTCCCGCCTAGCCAAGGAGACACAAAGCGTGCATCAGGGGATGCAGCAGCAAGCATAGGAGATCTCATTTGTTGCCTTTGGGAGCCAGCGCGATCATCACGGTACTCCCGACGAGGTGTATCTTCCCATTCCCATCGCCCACTATCCCAATCGGATCTTGCTAAAATTTGCAACAATACTCTTGTCAGTTTAAGTGTTAAGCCAGTCAGGTTAAAACATAAAAATAATACTAACAAACAAAATACCAGGAGTTCTTGAGCTTCTCGAGCTTTGCTCATGCCGACTTCTCTTGTTCGTGTAGTCAACGGACGTAGACCTCTCGCGTTCATTACGCCTACTGTGAGATTCTCCCTCATCACGGTATCCTCGATTTCCACTGCTACTATGAGATTCTCTATCATCACGGTATCCTCGCTTTCCATTGCTACTATAGCCAATGGATGCAGATCTCTCATGTTCACCACGTTTATCACGGGATCCTCTATCATCATAGTGATCATACTTATGAGGAGTGCTATGAGGATGGGAGCCTTGAGAACTTCTAGAAATGTAGGTCTGCAAAACAACAGGCAGGGAATTGTGACTTGATTAGTAAGGTGAACACAAAAATTAATGAAATTCTTGGTATAGTCACCAAAGCAAACAGGTGGGACTGCAGGTTCAATATAATTACTCACCTCTTGCCGATGGGATTCATTTCGATGGCTGGATGCAGGACTTCTGTCATCCACACCGGTGACTGTAGGTTCTGAAAATGAAGAGGAAGCTTATAGTTATGACTAACAAATAAGGAACATACCAGTGCAAATTAATTGTCAGCATACAATCATAACACTACAAGGCTATATATATTAGCTATTTTATACAACAACTGTGTAGAAGGTCCATGGAAGAAGAGGTGCCTTTCAAAGATGTTTTCTCGTCGGAATTGGTTCCTCGGTATCGGCGAGACACACTAGACAGGCTCTTAGAATCATTTTCCGCAGATCCTAGCTTCTCATCTTCATCGAGAGAACTAGCAGCTGCCACTACCTTCTGAGGAGGAGGCTTAAATGCATTGCCACCTTCAGCTTCTCGTTTCTTGTGTGCAAGAAGATCCAAGCCTGCCAAAGCACAGACTCCAAATTAAGCAATCAGCTCACTCAAAATTCTATATTTCCAGACATGCACGCATTAATGTCAAACTAGGATCAATTCATCAAGTTAACTACCAAACAACTATAGAGATTCACCTAAAATTCAGGAAGAGTTACTCATTCAGGAAATGCACGCTATATACTCTTACACAGGCATCATACCTAGAGCGGACTTCCCCGGCGGAGGCCGGTACATGACCCTATCCCTGTTCGGCACGATCAGCCCCTGGGCCGTGGCATCCTCCGGCCCCAGGGTAGTCATTGTCGTGTCCAGGTCAATCTTCCCGCCCCCCTAGAAGACAAGCGACAGCGAGAGCCGCCTCAGCGTTAGCACAAACACACAGACTCAACACAAACACAAAAGCACATAGCTCAAAAACGGACAACTAATTTTCTCAGGGATTAGCTCAAGTTTGAATCCCGATTACCTCCATGATCGCGGGAAATCGAGGGGCACCCTCGGAGCTCGGAGACGAGGAGCAGCACTGCTTCGACTCGGATCCGCAGCTCAGGGGTACGCAGGAGGCGGCCGCCGGGGCACCGAGGAAACTCGGCAGCTTAGGTTCGGGCTCGGGGCGGCGGCGAGAGAGCGGCCGCGTCGCCGTAAAGAGAGGGTGCGCGAGGGGTGGGAGCGCGCGGTCGGAGGGGAGGCGGCGGCGGCGGCGAGAAGAGGGGAATGAAGAGAGAATGGATTCTGGAGGGCGTGGCCCGTGTGGGGGCGGGAGGGGTCGATGTGTAAAAATGAAACCCGCACCGGAGTTTCTGATTCGCCCTCGTAGTTTTCGTCTTATAAACCGACATTGTATGTCGGTTGATTTTGTGGAAGCTAAGCAGTAGGATTCGAATTTGAATTCTTCTGTATTTGGGGAAAAAATCAGAGCCTATGTAAATTAGACGGCAACGGATACGCTACTTTTTTATTTCGGTTTTTATATGGATTTGTTATGTATAAACTACTTAATAGCATAATACAATGATGCCGGTGAGTAGTACGAGGCAGTTGTAAGTAAATGAATTAATCTAAAAGGAAATTTAAGTGTAACATTTAATCGTTTTATAACATATATAAAATAGTTTCACACTTTTCTAGATTAAATAATTTCATACTTTAAAATATCTATTGTGAAAAAATTGAAACAAAGCTAACTTCAAAGCAATCATCATAAGGGTTTTCACCACAGTTATCCCTCTACAAACAATTTCATACTTTAAAATATCTATTGTGAAAAAATTGAAACAAAGCTAACTTCAAAGCAATCATCATAAGGGTTTTCACCACAGTTATCCCTCTACAAACAAAACACCTACCCTATTCATAAATTTCTATGCTTTCACTTTATTAAACGGGTATAAAAAAATTATAAGCTACCCTTTAGGGGAAAAAAATCCTTACTGTCCTATGATGAGTAAGAGAACGTTTGCAAAGTGCATAAAAGTAATTCCTTTCACTTTTTTTTTATAGTGTTTGACATTCAACTTTGACTATTAAATTTTACCATATTACTAGTTCAAGTCCACGAATTTTGCAAATAGTTTTTTTGGTGAGGCTGCAAAACCATTATTCCCTCCATTTCGCAACAATCGTTTACAACTTATGACACATACAAACCTAGAAAACACTAAATCTAAGAAAACATTAATAACAAATGACCACACGTACCCTATTAAATAACATAGTACAACCACTTAACCTATTCCAAAAGAATGGGTGAATGAACCAATACAATAGTAATCCTCTTGACTTCCAAAACCAACAACACAATTTAAAATGAGACTCACACATGATCCCAATAAAACACAAAGTTAACACCTATTTTGTATGTTTCCCTGCTCACTTTTGTCTACTGTATGAAAAGAACCATAGCATGTAGAGGTCATTCGAAGAGGATAGGCAGAATGGCGAGGAAAAATTACAGCAAAGCCTCTTGTAATAGGAAGCTAAATTATGGTATTTCTCATGACAGGTTTATAAACTATTTTTATGGTTCTTATAGTTAACAAGATTTTTTGTGATGGGGAGGAAGTTAGATGTCATCTAATATTGCTAGCTGAGAAAGCATCCAACGTGGAATCATTTATGATCAACTCATATAGGATAAATTGGTTTATTATGGGATATCATTCACTCTGAAAACCAGAGTGTCAAAGTTCTCCACAAAGATTAGAATTTTTTTCAACTTTTTATTTGGTGCAAATCCTTTCCAATTGCTAATTGCATTTAATTAATGAGGTGTCTGCTACTCAGTAGACATGGGCTCATTCGCAATCAAATGCGCCATTTCCATATCGGAAAAGTGACAGGGTAACAATCAATTTATCATGACCTTTTCTTTTCATGGTTCGTCGATGTCAAGTGATCATTTAGATTAATGGATATCTATAGGGTAGCAAGGTGGTTATTGTACATGGTTTTACTGCTAGTCAGTGAAAAATACAAGAATCCATTAAGTTTAAAGGCTGTGAGGCTAACGAAGAGACAGTATAGCAAGATAAAGAAGACCCACTAGAGCATAGAGAAGTAATGTATTTCTTGCAGAAATGAGGTGCCATGTAAAACAAAAACCGCCATTACAATTTTGATTCCTCTCCACTCTCCAGGCTCCAGCCCAAAAGCAGTAGACGAAAAATGCTCCCAAATCCCAATCCTCGGCGACGTATCGAATTATACAAAACCTCCGAGGTTGTTCGTGCAAAATATCTGCTAGTTGGCGTGATGGCGTCCTTTTCGCCACCTCGCCGATAGGGCCCCGGCGACTCCCCATGGCCGGCCGCCACCGTAACCCGCTGCCCCACACCTTCCCCCGCGGTGGCGGAAACCATCCGCCCCCACCTCCGCTCCATCACACCCACCTCCCGCCGCACCATCTCGACGACTTCCGCGAGCCGCCGCGCCTCCCACCGCACCACCTCGACGACTTCCGAGACCCGCCCCGCCTGTTGCCTGGCCAACCCGATAACTTCCGCGAGCCGCCGCCGCACCACCACTTTGCGGGCCACGGCGGCGGGCCCCTGCCGCCAGCGCCGCACGTGGTGGCGGTGCTAGAGGAGCGGCTCGGCGCGGAGATCGAGGACGCGCACGCGCTGCTCGGTCAGAACCAGAGGCTGGCCGCGACGCACGTGGCACTGGTGCAGGAGGTCTCCACCGTGCGGCATGAGCTTGGCCGCACAGCTCGCGGCATTGCTGCTGCCCAGGAAGAGGGCGACCTCCGTCTTCGCGAGGTGCGGACGCTTTCCCATGAGCTTCTGTGTGCTAAACGTATCTCTCCTTGCGTGCATTTGCATATTTTGGTGCCAATGTAGGACTACTTATCCCGACTTGAAGTAACCAACAAAATTTAACCCATGTAAAGAAGCTCCGCAGAGCCTCTATGCTGTCCTACGCATGTTTGGTGTCTATGTAGATATTTAGGCCCTGTTTGGCAACTTGGAACCGGACTGTTTCTCCTAGAATTTGAAATAAATCCAACCAAACAGAATAGGACTCGGAACGTTTCAAAGCGAAACGTTTCTGATTTTTACACGCCGTGGTCGAATCGGCTAGCAACCCGTTCCTCCGGATTCTGATTCTACCTGAAACGTTTCTACCAAGAATCCGGAACCGTTTTCGTTTCTACTAGAATCTGGAACCGTACCAAACGGGACCTTAAATCTTTACTGGTCTTTCAAATTTAGGGCTAAATTTGACTTATTATCTCATAGTTTGCATCGCAGTGGATCTATTTGAAACGCTCTTGCAAATTTACCTACTGTCATCTATTTCTGCTACATTTCGAAACCATCTCTGAATTTTACATAAGGGAAAAGTACGTGTATCACACACCTTGCGCAGCAAATTTGGAAACTGACACTCGTTGACACTCTGGCCCACCAAAATTGTGGCAAAATGGCCCAAACATGCATGGGAGCCTGAACTATCCCGTAGCTGCTTATTGTACCAGACTACCAGTGTTTGCAAAAGATGATATCATGAGGGATAAGATAAAATAAATTGCAAACAATGGAAAGAAATAAGTGCACTGTGCACCTCATTTTCCAATAGGGTTGGTCTGAAGCAAGGGGAGCCACCGCCACTCATCTTTTCTTGTTTTGTCAGTCTAGGGTTAGTCTCCTTCATCCACCTCAGTTGCCACCCATCCTTCCCCTCTGTTGATGATGCTTGGAGCTTGAGGGTAGCAGTTTTATGACGGTAGGAGGTGCGAGAAGCCACAAATCTAGGGTGCGTTTGGCAGAGCTCCCAACTTTAGCTTCTCCATGAGCAGTTGAGGAGCTCTACTAAACAAGAAAAAATCAACCAGCTTCACATAGAAATCCGAGGAAATGATTCATGTTTTTTGACTTGCAGCTTGGGAGCCAAAAAAACCTGCTCTCCACTTGATTCACAACCTCCCTACCAAGTTCATAACTATTTCTCAGATAAGAATCACTTCCACCAGAGAATCGATTCCATAGAGAATCAGGAGTTGGAGCAGGAGAATCAGGATCTGGAGCTCTGCAAAACAGGCCCCTAGAATCCTGGGTTTGGGTTTCTCTTTGTGTGCAAGGTGAATTTGTCCACATCAGTGTTGCAGGTGGGGTGGACGATTTGCCGCATTGCAATGGATTGGTTCATTGGGATCTCTTTTACTTTGAGCTCATCTTCCTCTAGTCGCCCTTCCAAGCACGCAAACAACAGAGAGAAGGCAGAGAGGGAGTGAATAATGGGTGAGAATGGGGAGACAATGACATCAAGGAAGATAAGGCAGGGCATATATATATGTCAGGTCTTTTTGGCGCCAATGCCAACACCAAATTTTCCCCTTTAGCCATCAAGTTCGCACAAAAATTTGTGCACAAGGTGAGAAGGGACATTTTTACTTAAAACAGTAGGGATGGTCCATAATAAAAGGATATTTACAAAGTAAAGTACAAGCCCCTATGATGCACGGACACGGATACGTTGACACGATACGACACGACACCGATATGGAATTCACCATTTTTCAAAAAATGCCGACACGGCTATATATATAATAATAATAATAATAATAATAATAATAATAATAATAATAATAATATGTATTATTCTCTATTTTTCTACGTGCTTATCAAAATGAAATAATGTAAAGCATAAATAGGAATATGTATTTAGTCTTTGCAATTTCACTTCAAAGCTAAGCAAGAATAGGTACCATCACCTTATAATATATTTTTCAATCACCATTAGTAATTTTCAGCAAATGCACTTTGACTCTGAGTAGCTACTAGTGCTAACATATTTGCAATATGTTACGTGCACGATCCGCACACGCAACGGGATGAGATAGGGCCCTTAACGTGGGTAAACGAAGTCGTTGTCGGCTAGCGCCTTGGTCGCACGGAACCCACGGCCGATTATCGATGGCAACGCCTGATCTGCTAGAGACTTGATTTACTCATTGCTTGGATGCATAAAGTGATACATGATATCCCTTTTATAGGGATGGCTAGACTTGACCCCTAAGAAACCTATTCTTGTATTAAGGAAACTAATCCCTATTACATGGAAATAATTTAAAAGGAAACAAACCCAAATAATAAGGAAACTAATTATTCTAATCCTAATTAATGACATGCTGCCATGCACCACGTCCAGGCTGTTATGGCTCGCTCGACCCATAACATTATCCCCCCCTTGCGAATCAACCTTGTCCTCAAGGTTGAAGTTTGGAAGATTCGCACGAGATGAAGCGTTGGGCCTTCGATCGGCGAGGCGCGGAGGTTGGAGATGCGATCTTCGATGGTCACCGTGGTAGGAGGATCGTCGGCTCTGATACCAAATTGTTACGTGCACGATCCGCACACGCAACGGGGATGAGATAGGGCCCTTAACGTGGTAAACGAGTGTTGTCGGCTTAGCGCCTTGGTGCACACGGAGCCACCGGCCGATTATCGATGGCGCTACCGATCCGCTAGAGACTTGGTTTACTCATTGCTTGGATGCATAAAGTGATACATGATATCCCTTTTATAGGGATGGCTAGACTTGACCCCTAAGAAACCTATTCTTGTATTAAGGAAACTAATCCCTATTACATGGAAATAATTTAAAAGGAAACAAACCCAAATAATAAGGAAACTAATTATTCTAATCCTAATTAATGACATGCTGCCATGTACCACGTCCAGGCTGTTATGGCTCGCTCGACCCATAACACAATACTTGTATCTCCATTTCATATTTCCTTTAGACGGATCACCATTATCTAGAATGTCAACATGGTTCCACAATAGAGCCTCGATGTTGGTGTTTTGCTACGTTGGGGTGGCTAAGGTTACCCTTTAGGTTGCTGAGCTGGGTCGGACTTTGTCATCATGTGTGTGGATATGTGTCGATGAAGTGTCGAAGTCGTGTCGAACATTAAAAATATTTATTTTGGCTATTCAATTGTCCAATACGTGACCGATACGTGTTGAGTGGCGTGTCGGTGTCATATGCATATCAGACATGTGTCGAACACCAATAGGACACAAAACCGACATGTTGGTGCTACAGAGACAAGCCCACCTGGGTTAAAACAACTAAAGACTATCTAGCCAGTTTTGCATGCATAGTTTTAGAGAATCTGTTGCTCTATGCATAGCAAGAACAAATTCTTCTTTGAACACTTCTTCTGGCCAGCAATGGACAACGTTTCTCCATCAAAGATGATGAATGGACCAACAACCTATTATGATAATTTCTTTCAGGCATCCTGTAGCATATTGACAAAATGGTCATTTCACTCCATGCAAATGTATTATACAAGCCTAAGACGATGGAATGCATGCTCCTGTACTTATTTGGGTCATTTTCCCACATTTTTTGGGTCTAGAGTGTCATAGAAAAATTGGTCATGCAATGGGTGTCAATTTCCAATTTTGCTGAGCATCACACAGCCAATTTTGCATATCCTAGGTAATCTTTGTGATTTAGATACAATATAGAGCAACCTCCTCCTCTGCCTCCCTAGAGATCTGAAAGCTTATCCTACATGAATTATTTTGCAATAGAGAGCAACCTCCTCCTATGCCTCCCTAGAGATCTGAAAGCTTATCCTACGTGAATTATTTGTTCATTGGAGCTTTGCGAGCACTCTATTTCCTTGCATTGATATGAACTTTGCAACTTCTGGTGGAAATCTCTCTCTCTCTCTCTGTGTGTGTGTGTGTGTGCATAAAGCATGATCTTACAATTACGTACGAAATGGGTTTTTCAAAGTTTTTCACCCATGCATGCTTATTTCGTTCTATTTTTTCCCAATTTATTGCATAATATTATGTGAACCCACTCCTCTTGGGTTTAAAACCACAGAATTTATTGCATATAGTTCGCTTGCAAAACTAACCCACATTTTTTTATTTTATGGTTTTTTACCTATTTACACTTATATGTTCATTTTGCATCGGTTATAGGTTTCAAACTGCGTAACTTGAATAACTGGCTTTTAAATTTTTTAGCTCAAGTACCCCGTCCTCTGATAATATTTTCAAATGTATTGTTACTTTATATTTAATTATGTAAATTCATGTTCCTTTGATCGAAAGCTACTTGACTTAGTTGAATAGGTTAGATCCACGCATGTCGAGTAAAATTGACTTGTAGTTCTTTGGATTGAAGGTCTATGAGAGGTTACTGAAGATGGAAGTAGATCTCCGAGCATTAGAGGAAATGAGGGCAGAGCATGCACAGGTTCGTCTAGATATTCAAAAGTTGGGTGCAGCACGGCAGGAACTCATGGGCCAGGCCCAGGGGTTCACACGGGATTTGGCTCGTTCGGCAATGGACTTGCAGCAAGTGGCTGCACTAAAAGCTGAGATCCACCAGATCAGGCATGAAACACAACATTTAAGGTAGATCCTTGTTAATCTTGCATGGACTTTCTCCGTTTCAAAATTTAAGGCATATATTTTTTCAGTCGTTTTGAAAATATTAAGGCATGCGTGCAAATTTATTGATGTTTTTTATGTTGGAATAGTTTGAATGGCAGCTCAATCCACTAACTGGGCTAATGGGCCAAAAGAATACATGTACAGAGAGGATGGAAAAAGGCAAATAACACCTTATACAAGTCTAGTTTAACACCCCCCCTCAAACTCAAGGTGGATCCACAACATTGAGTTTGGAGAGATGAAGATCATGCTGCGCCTTAGTTTGTGCCTTAGTGAAGAAATCCGCGATCTGAACCTCGGAAGGCACATACTGAAGGGCAACCACCTGCTGCTGCACCTGCGACCGAACATAGGAAGCATCAACGCCAATGTGCTTGGTGAGCTCGTGCTTCACTGGATCTCGAGCAATGCTGATCGCGCCGGTACTGTCGGAGCACACCGTCGTAGGGGTAGAGACAGTGACACCAAAATCTGCCAGGAGCCACCGTAACCAAGTCACCTCAGCCGTCACAGAGGCCAACGCTCTCAACTCAGCCTCGGTACTGGAGCGAGAAACAGCAGTCTGCTTCTTGGTCTTCCAAGCAATCAGAGAAGAACCGAGAAAGACACAATAAGCAGAGAGGGACTTACGATCAGAGGAGTCACTAGCCCAGGAAGCATCTGAATAGGCCCGAAGCTGCAAAGGGCTAGAGCAAGAGAAAAACAGACGGCGATCAATGGTACCACGAAGATACCGCAGGACTCGAAGGAGGTGACTGTAGTGTATCTGAGTAGGAGTCTGCATAAACTGGCTCAGGATGTGAACAGCGTGGGAGATGTCAGGGCGAGTAATGCCAAGATAAACAAGACTCCCAACAAGGTGACGGTAGCGAGTAGGATCCTCAAGAGGAGTACCGTCAGTAGGACGAAGCTGAAGGTGAAGCTCCATAGGAGTGGCAACAGTACGTTGATCGGTGAGATAAGCCCGATCAAGGAGATCCTGAGGATGGAAAAAGGCAAATAACACCCTATACAAGTCTAGTTTAACATTTTATATTCCCCCCTGATTTATCTTTGCTCTCTACTCAGCACTGAACGAGGATACATTATCTTGGTCATTTCCTTTTGTCACTTTCTTGATCCTATAACATCCTTTGTTTTGAGAACTATAAACCCATTAATTGGTGTGCCTGGTCAAAGTACACCTTACAATTTGAAACGGAGGGATTATTCCTTTTTCTCTCAGCCAAACTGGTTATATGTTTAATATGGGGGGAATTGATCAATGGCACATGTAAGTGAGGGTATTTTATCAATTGATCCTTTTTTCTTTTGCAAACTTATATGGTACGTATTTATGAATTGACTTGCAGATCTGGTATTGAGCTTGAGAAAAAAGGATACCCAGAGAGTTATGAGCAGGGACAAGAGATGCAGAAGAAATTGATTTCAGTGGCTTCTGAAGTGGAGAAACTTCGAGCTGAGGTTGCTAATGCTGAGAAGAGGTCACGAGCTACTGTGTCTGCGGGCAATCAAGGTACTTAACCAAACTTTGGAGGTTTATTTTTCTCTTATGTTGTTTTTGTTTCCAAGAGTGAGGTTCTGCTACTTATCTGAACCGTTAAGGGCAGAGTATTGACAATAAAACTAGCTAGTATTAGGGTAATGTTCCACTAGATGCTACCAGCCTACCAGAGTAATCATGATACGGAAAATTCATATGCTAAAAGAAAATGCTATCTGCAGCCCAAATGCTTGAAAAACTACTACCATTCTGTGTTATCCAGAGAGAGCCTTAATACTGTGAAATTTTAGACTGTTCACTAAAGGACGTAATAAGAGAGGCTGATTATGTAGTTTAATTTCTGTGTATGTGACATGTGAATTACAGTTCATGATGCACCCATCTTTCAGGTTACGTTGGAAACTATGGAAATCCTAATGCCAATTATGTTGCAAATCCTTATAATGCTGGATACAGCACGAATCAAGTATGTCTTCTGCTTTGTTTCTGAAGAACCTATCTTCACATTCTTTTATCCTCATTTCAAGCTGCTTCTCAAATCGAATTTTTTACTGTTGTAGCTTGCTAATTTTTTTTAAAAAATAGCCCCCATCAGATTTTTTTTTAACAGATCTGGCCCTCGGGTCCGCGAAAACCGTGCCCGGGAAGCACTGCATAGGCAAAGCAGCGGACTAGGGGCACTGCAATGCCCCCAATCCGACACATGGTAGTGAGAAAAAAGAGGACGGCATGCAGCGGACTAGGAGCGCCACATGCTACAGTGATTTTTGTTTTTTTTTGTTATGAGGAGGCTAGTTATGGAAAAAATACATTTTAGTTCTATCAGATTTTATAAATGCATTACAATAGAAAAAAAATTGCACGACGGTTAGTTTTGAAAAAATAATTCTGCGGGTAGTTATGAAAAAATCATACATCGACTAGTTCTGAAAATCGCAGGTCCTACCACAAATATTTGAGGAACCATATTTTACGGACCTAATCACAGTTAATAATTATGTAGATCAAATTACCGTCAATAATTCTGCGGGCCGTCAATAATTATTTTTACAAGCAATATTTTTTATTAGTTTTATTATTGTCCAAAAAAATATTATTGACGTCCCGAAGAATTATTGATGGTAATTGGGCCCGCAAAATATGAGTCCTCATATATTTTATGAAAAAAGAAGAATATATTATTAACGGTGATTGGATCCACAAAATATGGTTCCTCAAATATTTGTGGTAGGATCTGCGATTTTTAGAACACGATTTTTTCAGAACTACTCGCAGAATTATTTTTTAAAACTAACCGTTGTGCAATTTTTTTTCTATTGTAATGCATTTATAAAATCTGATAAAATTAAAAAAAAATCCATAACTAGCCTCCTCATAGAAAAGAAAACGAAAATCACTGTAGCATGCAGCACTCCTAGTCCGCTGCATGCAGTCCTCTTTTTTTTTGGTTTTTCGCTACCACGTGTCGAACTGGGGGCATTGCAGCGCCCCCAGTCCGCTACTTTGCCTGTGCAACGCCTCCCGTGCGCGGTTTTCGCAGGCCCGGAGGCCAGATCTATAAAAAAAAAACTGACGGAGGCTAATTTTTTTTAAAAAATATTTTAGCAAGCTACAACAGTAAAAATTTCTCTCATATCACTTCTTTTATCTAAGGTAAATGCTGCTGATTCTGGTTCCCAGTATGGACCTGGTTCAACACATGGTTCCTGGGGTGTCTACGACATGCAAAGAGCTTCAGGACGGAGATGAATACCAGCATCAGGTTTTTCTGGTCCAGTCAGCGAAGTATAAACATAGGTTTCTGGGCACAACTTGATGACTAAAATGCAACATTGAACTATGATCGTTCGGTTACGAATGATGTATTGTTGACCCTAGTTTTGAGTCATAACAGTGTGTGTACATGTTACAATAAACTTAGGCCTTGTTTGGATGGTTTTAAGCTAGCTTTAGCTTCTAAAAAGTAAGCCTCTAAACAGCCAGCTTTTAAGCGGTTTTTTAGCATAAGTTAGAAGCCATATATATATCTAGCAAAACCTAAAGGCTGAAAGCTATATTGGGCTTGTTTTTGTAGCTTATTGCTGAGGAAAATTAGCTATTTGTCAAACGGGCTCTTATAAAAAGGTACAGTACTTTCAACCCAAAAAGGAAAAAAAACAGCTTTTTAGAAAAGCTACATCTCTGATGGAGTGTTGCAAAATTGCATTTTGTGCACTTCTGCCTTTTAACTTTAATGGGATGTTTTGGTTTGAAGGACCGGACCGTGAATACAGCATCTATCCTAACTTCAAACCAACCCATTTGTTTGATTTAACGAATGGAATGTGTTGATCACCACTCCGTCTCTCGTAAACATAAGTGTATAAAACGAGCAATGGTATTATCTCACCAAATTTATAAGATGATCCTATAATGGACCAATCCTGTGAAGATTAGGATATGCGTGCGACTAAATTTTGTGTCGTTGAATGTTTTAAAGGATTAGGATATGTCGTCGTTACTTTGTTAGAAACATGTATCTCCGGTGTCGTAAGTACCTGCTACTCAAGTCACATGTAATGGACACTTCCCAATATAATTCACAAAAGCTGTATTGGTTATGCGTGCGACTAAATTTTGTGTCGCTGAATGTTTTGAAGGATTAGGGTTTGTTTGGTACAGCTCCAACTCCACTATCTGGTATTTCTAGCTTCACTAAATCTATGAAATTGGAACTATTGGTACGTTAAGAGTGTTTAAATAGATCATCTTGTTTATATTTTAGATTAAAAATATAAACTTAATTTACTTTATTTTAGTCTATAAGTTTCAGATCTTAGATGAAACTAGAATCTGAAACTCTACCAAACAGACTTAGGGGGTGTTTAGGACAACTCCAGCTCCACCAAAATCTGTGAAGTTGATGGAGCAGGATATTTCTAACTCTAAAAATTTATGGAGCTGGAGCTGTGGGTACATTAAGAGTGTTTAGGTAGATCATCTTGTTTACATTTTAGAGTAAAAATATAAACTTAATTCACTTTATTGTAGCCTATAAGTTTTAGATCTGAGCTGAAGCTGGGATCTGGAGCTCTCCCAAACAGGTCCTTAGATACACACGTGATCACATCTCGTGAAGACCGGGGGTCTCACGGGAGAAAATGAGCATTTGCAGTTTGAGCGGACGGCCACGTACTCCTGATGCACAAATACACCAAGGAACAAAACCAATCAATAAGTAGCATATTAGCAAAAGAATTTACCGCAGAAGCCACTTTACATTTTAAAGGAATCATCGCAAATGGACAAGCTCGGTCTACCGTCTCCTCTGCTGCCGCGCACACATGGACATGGTACATTGCTGATCGATACATGCAACTGACATGTTCAATGCGCGCAGGCAGGCCCAAGTACCTAAAAAACCACCATGGGATGTACAGGATACAACAAAGACCACACCGGTCATAAGTTACAGGCTTACAGCTCCTCCAAAACCATGGTGAACTCACACTCCAAACTGCCTATCTCAGGCAGCGCGAATTGGAGACTTAGCGATTGGCAAGCATTGGGAGCCATCTATAGCCCACTTGTTGGCTTATGCTTGCGGGAAGACTTTATTTGGTGGGATATTCTCGCGCCTCTCCACATAGTTAGCCGGAAACCACCCGGCCTTCCCTCTGCATTCTCCTTCGGCCCAACTGTTTGGAGCAATCTGGCGTTGGCACGGGAAAAAAACAAGCAATTACACAGTAAAATTTCATCTGAGTGTTACTGCACTAGACAATCTACAGTTTTTTTTTTTTGGTTGGACAGTGATGCATCCCTACATTGCTTTCTCTCTCACTGACTTGACAGAAAATTCATCCCAACATGCCTAGGCCCTAGGGGAAGTCACAAACTAACTGCCACATGAGGACAAGTGTCTTTATGCTGATTGGTCATCTTTGGTGGATGGTTTGGTATATATATATTCTATCAATACTTCTACAAGGCAGTTATTATCGCATTACTTCACAGCTGAAAGGATTATCAGCACACTGACCTGACGAACAACAACATAATCACCAACAATTAAGCTCAGTTCCTTCTCTGTGGTACCATTGAAGTTATGTACAGCCTGCAGCAACAAAAAAGAATTAGTAAACATAATATGGAAATATGACGCAATTGCTTTGTACTGTCAGTATACTCATTTTCACCTCAGCAAGGAAGTACTGGGCCTTCTCAGCACGTTTATGAGAAGGAATAATAGGTGGCGCAGATTCTCTCTTTTGCTTCTCAGAGGACATCTATGAAGAAGAATAAATCAAAACTTAGAAATGCAAGAGATATTGACAACATAACATGACAAGCAGAGTGCAAACTCTACCTCAGCTTCAACATCATCAAGAATAGCAGCTAACCTCAAATGGAATAACTTTTCTGACTCTACCTTCAATAGGATGAGATATAAAGGATAAGAAGTAACTGAACGATACAAAATAATGCAAACAGATGAACCATATGCTATGTTCAGCAATCTTACCATGCCAACCAGCCGTTGAAGTGTTACCCTTTGCTGCTGAGATTCAATGGCAGCAAGCGCAGCAGCTGCTTCCTTTCCTAACACAGCCATGCTTGCTTTGTGCTCTATCATTTTAGCTTCAGACTGTTGAAGTTTTGTAGTGTGTTCAGCGATTGGAGCTTCTCTTACCCGTGCTTTTCTTCTAGCAATTTCAGCTGACTGTTGAACACAAAAGCAGGATCACAGTGAATAGAAGTATTAATAACTAGAAATTCCCCATTTGCAGCAAGGATCGAGCTGCTAGTACGTACAAGGATCTCAGCTTCATGTCTCATTCGGCTATAACGTTGTGCAAGGCCACGAGCATCTTCCAGGGGAGCACCCATAGCCATTGCCCTCAATGGATCTATGGTCTGAAATGCCAAATAAATGGAAGAATACTTTTAAATTAAATTGATGTACCTTACACAGTACTAGTAATATTATATTTCTATCATAATGGCATATATTTCAGAAGACTGAGCTCAGTTTTACACTGAAAAAGACTATTGTACACACATTACATTTAAAAAATATTGTGAATCAGTTATCTGCTCCACACCGAAGCTAAATCACATGAACCGAAAAGCAAAGGACAAAATAGATAGTGAATCATAGATTTTATCTCAATGCTCAGATCTAAAGTATCAGACAGTTACCTCAATGAGAGAACCTAGATTAAACAAATGTGCACCGGGTAAGACATCAATAATACCATTTTGGTTTAATGCAACTAGATGTTTCCATTTATGGGCTAAGCTGAACCAACATGAACGTACAACAATATCAGATAACTCAGACCAAAAATACCTTCAACATCTGGATATGCTGGGTTATTATTGAGAATTTGAGATCTCTGGTGGCTGGTGTCCACTTCCAGTACAAAATTGTATCCATGGGTGTAATATTTTAGAAATATTTAGGAAGTAAAGATGTGAGCCAGATGAAGATTGATGATCATTCAGTATATCTAAGTCTAGGGCTCTAGGCTTGAGTATGCACTTTTCATACCATACAAAAGTATCATGAAATAGCCTAGTACATTGACAACTCAAGTCTAGAGGATTATTGTATGGTTGCTTTGAAAATAAAATCCAAGTGATGCTTCAGAAGACGGAAAGCCAGGCTTAGAGCATGAAATGCTATTGGCTACCTCAACATTTTATATCACACTTAGCATTCTGTTGAACTGAAAACATCAGGCTTCTGTGAAAAAAGTGAGGGGCTTAAATATGCTTATTTCAACATTTTAGAGAAGTGCAGGGGCTTTATATATCTGTTTTTTTTTTGTAAAACTAATATAATAAAAAAGACAGTTCATCTGCTATAGTCACAAAATATTTATAGTAATCTTCTTACAGCTAGCAAGTGGAGGGACGCTAGCCACAAGATATTTATAGTAATCTTCTCACAGCTAGCAAATGGATAGATTCATAAGTATTGTCTATCACGACATAAACTAAGAACTGAAGAAGAATAGTAAAACACCATATAATATTATCATACCAAGGGAAACTACCAACTGATAACATGCTAAGCAGGGTATTGAGAAATTAATGATGCTAAAACAAAATTAAATACTTCATCTACGTGGGAAACTAACACAAAGAGGAGTCCAGAGAGTTAGTTACCTGAGAAGATAAAATTCTATTAAAATCTTCATACTCTTTCTCAACATTTCTCAAAGCACCTCCACACAATGATGCCGCTTTTGCAAGGGCTTCATCACTAGAATTATTTTCACCTCCATATCTAAAGCAGTCCTCAGAAAATTTTGTTCCTGTGACCAAAATAAAAAAAAGGTGCAGCTATGTTACTCACCACTTCACCGGATGTTGAATTTGGGGGATTTGGATACAGCGGCAACAGCACACAATGCCAAAGAAAATAAGAAAAGAAATGAAAACTGGACTCATCAACTTTTCTTTATCGTTATGTTGCAGAAGTCAGAACACATTAGAGACAAGAAATTTGAAATCAACATACTTGATGATAATATCTTCGTTCTTTTTGGAAATGGAGAGAACAATCTAAAAAGGGCCTTCATAAAATTTACTGGCAATACCAAACGGAAGTAGGAGCTATTCAGCAGGGACATACTTATACTAGGTAGGTACAAATGGAATTTCTCAATCTAGCACATACTACACTAAATTCTTGAGGGTAGATATTCTACCTGCTAATCCTCATTAATGGTTACACTTCCACCATTGGGATACATAGAAATAAAACAGTGAAAAATAAGAATAATTTTCCTATTATGTGAGGGAATCTGAGCCTGACAGAATAAATCAACAAAGGATGGAGACATGAACCACATACCCACTTCAACATGCTTGCTTCCAATAGACACCAAGCCTTCAGCTGCTCGAACTATGTCCTTCTGGAAATCCTGTTAGCATATATGCATGGGATGAACTTACCAACTTCCATAATGAAACTCAACTACATCGTGCAATCGTGCAGTCTTCTCTTTATATCTAATGACTTAAAAACACAGTATAATGAACTGAATGTAATAAGATATGCTGAGAATGGTGGTCCATTCAGCTTAGCATTACAAAACAAAGAGAACAGACAATGTGATTGCAATATCAATTTTGAGCCAGTTGTTCACATTATATAGGTATGTATCCTATCACTATCTGTAATTCTCCCTTTCTTACCCTTCCAGAACGAGTAGAGGTGTACAATTTCTCAAGCTGTTGATGCCTCTGTAATTCAACTTCATCAATTACAACAGCATCTGAATGCTCGTAACCAGTAGTACTGAATTGCTTTATCACTGCCTGGAAATTTAAAGGCATAAACGTGTAAGCAAGGAAATAAATAAATAACCTGAAAGAGAGCACCTGCAGCACAAGCGGAAACATCCAGAAAAAAAAAATTGTTAGTTTAGAGGGAACAGCATGATCCTATAAGTGAAATCTCCATCAAGCTGAAGTTTTCCATGTTTCATGTTTGCACTATGACAGTTATGTTGATTGGATGATGCACACCAGGTAACTTAGGTAAACAATATATGCTCATATGTAATTAGACCAATGACACTTTATAAGCATGTCTTTAGGTCCATCACAAAAATTGTGTTAGATAACCTGTTTTGGCCCCTCAATTATGCCCTCAAACTTATCCATTTTCCTTCAGGAATCAACAGAAGTGTGTGATTTATATTTCTTTTAAATAACTAATGATAAGGCTTCAAAAGGAAAATCCGAAGATGTCAACATCAATGCAAAAAATTATGTAAGTAGTCACTTGCATATATAGTGGTATGGCAAGTTTGGCATTGATGTCAATTATGGTAGACACAGATAACCAACAAGGAACAACCTGACTGTTAGAAGCCAGCGATTAAATTGGGCCAAGCACGAGAGAAATCAAAAGTGTGGACAGTTTATGATATAACAATCACAATAATTAAACTAGGAATACACCATAATAATTTGAAGGAACATAACATTGTGTTAACATCTTTCCTGAAAAGAGGCTATGGAAATCTTGTTAAAAGGAAATTGCACTCGGATTTATAAAGGAACATAACATTGTGTTAACATCTTTCCTGAAAAGAGGCTACAGAAATCTTGTTAAAAGGAAATTGCACTCAGATTTATAAAATAAGCATATGCATTGTCCATCGTACAACAATGAGCTCTTCCAAAGTCCAAACACAAAGTGATACACTGAATATTTAGTTGTAGGAAATAAGGGGTTGGATCTAATCAATGGGCTATCTGCTTTGATAAGTATAATCACCTAATTTGTCCTTATCACACTTTCGTTAAATAAGAAAAGCTTTCCATTCCATACAATTGCACGATTATGTCTATACCTCAGCTCACACTAATTTGAAGTAAATTTTGTCATACGCACACGTATACACTAGTGAAGGTCAGCATAACATGCAAAAAAACCGCTGTGTGTTGCCTTCATACTACTAATTCGAACACAGAATCTCAATGTTTCACAGCCATCGAATCAAAATGTGTAGTTGCAGCTTGACATTACAGCTACGCTTATAGTCTGAATCAGAACGACTTTAACTAACAGAGGACCAAAAACAAAAAAAAATTGTGAACCGTAACAATCTCTTCGCTTCACATCCCAACCCCGGCAAACAGATCGATCCCAATAATCGTGATATGCAGCGCAACAGCCTGAGATCCAAGAACCACAAAACTGCAAGTTCCTACAGCAGCAAGCAATCTCGCACGTTTCTTGGCGGCTTCCGTGCACGACACATCAAATCATATGAAACCCCACTAAACAAGTCGAAATCTCGCCCATTTCTTGCATACCAACGAAAGTTGTTATTCCCCTTCCAAAGACTAAACCGCGAGATAGAAGAATCGGATCTGGGAACCGGACCTGCTGCTGCTTGGCGACCTGCTCCTTGAACTTGCTCGCCTGCTTCCTCAGCGCTTCCATCTGTCTCTCTCTCTCTCTCTCTCTCGTTCTCTCGCTCGCACAAGCTGCCGTCGCTACCCAAATGACACAAACATGGCGTTTCAGGTTGCCTCTATAGACGGCCACGAACACCGAGCCCAGCCCATGGGCGGCCGGACCCACTCACGAATAGAGAAACCAATTGGATTTATTCTGAACAGTTGGACGTTGTTTCACTTTCCATGACAAGTGGGGGGTGGGTTTTTTTTTCCTCACTGA